>JABXJD010000965.1:0-42500 GCA_013375575.1 Percina caprodes
TTAAATATATCCAGCTAGGCCTGTTTTACTGCAACAAAACTAGAAAATGTATTAAAATGTTCATTAAGTAATTTCCAGTTTCGTGATGGAGCTGCCATTTGGGTCACAGGTTGTACCTTTTAAGATGAATTAAAAAACAAATCTGGTCTAAAATTCAATTTAAATAATAGCTTATTAGACAAAAAGCATAGTAAGTTGTTCATTGGACATTTTTATTGATGTTATGTTACGTTATTTCATTTTCCGCCTTTTTATATTTTCTGTATATTGTCTTTTTTAAGATAATTATTTATGTCCTGTTATTTTTAACAGGACAGAAGACAAGGAAGACAAGGGGAGAGAGGGTGCCAATTAATTCATGGTGCAAAGGTCTTTAATTATGTAAAGGAATATTAGTGTAAATTATTGTGGGGTGGGGGGGGGGTGTACTGTAAATTACGCCTATGCCTGTATTCACCATCTGTCTGAAACGCTGCGTTTTGGTGCTGATCTCTAAAAACAGCCCAGTCTGACCTAATGGGTCAGCGCTTCCGGGTTTCAAATCTACGTCCATCCACGTTTCCTTCACTTGCTTCCCGTCCTTGTGTCCTAGTCCGTCCCATCAAGGAAACATGGGAGACACGCAGTGGGACGGGACATCCTTTCCTCTGAAGCGTCACGTGAATTTGTCAGCTGTTTATGCAGCGTTAGCAACGACTTCCAGGAAGGCTGCTCTCTGTATCCTCGATCATAGCTCCTCAGAGATCCGTCCTCCATCCTTGCTCATAGCTCCTCAGAGATCCCTCCTCCATCCTCGCTCATAGCTCCTCAGAGATCCGTCCTCCATCCTCGCTCATAGCTCCTCAGAGATCCGTCCTCCATCCTCACTCATAGCTCCTGAGAGATCCGTCCTCCATCCTCGCTCATAGCTCCTCAGATATCCGTCCTCCATCCTCGCTCATAGCGCCTCAGAGATCCCTCCTCCATCCTCGCTCATAGCGCCTCAGAGATCCGTCCTCCATCCTCGCTCATAGCGCCTCAGAGATCCGTCCTCCATCCTCGCTCATAGCTCCTCAGAGATCCGTCCTCCATCCTCGCTCATAGCTCCTCAGATATCTGTCCTCCATCCTCGCTCATAGCTCCTCAGAGATCCCTCCTCCATCCTCGCTCATAGCTCCTCAGAGATCCCTCCTCCATCCTCGCTCATAGCTCCTCAGAGATCCTTCCTCCATCCTCGCTCATAGCTCCTCAAAGATCCGTCCTCCATCCTCGCTCATAGCGCCTCAGAGATCCGTCCTCCATCCTCGATCATAGCTCCTCAGAGATCCCTTCTCCATCCTCGCTCCTCAGGGCAGGAATAAGAGCTTTAAGACGGATTTCGCGAAGGTGAACCAGAATGACTTGCGGTTCAAGAGACGGGTTATCAAATAAGAGACTTGGGATCCACCCTTGGTGTTTGCACCGTCATTGCAGCCGGGGCAAATGACTGTAATGCCACTTTCTACCTGTGAGGAAGTCCCGACGGCTTGTTTAAAGGCACCTTTTTGCTCATATTTTACATTACAGTTCACTCAGCTGATGCTGTTATCCAAAGAAATCTCACTTTCAGGTTGTTTTTCCAACGCACTCAGATACATGAGTCTTCATTGTCTTTTATTATGGCAGCAGAGTTGAAACAACAGTTCTCACAGTTGATTTGTTTTCCTGTGTGTGTGTGTGTGTGTGTGTGTGTGTGTCCTGGCCCTGACTGTGTCTCTACATTTGTCACCCTGAGAGCCTCTTGAGACACGACATCAAAACACAGTTTTCGACTGGAATGAGGCCCGCAATCAAAAACCAATTAATCCTAATCAGAGATGAGTGCCAAACACCGCTGACAGAGCGCGCCCGCTGTTTATTTGCCTCCGAGTGGCAGAAATACCAACGTGTGACAGCAGAGATTTAACGTCGGCGCAGACAGAAGAGGCCTCAAACGTCTCACTTGTCTATATGTGCCGAGTAAACAACCGATTCCTTCTGAGCCCGCTGCAGCTGCCTCGTGAAACGAGCCTCTGTGTGGAGCAGCCAGCAGAAACTCAGCTGATTATAATTATAAGTGGCGTCAGAGAGGAAACGGAGGCTGAATTAGCAGGAGTGTAGTGTACTGTACATGAGAGCTGACTCTGCAGTGACCCGAGTCCTCTGATCGCTGCTGATGTGAGCGACCTGAGACAGACACACACCGTGAGACCCCATGTTAGACAGAGCACAAGCAGGGCTGATATGCATGAAATGTCATTTAATTCAATATTAAACAAATAAATACGTATATTAAAAAAACACACCTTTGAAATACACCCTGAAATGGATAAATGAGGTAATAAATATATGAATAAATTGATGAGTCATTATTAGGGATGTAACAATGCATCATGAATCGGTTCCACATTGGTTATTGGCCTAGGGCGTAATCTACTTTAGATTTTATTTATTGGACTTCATACCTCACTATGTCTTCTTGGTTTATTTATTTGAAGAGATTGTCTTCTATTCATTTAGTTTTTAATGATGTGGGATTTGTTTTGAAAATCTTCTTCATAATGTTCTATTACCTTTTTATGATAAATGGTCATTTTACAGATACAGTTTCAGTTGCTTTAGCATCTGTTGTTTTGCACAGTATAATATATATTTTTCAGGCATTTGTCTGCAGCTCATTCTGTTAAGAAAAAAGCTAATTTTAAGGAGTTTATCTTGAAGTTTCCATGCAAAAAACACAGTAGCCACAGCTACAAAAGAGAAGAAAGTGCAATATTTCCACAAGATAAATGGAGGAAAATAGCTAGAAAACCTCCTAAATTGAAAATGACAAAAAACAAGGCCTCAGTATACATGCAGTGCAGATCAGACACCACTAGGTGGAGCTACAGCTCTGTGACCTGAGAGGAGGAATAACTGAGGAGCATTGACTTGGCATCATGAGGTTTAGCAGCAGCAACACGAGATAAATGAGTCAGTATTCGTGTTGTCATGAGAGAGGAGTCGGCTACCAAGATACACAGTCAGAAGGTGTGTGTACTGCATATTTACACACATATATACACACATTTACACACATCTCATAGACACATTTACACACAAAGTGATGCAAATGATTTCCTACCTGCATGTGTGCGTGGCCTCGCCTCGCCATGACTCTGTGGGGAAAAGAAGATAACTTATTACACAGAAAAACATCTAAAATCGGCTTTTCTGACTCATGCCTTCCATACAACACAGCACCGGATCGCAAGCTTTTTACAACAACGTACGCCCTTTTTTAAGTATGTACTTCCTAGCGCATATCATTTATAATAATTTATCTATATAAAGAGGAACAATAAGCGATGTCAGCGTTATATTTACAAAACAACTGCCTTGTACCTGGAAAACATTTAAATGCTGATGAGAAAAGGCAAAAAAACATGGAAAAAGACGACAGAAACAAGGAAGAAAGGCAAGAAAAGGTTGAAATAGTAACAAAAACTTTGACTCCTCCAGTTCTTTTCTGTTTTATATCATATCAAACTGAAAATATTTGGGTTTGGACTCACAAAACAAGACATTTAAAGACATCACCTTGGACTCTGAGACAATGGGATGCACATTTTCACTAGTTTCAGAATAGTTTCATTAATAATCAACAGAGTCGCATTTCACTTCAGTGCAATGCTCGGACTTTCAATGAATACAGGCCCAGTTGTTGTTAGCATGCTGTTTCATGTGTGGACACTGTGTCTGAAGTCACTTAGTTAGAGGATGTCTTTGTTAAAGACGTCAGGAGAGGTGTGGACGGGGCAGAGATACCTCAGCTCCTCCAGCTTCTCCTTCTTTACTCTTCAGAGGAGAGGAAAGATGGTGAACTTCTAGCTCTTCGACCCGGAGAGCGAATGGTTCTGCTGTGTCAACTCCTCGATCACCCTGAGAAAGAGAGAGAGAGAGAGAGAGAGAGAGAGAGAGAGAGAGAGAGAGAGACAGAGAAGGAGAGACAGACAGAGAGAGAGACAGAGAGAGAGAGAGAGAGAGAGAGAGACAGAGAGAGACAGAGAGACAGAGAGAAAGAGAGAGAGAGACATACAGAGAAAGAGAGAGAGACAGGAAAAGAGAGACAAAGAAACAGAGAGAGAAACAGAGAGAGAAAGAGAGAGAGACATTCAGAGAGAGAGAGAGACAGACAAACAGAGAGAGAGAGAGAGAGACAGAGAGAGAGACAGAAAGAGAGAGAGAGACATACAGAGAAAGAGAGAGAGAGAGGAAAGAGAGACAAAGAAACAGAGAGAGAAACAGAGAGAGAAAGAGAGAGAGACAGAGAGAGAGAGACAAAAAGACAGCGAGAGAGAGACAAAGAGAGAGATAAAGAGAGAGAGACAGACACAGAGAGACAGACAAAAGAGAGACAGAGACAAAGAGACAGAGAGACAGACAAACAGACAGACAGAAAGAGAGAGACAAAGAGAGAGTGACAGACAGACAGAGAGAGAGAGACAGAGACACAGAGAGACAGAGAGAGAGAGACAGAGACACAGAGAGAGAGAAAGAGAGAGAGAGAGAGAGACAGAGAGACAGACACAGAGAGACAGAGAGTGACACAGAGAGACAGAGAGTGACACAGAGTGACACAGAGAGAGAGAAAGACAGACAGACAGACAGACAGACAGACAGAAACAGACAGAGAGAGAGAGTGACACAGAGAGAGAGAGAGAGAGAGAGACAGACAGACAGAGCAGAGAAAGACAGAGACAGAGAGAGAGAGACAGAGACACAGAGAGACAGAGAGAGAGAGAGAGAGACAGTCAACACTGCTGTGAATAGCATTGACATCAACAGAGACAGCAGACATACCAGAACCAACACAAGCTAACGTTAGAGCTCTACTGCGTTACTTTTATAATAATTGACGTCTTTGATGTTCAAGTTGTTGCCAAATGAGTTGCCACAAAGCTAATTAAGCCACAAAACTCTCTCTATGTCTACAAAAAGGTGTTGCCTGGCAACGGTCTTACACAGAAACCCTCATGGGGCGACAGAAACTACGCACTATAGCTTTAACTTCAATTTATCTGTTTTTATTTATGAATGAAGGACACAGCGTCTGCTTGGAATATTTCAATGAGGATTCATCTTGAATATTCATACATCTTTTGGGCCCATCTCTGGCTTTATGAATGACCCCCCATGCTTCTGTCCCCGGGCCTACTTTCTCTAGGAACAGGGACCAGCAGAGCCATCCCAGAACCAACAGAGCAGGTGTAAAGTCAGGGTTTCTGCAGGTTTCAACAAGTCAAATTTAAGACTTTTAAGACCTTTTTAAAGACCTTTATGATGAAATTTAAGACCTAGTATACAATACTTCTGCGAATTTAAAGTGCTCATTTGTAAGTTCATAATTGTATTTAGAGGTTATATCAGAATAGGTTTAAATGGTTTAATTGTCAAAAACACCATATTTTTTGTTGTATTGCATTGCAGTAGCTCCTCTTTTCACCCTGTGTGTTGAGCTCTCTGTTTAAAGGCCCTATACAATACAATACAATATCAGGTTGATGTGTCAGAGCCTTTAGCAACAGTAGGTACTTCTGTTCCATCTTTGTTGGGAGTTGCATGTGCAGTACCTAGGTAAGGACTACTAGCCAGTCAGAAGCAGAGTATGAGGGCCCTGACAGTACCTAGGTAAGGACTACTAGCCAGTCAGAAGCAGAGTATGAGGCGTGCCCTGACAGTACCTAGGTAAGGACTACTAGCCAGTCAGAAGCAGAGTATGAGGCCTGACAGTGCCTAGGTAAGGACTACTAGCCAGTCAGAAGCAGAGTATGAGGGCCTGACAGTACCTAGTAAGGACTACTAGCCAGTCAGAAGCAGAGTAGAGCCTGACAGTACCTAGGTAAGGACTACTAGCCAGTCAGAAGCAGAGTGAGGCCTGACAGTGCCTAGTAAGGACTACTAGCCAGTCAGAAGCAGAGTATGAGGGCCCTGACAGCACCTAGTAAGGACTACTAGCCAGTCAGAAGCAGAGTATGAGGCGTGCCTGACAGTACCTAGGTAAGGACTACTAGCCAGTCAGAAGCAGAGTATGAGGCCCTGACAGTACCTAGGTAAGGACTACTAGCCAGTCAGAAGCAGAGTATGAGGGCCCTGACAGTGCCTAGGTAAGGACTACTAGCCAGTCAGGAGCAGAGTGAGGCCCTGACAGTACCTAGGTAAGGACTACTAGCCAGTGAAGCAGAGTATGAGGGAGGGCCTGACAGTACCTAGGTAAGGACTACTAGCCAGTCAGAAGCAGAGTATGAGGGAGGGCCTGACAGTACCTAGGTAAGGACTACTAGCCAGTCAGAAGCGATGCCTTGACAGTAGCTGACATGCACATAAATAAATATAACACACTAAAGGAAAGGAAAAAGCCAAAAGCATAATATGAGCACTTTAAGCCCTTTTATTTGTTTGATCATCCATGAAGTGTGTCATCTACAACCTTTATCTACTAAAAGAGACGTAGCCTAGTAGCAGCCTATGAGATCAGCTGCTGCAGGTTTGAAGTCACCTGTCTCTGTGGGCCAGAGCGTGCTGCGTGCCTCCACTCTCGTCCTCCATCCTCTCCACCATCTGTCTCTCCAGAGCCAGGCAGCGCTGAGCCTCGGAGTCGGCCAGCGAGGCCATCCGCTCAGCCTCCCCCCGCGCCAGCTCCGCCTCCTAAACGCCACGCAGGCCCCGGGGGAAAAGATCAAACCAAAGATTTAAGATTTAAGATTTAAGAAGGGTTTAGATTCACCAAATCTTAACCCTTGTTGTCCGGTACTCGGGTCAAATTGACCCATTTCAAAATTTTTAGAAGAAGAAAAATGGTCCCAGTTCCATGTTTTCTACCTGAAATCAGCACCTTACCTTATTTCCTGAGATAAACATGTATTCCTGACTCAGAACATTATTCTGGATATGACACTTATGTTGTTTCCATGGTGATTTTTAACATGAATTATAACCTGATGATAAAAACGAACCCCACTTCCATCTTTAATAGTGTTCTAGTAGAGACTGATTCATTCCCTGAACATACACTCTAAGAAATTTCTGTTTATTAACAGTTGTATGACTGTATGTTTTCTAACAGAAATTGTCCATAGAAAGTGATTCACACAGTTGTATTTGTGTTCATTTATATTTCAGATTGCATTGTGGGTACTTTATCTGTGCTCCGTCTGCATTTCCCCAGTAGGTCCCTGGATAAGGGAGCGTCAGAAGCCTCAAAAAGCTTCAAAAGTGAAACAAAAAGCCTCGAAAATGTGTAAAAAAACGCCAAAAAGTAAATAAGAAGCATTGAAACAAGCTTAAAAATGACTTTATCTGAGAGAATGTGAAATAAAATTTGAAATAACAGAAAATATTTATTCAATTTTGTTTTTTAATTACGTTTAATGAGCTGCCAGTCATTTTACGGATTTATTTCTTAGAGTGTAGATGTTATCTCAGCTGTTGGAAATGGAGATAAAGACGATATTTGTTAATAAATTATGAAGTAAAATTGTAGTTCAGAATTGTTTTTAAAACCCCAAATAAGTCCCGGGTCAGTTTGACCCGAGGGACACGAGAAGGTCCCGAAAGGTGGAGACAACACAAGGATTAAGGGGTTAAGTCTTACTTTGTAGTTTCACAACACGTATCCTGTGAGTAAAGGTGTATTTGTGTGTGTGTGTGTGTGTGTGTGTGTGTGTGTACCTCTTGTAGCAGCTGGACTTTGGTTTGGAGGATTTCCTGCATGTGGACGATCTCCTCCTGTCGCTCCGCCAGGCGACGCTGCAGCTCAGCTTCATTCTGATTGGACAGGCTCTCTGCCGTCGACCTGTGCAGGTGTAGTTTCAGAAAAGACAAATGTTCCATAAGAGAAGTTAAGAAGCCAAACGACATCCCTTCTTTAAGGACATAACGCATGCATACGTCATTCCTGGAACCCGTACTGCTTTTGGTGAAAGTGCTTTTAAAGGTGGTGTGAGCTACAGAGCTGCGTGTAACTGGATTATTTGGTAAAACTTGATAATAATGGCACATGAATCATTAGGAGTTCATGCAAACGCATGAATTCCTCTATGAACAACCAGTAATGTACAAGGATTAATAGCATCTCATGCATGACTTAAGCCTTGTGTTGTCCTCGGGTCAAATTGACCCGTTTCAAAGTGTTTTTATATCAGAAATATGGATTTCTTTCAACCAAATTGCCCAAAAATAACATGGATGATTCCATACAACATTACTTTCATTGCATTTATTGGTTATTTTTGTTTTATTTAGTCTTTTAGCGTTTGAATTATTTTTGTTTAATGGTTTCAAAACAGTATCCGAACTAAAGTTTGACATCTACCCATCTGTGATCCACCTAACATCCTCTGATCTTCACTATTAGTCAAAATAATTCATAAATTCTACCTTTTTAACTAAAAACACATGTATAATTTGATATAAATGAGGTTTGATGACGATAAATTCCAAGAATAAGTGTAAAACCTAATATTAAACCAGCTCAGGTTTTTAAGGAAAAGATCCAATAACACGGAAAAAGTGACAAATAAATCAGAAAAAGCAACAAAAACATCGGAATAGCCCAAAAAAAAAATTTTCAATTTTGACCTGGAAGGACAAGTTCATGGTTAACATGAAGACAACACAGGGGTTAACGTGGGAACAATTAATTAACAAAAATGTTAATTACTGCATGCATAGGTATTTGAATCACCATGATTTCTGATTTGTTAATGATGAGGATAAAGTCCGTTAAAATCAATGAATTATACAAAAACAGCTGCCTTTAGAGGCACAGTGGTTCATTTCATTGGCTTCTTTTTCTGCGGAGACAACAAACACAGTGTCATTACCGAGAGTCCCAAAAAGACTCTGAAGGTCCTCATGTACCCTGTCTCTGCCCTCAAATCAAAACCTGATCCTTCTGGGTCAGCTGTGTGTCAGTGGAGGCAAGTAATCAGAGTTTTATAGGCTGTTATTCTTAGATTGGCCTTGTTTTTTAATGGCTTGAGTCACAGCAGAACAGACATGTGCTTATAAAATCTCTATTAAATCTGGAAACCTCGGTATGTGTCTGTGTGTCTGTGTCTCTGTCTGTCTGTCTGTGTGTCTGTCTGTCTGTCTGTGTCTGTCTGTCTGTGTGTCTGTCTGTCTGTGTGTCTGTGTGTCTGTCTGTCTGTGTGTCTGTCTGTGTGTCTGTCTGTCTGTGTGTCTGTCTGTGTGTCTGTCTGTCTGTGTGTCTGTGTGTCTGTCTGTCTGTGTGTCTGTCTGTGTGTCTGTCTGTCTGTGTGTCTGTGTCTGTCTGTCTGTGTGTCTGTGTGTCTGTCTGTCTGTCTGTCTGTCTGTGTGTCTGTCTGTCTGTCTGTGTGTCTGTCTGTCTGTCTGTCTATGTGTCTGTGTGTCTGTCTGTGTGTCTGTGTGTCTGTCTGTGTGTCTGTGTGTCTGTCTGTCTGTCTGTGTGTCTGTGTGTCTGTCTGTCTGTGTGTCTGTCTGTCTGTGTGTCTGTCTGTCTGTGTGTCTGTGTGTCTGTCTGTGTGTCTGTGTGTCTGTCTGTCTGTCTGTCTGTCTGTCTGTGTGTCTGTCTGTCTGTCTGTCTGTCTGTGTGTCTGTCTGTGTGTCTGTCTGTCTGTCTGTCTGCGCCTGCCTGCATGCGTGCGTCTGTCGGTCTTTGAAATATATCAAGTACCTTGAATAAAGGGTTAAATGCAGTGAATGAATTGAATAAAGTACCTTTACTTTGAAATGAACTGTCCTGTTGGAAAAGTGCTTATTAACTTTACTGAAATGGGAGGAAATAAAAGAAGATTTCAGGCTTTTCCAAGCATGTAATGACCCAAATAAGGTAAGACAATGATGGGATTTTTTTTTAAATCAATTTAATTGGTAGAAAAAATAATTACTACTCATTTGCATTGTCGTGGCTTAAGGCAAACCGAACTTTGATCCCCTTTAACCTGTTAAAATGTTACTGAATCTATTTCGTCCTCTTCCATATGTGTATTGTATACTTCTATATATCTATTTATTGTTTCTTGTAAAGTTGTGTTTTATTACCTGCAGTAGGGACTTGTATTTTATATGTTCGCTAACATGCTCTGTCCCTCCCGATCAAATAAATACAAGTAAAATAGCACCTTCTTTATGCAATTTATGTTCCATTTCAAGTCTTTATGACGTGAAGGCAAGCCTTTATTGTCTCCTATTGGAGACATTTGTCCAGGGCAGTCCAGAGAACAGAAATGGTGACGCATCGCACATAAACACACAATAGACATACAGTTAACGTGCATGAAACATAAGCATTCATAACCTCATCCAATGCATTATATTGCACTTAATTCTACCCAGATTGCACATTTCCCATTGAATCATGCTGTGATTAATAACTTATTTACTGCACAATGCCCAAATGTATGTGTATACTGTTGTAACCTGTTGGTCTGTCTAGATTAGATTCAATTTTATTGTCATTACACATGTACATGTACAGGTACAAGGCAACGAAATGCAGTTGCAGAAGTGCAATAGCAGCAGGTGCAGGATATACACTGGTTCCATAGTGCAGGATGTGGATATGTACTGAATAAATATAGAAATTAATACTATTATAAACAGAATTTTACAGAGATTTGTCCTATGAATATATAGATAACAAGTATTGTGAACAAGATTTACAGGTGAATGTGTACTATGAATATATATACAGATGGCTATTACTATAAACAGAATTTTTTACAGATATATATATATATATATATATATATATATATATATATATATATATATATATATATATTAGAGGTAGTACAAATAAAGTTTTGGGCAGAAGCTATCTGAATTAAAGTGCAGTGGAAAGTAATTGCATGTCTGTTACTCATGTTGTGTATTGTCCCAAATATTAAGGAGTGAGACCCTGTGTCTCAATTACATCACCTGTAAAAATAAAGGTTATTATCATAAAGACAAATAGTACCGTCTTCCTGCAATTAATGTTTTATTTCAATTGCTTATGATGTCGCAGATGAGGGGGCCAACCTCTGTGTTAATGGAGCACAGTGATGCTAATAGATCTGGACTCTTTTTTGACTAACTTTCTACCAAATGTAATTGAAATGTGTGTGATTTTTGAGACATTGTGCCATCAAACAGAGAGAGATGGAGAAGAAAACAGACCCTTGGATGCATGGCGGAGGGTAATAACAAAAAGACTTGAAGTTAGTCTCCTATAGGGGGAAGGAAACAGGGACTCCAGAGGGAAACTGCTCCAGCCAGAAGGTCTCACTCAACCTTTCCTCCCCACATCTATCAGCCAGGCCTCGTTCTGTTAATAGCTCCAACGATAAACTGTGGCCAGAGAGTTTATTTATGAAACAGCCGGGCACAGAGAGAGAGCCTCAGCTCTGACCTCGCTCTCAACTCCACTCTGATATTCCCTCTCCACAAAGACGCCAACCTCTGCTCCTTTTCCTTATTTTGACAAAGCGCTAAATTGAGGATTTGAGCTAATTGTTGCCTGCGCTAGCGGCATGACAACACTGTCTCACTGAAAATTATCAACCGGTTCTTCTCTTCCTCAGAACCTCACACACATCATTTAATCCGAGTGCACTCATAAAGCAAAAAGTATTTTGTAAGAATATAAGGTTGACCGTCCAGCTAACAACGTTTGGTTCCCACAATGTTCTGGGAACGTTTGTTTTCGGTTGCGGGAACGTTCCCTGATGGTTAGGTTTGGTTGTGTTTTGGTTGTGTTTTGGTTGTGTGCTGGATAATCGGAAAGTTGTCTTAATGTTCTGGGAACGATCGTTTTTGGTTGCATCGAACGTTATCTTAACGTTGCAACCTTTAGTGAACGTTATCTTAACGTTGCAACCTTTAGCTAACGTTATCTTAACGTTGCAACCTTTAGTGAACGTTATCTTAACGTTGCAACCTTTAGTGAACGTTATCTTAACGTTGCAACCTTTAGCTAACGTTGCCCTTACGTTATCTTAACGTTGCAACCTTTAGTGAACGTTATCTTAACGTTGCAACCTTTAGTGAATGTTGCCCTAACGTTATCTTAACGTTGCAACCTTTAGTGAACGTTATCTTAACGTTGCAACCTTTAGTGAACGTTATCTTAACGTTGCAACCTTTAGCTAACATTGCCCTAACGTTATCTTAACGTTGCAACCTTTAGCTAATGTTGCCCTAACGTTATCTTAACGTTGCAACCTTTAGTTAACGTTGCCTAACGTTATCTTAACGTTGCAACCTTAAGTGAACGTTGCCCTAACGTTATCTTAACGTTGCAACCTTTAGTGAACGTTGCCCTAACGTTATCTTAACGTTGCAACCTTTAGTGAACGTTGCCCTAACGTTATCTTAACGTTGCAACCTTTAGTGAACGTTATCTTAACGTTGCAACCTTTAGTGAACGTTATCTTAACGTTGCAACCTTTAGTGAACGTTCCCCTAACGTTATCTTAACGTTGCAACCTTTAGTGAACGTTGCCCTAACGTTATCTTAACGTTGCAACCTTTAGTGAACGTTATCTTCACGTTGCAACCTTTAGCTAACGTTCCCCTAACGTTATCTTAACGTTGCAACCTTTAGTGAACGTTGCCCTAACGTTATCTTAACGTTGCAACCTTTAGCTAACGTTCCCCTAACGTTATCTTAACGTTGCAACCTTTAGCGAACGTTCCCCTAACGTTATCTTAACGTTGCAACCTTTAGCTAACGTTCCCCTAACGTTATCCTAACGTTGCAACCTTTAGCGAACGTTCCCCTAATGTTATCCTAACGTTGCAACCTTTAGCGAACGTTCCCCTAACGTTATTTTAACGTTGCAACCTTTAGCGAACGTTGCCTCAACGTTATCTTAACGTTGCAACCTTTAGCTAACGTTCCCCTAACGTTATCCTAACGTTGCAACCTTTAGTGAACGTTGCCCTAACGTTATCTTAACGTTGCAACCTTTAGCTAACGTTCCCCTAACGTCATCTTAACGTTGCAACCTTTAGCGAACGTTATCTTAACGTTGCAACCTTTAGCGAACGTTCCCCTAAAGTCATCTTAACGTTGCAACCTTTAGCTAACGTTCCCCTAACGTCATCTTAACGTTGCAACCTTTAGCTAACGTTCCCTAACGTCATCTTAACGTTGCAACCTTTAGCTAACGTTCCCCTAACGTCATCTTAACGTTGCAACCTTTAGCTAACGTTCCCCTAACGTCATCTTAACGTTGCAACCTTTAGCTAACGTTCCCCTAACGTTATCCTCTCGATCAACTCTCTTGCACCACGCAGTTCAAAGTACGTATTACAGCTACGGTGGCCTTCACGCTTCAAAAAGCCGGTCTCTTGCTCTTTTCAATCTCCTTTTTCTGTTTCTGGGCGAAAAAGAAGAAGAAGAAGACTCCTGTTCCTGAAATTTGGATTTTGAATACGTGTGGTCCCCCATGTTTCCTTCTTCTAACGTGCCGGGGCCGGGAAGCGACGATAGCCATTAGCAGCGTTAGCAGCGTTAGCAGCGTTAGCAGCGTTAGCAGCGTTAGCAGCGTTAGCAGCGTTAGCAGCGTTAGCGTCACTGTGTCCACGTTGGGACACCACTCGCTGCTATCGGCCATATCCGGACACTTTCAGCCTGACGCACTTTCTGGTCTTTTCGCAGTACTTTACATTTCCGATCATCACCAAAATGTTAACCGAATTGATGTATACTAACAATCTACGTATGAATTATCCTATATGTACGTGGACATTTAGATGTCTAATTAGAATATGAAATGAGGAAAAGACGTAAGAACGCTCAGGCGATGAATTTTCTTCCTCTATTTTTACTGAACTGGACATTAAGGAGCTCTTATTGCATAATTCAGAGTTGTTGAAGCGTGCTATTATTGGAAAAGACAGAACTAACATCCAGTAGTTTTGACGGCATTGATGGGACCTTCTTTAACTAACCGTCTAAAGCGCACGGCTGATTTATCGGCAATAGCGTACTTTAGCCGGCTCTTGTAAAGTAAAAGCTAACGTAACGAGTTAAAACTACATACCGTTAGAAAGGTAAGAAGTCACACGATAGTTTTACACCATTAAATTAACTTAAAACATAACTAGATCATTTATATTTGTATTTTAACAGATATTTTGATAGAACGTTAGCCAATAAGTGTCCAAACGTGGACACAGTGACGTAGCAGCGTTAGCAGCGTTAGCAGCGTTAGCAGCGTCAGCAGCACCTGTGAGTTCATCATGTGACAGCGAAAACGTGAAAGGTGGAGCAGCATGTCAAACACCTGTTGTACAACACAGGCAGACTCGGACTGACCCAGGAATTTTGTGTGTAGCTACAGTTAAAATACAGATAATTTTCTGTTATTTAAAATTGTCTCAGACAAAGCTGCTCAACTTTTTTTTTTACCCTTTTGACGCTTTTTTAAGCACTTTTCCAGCACTCTGAAGGCTTTTTTGACACAATTTGAAATGCAAATTAACAGAAACACAACTGTTCTATGGACAACTTCTGTTCAAATATACAGTCATGCAACTGTTAATACACACACATTTTTTAGAGTGTAGTTCTCTATCAGGTTTCCCTGGTGTACAACACAGGCAGACTCGGACTGTCCCAGGAATTTTGTGTGTACCTACAGTTAAAATCCAGATAATTTTCTGTCATTTAAAATTGTCTCAGACAAAGCTGCTCAGTTAGCAATTCTATGAAAAATAAAATAAAGTTCTTTAATTTAATCAAATTTTTTTACCCTTTTGGTGCTTTTTTAAGCACTTTTCCAGCACTCTGAAGGCTTTTTTCACACTGACGCTTGGTGCCATATTGCTTCAGTTCAAATATACAGTCATGCAACTGTTAATACACAGACATTTTTTAGAGTGTAGTTCTCTGTCAGGTTTCCCTGGAGGCGTGTGGACTGACCTGTACAGCACAGGCAGACTTGGACTGACCCAGGGAGGTTATATGCTGCCGCTGAGGGATTTGACATGGACTCATGGTCGCTGTGTGACACATGATGGTTATGCATGCTGCAAGAAGTGAAATACTCACAGAGCTTTGTCCAGGAGCTGCTCTTTCTCCTCCAGTTCCTTTTTCAGACTCTCCACTTTAACCTTCAGCTCGATGTTCTGGTAAAGAGATTTATTGAACAAAACAATCAAATTTTGCAGATGGGAAGAGCAAAGAGCAAATCAGAAATGTTTTTGTCCATACAGTAAAAATGGACCTACTTAATGAAGTTGGTTCACTGCTGTTAGCATCAAACACAACAAAGGCTATCAGTTGAATGGTGTTTTTAGCTAACGTTAGCATCAAACACAACAAAGGCTATCAGTTGAATGGTGTTTTGAGCTAACGTTAGCATCAAACACAACAAAGGCTATCAGTTGAATGGTGTTTTTAGCCAACGTTAGCATCAAACACAACAAAGGCTATCAGTTGAATGGTGTTTTGAGCTAACGTTAGCATCAAACACAACAAAGGCTGTCAGTTGAATGGTGTTTTTAGCTAACGTTAGCATCAAACACAACAAAGGCTGTCAGTTGAATGGTGTTTTGAGCTAACGTTAGCATCAAACACAACAAAGGCTATCAGTTGAATGGTGTTTTTAGCCAACGTTAGCATCAAACACAACAAAGGCTGTCAGTTGAATGGTGTTTTGAGCTAACGTTAGCATCAAACACAACAAAGGCTATCAGTTGAATGGTGTTTTGAGCCAACGTTAGCATCAAACACAACAAAGGCTGTCAGTTGAATGGTGTTTTGAGCTAACGTTAGCATCAAACACAACAAAGGCTATCAGTTGAATGGTGTTTTGAGCTAACGTTAGCATCAAACACAACAAAGGCTATCAGTTGAATGGTGTTTTTAGCCAACGTTAGCATCAAACACAACAAAGGCTATCAGTTGAATGGTGTTTTGAGCTAACGTTAGCATTAAACACAACAAAGGCTATCAGTTGAATGGTGTTTTTAGCCAACGTTAGCATCAAACACAACAAAGGCTATCAGTTGAATGGTGTTTTGAGCTAACGTTAGCATTAAACACAACAAAGGCTGTTAGTTTAATGGTGTTTTGAGCTAACATTAGCAACCAATCAACCATAGATAGCTAACGATAACGTTTCTGAAATGATTCCCATCTTCTGTTATTGTTTTTAATGAGAAAAGTTTATTATTTCACGGATTTTACTAATTTCAGTGTGACAGTTATGTCGTAATCTGAGCATGCTCGACTCAAATCTGCACTCGACATCGGGGAGTGACAGCCACCACCTGGAAGCTAACCGGCCAGTGTGTAATGTACCCAAGGAGTGTAAATTGTAATTTACTCAATAAATAAATACTCAATAAAGAGTATAAATTATAAAAATCACATTTCTTTCAGATGAAGTTCTGCTCAGCGCTGCAGAGAGACACAACACAAGCTTCCCAACTGTTGACATACATTTCAGGGAGCTCTGCACGACTATAAATAGCAGAAAGGGATATGAGCACCTGCTGTATCCATCTCCACTGAAACACCCCATCCCCCGTAGGGTAATGTTAAAGCCCCCCCCCCCCTCCTCCCCCTTCACCCAGCAACACCTCCACTTTTAACTTTTTGGCTCTGAACGCAGCAACAAACCGGACTGAACTGGCCGTCAGCGCGCTCACGTGCAGGTATATCTGCCAGCGGGGGGGCAGGGATTCCTTTTTCTGGAATTACAGCTCAGTGCTGTAATGCAGTGAACTTCCTGTCCATGTGCAGCCGGTTTGAATACTGACTGACACACAAGTGCTGCTGCTTCTACCCGAAAACGGCACGGATGAAACCAAACCGGTGGAGTGCGTGCACACTGCACAGGGTCAACCCTCGTGTTGACCTTGCGTCAAATTTACAACAAGAGGTTTGGAAAAAGACAACCAAAAGGTTTCAATTCCGACCCAGAAAAACAAGACAACACGAGGGTTAACAGGGTTAAATTCTGTGTTTTGAGACTTTGTTGCTGAGCGATGCAGAATGCAGCTCGATCAGCTGTCAATCAAACATTATGGGATGTCCTGCGACGTCTTCTCATTAGTTGTTGTGTAAATGTCTGAGCTCCTTCCTGTGTCTGGTCAGCCATGGAGGCGATCACTGCGCATGAGGAAGTTAATTTCAGCGTGCATGCGTGCGTGCATGCATGCACGCACGCATGCACGCGAACAGCAGGCCGGGGGTTCTCAGGCTAAAGCTATGTGGGTCATTGGGTCTGTAGAGCGACTGAAAACAAGTCAGACAGTTACTGTCGGGGCAGATAACACAACCTCTTACCCCCCCTCCTCTACTGCTACTAATTAATCATAATTACTGTTATTAATCACCATTACATCATCTTAACTATGTAAATACCGTATTTATCCACACTCCACTTATTTATACACTCCTACAACTGTAAAACACTACATTCAACTAAAGTAGCTAGTAACTAAAGTAACTAGTAACTAAAGCTGTCAGATGAATGTAGCAGAGTAACTAGTAATTAGAGTAACTAGTAACTAAAGTAACTAGTAACTAAAGTAACTAGTAACTAAAGTAGCTGGTAACTAGAGTAGCTAGTAACTAAAGAAACTAGTAACTAAAGTAGCTAGTAACTAGAGTAACTAGTAACTAAAGTAACTAGTAACTAAAGATGTCAGATGAATGCAGCTGTGGAAACAACAAGTAAGACAGCAGGTAACTACAGGTAACTACACCAATGCATCAGGTAACTACAGGTAACTACACCAATGCATCAGGTAACTACAGGTAACTACACCAATGCAACAGGTAACTACAGGTAACCACACCAGCGCATCAGGTAACTACAGGTAACCACACCAATGCATCAGGTAACTACAGGTAACCACACCAATGCATCAGGTAACTACAGGTAACTACACCAATGCATCAGATAACTACAGGTAACCACACCAATGCATCAGGTAACTACAGGTAACTACACCAATGCATCAGGTAACTACAGGTAACCACACCAATGCATCAGATAACTACAGGTAACCACACCAATGCATCAGATAACTACAGGTAACCACACCAATGCATCAGATAACTACAGGTAACTACAGGTTACTACACCAATGCACCAGGTAACTACAGGTAACTACACCAATGCATCAGATAACTACAGGTAACTACAGGTTACTACACCAATGCACCAGGTAACTACAGGTAACCACACCAATGCATCAGGTAACTACAGGTAACCACACCAATGCATCAGGTAACTACAGGTAACCACACCAATGCATCAGGTAACTACAGGTAACCACACCAATGCATCAGGTAACTACAGGTAACCACACCAATGCATCAGATAACTACAGGTAACTACAGGTTACTACACCAATGCACCAGGTAACTACAGGTAACTACACCAATGCATCAGGCGCATGCACACACGCATGGATGTTGATCCTCATCAGTTCATTCCCAGGTTAAAGTTCCCACTCACCCTCTTGTGCACGTCATCGCCGCTCTCCTCAAACTTCTGCTGGATCTTCTCCTCCAGGAAGTAGATCCGGAGCTTCAGGCTGAAGTTCTCCTTCTTCAGGTCGTTCAGGTGCTGCGAGATAGTGCGACAACCGCGGAAACCAGAGTTAGTCATGGCGACAGTCAGCTCCTCAGGAGGGCATCGCAGCCCCCATCTAGAAGTGCATATTATGTGAAAAGACAGGGCTGAAGACTGAAGAATCAGACTGATACAGAACTCAGATCTGCTCTCTCCTGCTGTCACAAAGGTCCGCAGGGTCCAGAACAGAACATAAAGTAGACGTGAGCCCCTCTCAGTCTGGATCTGTTACAGGAGGGTCGGGGATAGCACACAGGCACGCAGGAGGGGATTATGGGAGGCGGGGGGGGGGGGTGTTTCCTTTTTTAGCACGACAAAGTCATGCCAAGAATGTGAACCAGGAGAGTGTGTGTGTGTGAGGGTGTGTGTGTGTGTGTGTATTTGTGTGTGTGAGTGTGTGTGTGTGAGTGTGTGTGTACGTGTGTGAGCATGTGTGTGTGTGAGTGTCTGTGTGTGTGTGTTTGTGTGAGTGTGTTTGTGTGGCTGTGTGTGTGTGTGCGTGTGTGTGTGTATGTGTGTGTGTGTGTGTATGTATGTGTGTGTGAGTGAGTGAGTGAGTGAGTGAGTGAGTGAGTGAGTGAGTGAATGGGTGTGTGTGTGTGTGTGTGTGTGTGTGAGTGAGTGAGTGAGTGAGTGAGTGAGTGAGTGAGTGTGTGTGTGTGTGTGTGTGTGTGTGTGTGTGTGTGTGTGTGTGTGTGTGTGTGTGTGTGTGTGTTGATAACAGGAACAAGTGCTGAGCTGCTGTAGAAGCCTCTTAACATACAGACCTGTGAACGTGTTGGAGATTTGATCAGTGTTTTTTCCCCTAAATTTGACCTTTAAGTAATTAATGTATACTTTATTAATTAATACTTTATTAATGAATACTTTATTAATCCCCCAAGGGGAAATTACAAAATTAAGATGGTCGACTTGAGATCAAAAGAGACTTTCCTCATCACAGAAATGACAGCGTTGGTCATTTTTTGACTTACTGTAATGACCTGTTGTTACATTAGTCTAAAACTCAGCCTCTACCAACAGTGAAGGAAGCTGATGTGGGGGGTTGGGAAGCTGCACAGCTGTTTTGCATACCGTGTATGTCCTTAGCCAATGACAGGATAGCTGTAGTGTGTGTGTGAGTGTGTGTCTGTGTAGACTGTAGATATGACTGTAGATATGACTGTATACATGACTGTAGATATGACTGTATACATGACTGTAGATATGACTGTAGATATGACTGTATACATGACTGTAGATATGACTGTATACATGACTGTAGATATGACTGCAGGTATGACTGTAGATATGACTGTAGATATGACTATAGATATGACTGCAGGTATGACTGTAGATATGACTGTATACATGACTGTAGATATGACTGTAGATATGACTGTATACATGACTGTAGATATGACTGTATACATGACTGTAGATATGACTGTAGATATGACTGTAGGTATGACTGTAGATATGACTGTAGATATGACTGTAGGTATGACTGTAGATATGACTGTAGATATGACTATAGATATGACTGTAGATATGACTGTAGATATGACTGTATACATGACTGTAGATATGACTGTATACATGACTGTAGATATGACTGTATACATGACTGTATACATGACTGTAAATATGACTGTAGATATGACTGTTTACATGACTGTAGATATGACTGTAGATATGACTATAGATATGACTGTAGATATGACTGTAGATATGACTGTAGGTATGACTGTAGGTATGACTGTAGATATGACTGTATACATGACTGTAGATATGACTGTAGATATGACTGTAGATATGACAGTAGACTAAAGATATGACTGTATACATGACTGTAGATATAACTGTATACATGACTGTAGATATAACTGTAGATATGACTGTAGGTATGACTGTAGATATGACTGTAGGTATGACAGTAGATATGACTGTATACATGACTGTAGATATGACTGTATACATGGCTGTAGATATGACTGTAGATATGACTATAGATATGACTGTATACATGACTGTAGATATGACTGTAGATATGACTGTATACATGACTGTAGATATGACTGTATACATGACTGTAGATATGACTGTAGATATGACTATAGATATGACTGTAGATATGACTGTAGGTATGACTGAAGGTATGACTGTAGATATGACTGTATACATGACTGTACATATGACTGTAGATATGACTGTAGATATAACTGTAGATATGACTGTAAATATGACTGTAGATATGACTGTTTACATGACTGTAGATATGACTGTAGATATGACTGTAGGTATGGCTGTAGATATGACTGTAGATATGACTATAGATATGACTGTAGGTATGACTGTAGATATGACTGTAGATATGACAGTAGGTATGACTGTAGATATGACTGTAGATATGACTGTAGGTATGACTGTATACATGACTGTAGGTATGACTGTATACATGACTGTAGATATGACTGTATACATGACTGTAGATATGACTGTAGATATGATATGACTTGATGCAAGCTGTTTAAAATACCCTTAAAAACAGAAGACATGCCAGTGGACTTTTGTTCAAGATCTTCTAATAAAGGATACCGATAGTTACAGCCTTCAGCTTCATCAACAGAAACCTCCACACACACACACACACACACACACACACACACACACACACACACACACACACACACACACACACACACAGAGGGTCTAATAATAAGATAAGACAGAGGCCTGTAGAGGACAACTGGGGAGCAGTTTCCTGCGGAGAAGCTTCAGTGTGACTGACAGCTGCTGGACGCAACGCTAATGTAAAGTTAGAAGACAACCAGTGAGAGAGAGAGAGAGAACAAAAACACTAAAAGGGGGAATAATGCTCTTTCTACTTTTCATCACCTTCCTTTGAACATAACGTAAAAAGGTTGCACGGTCGAGGAAAGACGCGAGGGACAATTCCAACCCGCTTGGGCGGTGGCTGTCAGCGTCAGATACGACTCAAAAACCAGCCTTCAGTGTGTGTAGAGCAGCAGCTACGCAGCGCTGTAAGATGACGTAGTATTACGAGAGACAACGGTAGTGAGTAGTATGCAAGACAGAGCAGGGGCGGATTTAGTCATTTTGAGGCCTAAATCAAACACAGGCCTGGGGCCCTCCACAACCCTCGTTCTCCCTCTTTTCAGTCCTTATTTATCTGAGAAAGACTCTCTGTCTGACAGCTGTTTTGGCCAGAGTGCTGGATCATCTTCAATCATAACACACTGATTAGGGTGACTGCTACTCACGGGGTCTAGTTGCTGAGTATTATGTGTGTCACCATCTTCATCATTGCCATAGTTATCATCATGGACAGTGAAAGCAGCGGTTTCGTAACCATCTCCATGCGAAGGATCCTGTAAGGTTGTCTTGTGTGTAGCCCCCGCGTTGCTAGAGCAACCTGGGCGGACGCTGCCGCTGGGTAGCTCCTCCGTGTTAGCATTGCTAGCGCAAGCACCGGCTTCTTGCTGCTTCTAGTGGGGATTGGGGGGAGTTTCTCATCATGAATTAAACAATCGGATAGCACTTTAGCGTATCAATGTTTAGCGATATAATTAATTGGTGAAAAGTGAGACAACAAATCGTAACCATAAGTTTATGAGGCGTTTTATGGGGCCCTTGGTAGTTTGGGGCCTAAGGCAATTGCCTACCTTTGCCTAATGGTAAGTCCGCCTCTGAGACAGAGGCAGGTTGGGGTGGTGGATGGGTCAAACATCACAGGACTTTCACTTTTCCGTGTGTCCCGTAAACGTACCTTTTATAAGCCCACCCATTATCTTTTCCTTAACTGTGTCAAAAGTGACGCCAATCAGCACCGCCGCTCCCACCACGCGCATCACGTGCTGTGCGTAGGGCACAAAGTGCTGAGGGGGGCACCAAGTGCTGAGGGGGGGCACCAAGTGCTGAGGGGGGGCACCAAAATAGCCTAATGAAAAATCATTATAGTCGTAATAATTATATTGCCAATATTATGTCAGTATAGAAATATTAGGCACTTTTTAAGCATGTATATCACAAAACAGGAAGAACAATACATATATTTAATTGCTCAAGAAAGTAACAGTGGTGCCCCCACCCCAAACACACACACATTGAACTTCCCAAGCTCCCCGTGGGCGCCCTTTCTATCTCAGTGGTCTCGTCTGTTGGATTGCGCCTGGCCTGACGAAGTTTGAGAGTAGGCTGGGGCTAACGTTTTTGGACATGGCCTCGAAAAGACAGCATGAGTCCAGAAAAGAAAGAAGAAAGAAGAAGAAACTGTGAGATGATGCCTGTCACTGCCCAATGAGAGGAGAGTGCAGATTTGAGTCGCGCATGCGTCACTTTGCGACAGGTAATTAGCAGAAAAGATGCTAACGAGACACTTCTGTAATGTCTGTACGGTAAACTTACTTAACGAAGTTGGTTCACTGCTGGCTACAAGTTAGCATCAAACGCAACAAAGGCTGTCAGTTGAATGGTGTTTTGAGCTAACGTTAGCAATTACACAGTCATAGATAGCTAACACGTTTCTGAAATGATTCCCATCTTCTGTTATTCAGAAGAGCATGCGCGACTCAAATCTGCGCTCTCCTCCCATTGGGCAGTGACAATGCCCATGCATCACTTGCAGGTAAGTCCATGTTTAATCATTCGTAAATACGGGGAATTTGCTGCTAATGTAATGGTTAGCGAACTAGCTGACGTTGTTGCTAATGATAGCAAACTCAAATATGTTATAACTTAGGTGCAAGCTAAGTTGAGATTTTACTGTTGAACATTATCTATGCATTTTACAAGTAACTGACGCCAGCTATGAGGAGGAGGATATGGGATGAGGATCAGCACCTCTAAATCTGAGGCCATGGTTCTCAGCAGGAAACCGATGGAGCGCTTTCTTCGGGTAGGGAGTGAGTCCTTACCCCAAGTGAAGGAGTTTAAGTACCTTGGGGTCTTGTTCGCGAGTGAGGGGACCATGGAGCGTGAGATTGGTCGGAGAATCGGAGCAGCGGGGGGTATTACATGCCATTTATCGCACCGTTGGGACGAAAAGGGGGCTGAGCCAGAAGGCAAAGCTCTCGATCTACCGGTCAGTGTACCATCACCGATGGTAGGAACATGATCCTTGGTTCTTGGTCATGACCCAAAGAACGAGATCCAGGGTACAAGCGGCCAAAATGGGTTTCCTCAGGGGGTGGCTGGCGTCTCCCTTAGAGATTGGGTGAGAAGCTCTGTCATCTTTTTTGGCGTGACAGTGGTCATTACGTTCTCAGTACCAGTTAGCAGTCAGTGCACAAGGTAGGCTAACAATTCTTCTTGCTTCAGACCATTTATTACCGTGTAGCGTGCGATTAATAGTCTTTAGCCAGGCATTTAGCAAAGATTACCTACCATATTGTCATTTGAGAACGCATATTTTGGCATTTGCAATGCATAATAAACCCACAACCATCTTTAGGATTGTCATTCAGCAGAATATAGGTTACGGTCTCTCACACAAATGAGGTGAGGTGTCGGATGTGCAGCGGGACAGAAATGGCTCTCGGTAATGTGAACTGCTACTGTAAAGTGTTACCGCTTCAGCTAGCTTAGCCATCTGAATGTGACAGAAGCTACGTGACAGAATGAACTGGCGTTTTGATTGCATGTACAGTGGGGAGAACCAGTATTTGATACACTGCCGATTTTGCAGGTTTTCCTATTTACAAAGCATGTAGACGTCTGTAATTTTCTGTGAGAGACGGAAGCTAAAACACACAATTGTATAATTTTTAAATAATTAATTTGCATTTTAACACATTTTGATATATTTTTGTAGGTAGATGTCTTGACTTCTTGCCACCTCTAACTAGCCAAAACTAAATTTAAAAGAAAAAGAGCTAAAGGAAATAGAAAATACTTTACTTATTCAAACTTCACACACTTAAGAACCCTCCTGACTAAATAAGAGTTACTGCCTCCCTCTCAGAGGAAAAAAAAGCCAATTCCATGCATAAGCCTGCTCTAAACCCCCAGGTATGTACCTTGTTTGAAACACTAATGAGATGAATGGCCACGGGGGGGCGCTGGCGCTCCACCTGAGCTCAGAGAATCCCAACATGTCTGCAGATCTCAGAGAGCAGCAGCCATCCAGAGGCTATTTCCAGAAGCTGTGGCCCTGCAGCTGTCACTGAGGAATGCTGATGTGGTGAGACGCTGCTGATCAAACATGCCGGCCCGTCCAATGAGACGGCAGATTACAGCACATGGCTGACTTCACGACTCACATTCTGCACATATGAGAGCTACACGCACACAGAAAAGAAGATCCATGCAGATAACTAGTTTCTGCAAAAAACAACAAATCCTGGAAACCATCTACCCTCTAATATAGCGGTTCTCAAATGGGGGTGTGCACACCCCTCAGGGGTACTCTGGAGTACTGCAGGGGGTACGTGAGATTTTTTGCTGAATGCTATTAATTTGATACCTTGTGTTGTCTATCCGTCAACATTGAAAATTAACACTTTTGTCGACGCTTTTTATCGATGTTTGTAAGTTTTTCTTATGTTTTTGTCACTTTTTCCAATACTTTTGACACTTTTTTTCAATGTTTGTCACTTTTTTTCACTTATTAACTTTAGTTTTACAGTTATTTTTGGAATTTATGGTCAATAAACTTAATTTATAGGAAATTATACCTAATGTTTGAGTTAGAAAAGCAGAAATTAGGAATTATTGAGACTAAAATTAAAGGAATGGATGTTGATGATAATCACAGACTGGAATATGTCAACTTTTACTCTCAATACTATTTCAAAACACTTCAATTTGGTTTCAAATGCTATAAAATTGAATAAGACGCCCCAAAATTAATGAAAGTAGAGATTTGTACTTGGCAAAGAGCGTTGTGTGGAATCAATCATGTTATTTTGGGGAATTAAAAAGAACATTGATATAGGACAACATGAGGACAACATGAAGACAACATGAGGACAACATGAGGACAACATGAGGACAACATGAGGACAACATGACGACAACATGAGGGTTAAAAATAAGTCATGCATTATTCCTAAAATAATGACACTATAGTAATCAGTCAATGTGTAATATACATTACTGTATATATATATTTTTTTACCCTAATGTCTGTATTATAGCAAACTTGTGCACTGTATTTATCAACGGAATTTGAAGAGTTTTATCTGTTTTACTGCTTTTTATAATTGTATTGTTGATTGTAATCTTCTTATTGTATTATATAATATATTATATTATATATTATATAATATATTATATTAAGATCTGTCCAGGGACAACAGATTAAAAATAGCCTTTTGGCTAATTATGGTGCATTTACAGTAATGTTAATTAATGTCCCCTGTCCCTGTCGTATAAATGAAATTAAATGAAATTAATGAATTAAGTGATGGATTCTGTAGCATTTAGTACATCTATCACAGCGCTGTATTGTTCCGCTTTATAAAAAACAACAAAAATATTGAAAGATGCGATGAAAGTGGAAATAATGTTGGAAAAAGTAACAAAAATAATTTTTAAAGTGTGGAAAAAAATGACAAAAATAATTTTTAAAGTGTGGAAAAAGTGACAAAAATATTTTTAAAAAGTGGAAAAAGTGACAAAAATTTTTTTTTTAAATGACAAAAATATTTTTTTAAAAGTGACAAAAATATTTTTTTTAAAGTGGTAAAAATATTTTTTTAACCCTCATTTTGTCTTTGGGTCAAATTTGACCCGTTTACAAAACTTTCTATATTATAACTATGACAAAATAACGTTGAAAAAAGTGACAAATGTTGGAAAAAAAACTACAAAAACGCAGGAAAAAATCAACAAAGTGACCAAAAAAATTTAGAAAGTGTCAAAATTTTTTCCAAAAAAAATCATTTTTAAAAAGTGTGAAAAAAATGAAAATTGTTAACATGTTTTACTAAAACATAATTAAAAACGTGACAAAAATATAGGAATAAAATTGATAAAAACGTTGAAAAAAAGTGTAGAAAAGAACGCC
Source organism: Percina caprodes (assembly GCA_013375575.1). Taxonomy (NCBI): domain Eukaryota; kingdom Metazoa; phylum Chordata; class Actinopteri; order Perciformes; family Percidae; genus Percina; species Percina caprodes. Next base: position 26,611 of record JABXJD010000965.1, read on the forward strand.
CTAACTACTCCGGCCAGTAGAGGGCGCTACATATATCTCGTAATTACAGACAAACACACACAACTGGCTGGATTAAGACCTCCCTATGTTACGGCTGCACCCTTGTGTGTGTATAATAATAATAATAATAATAATAATAATACTTTTATTTAATGAATTTAACTGTAATTGTGTTTTATTTGACATGCGGAGCAGGCTGTGCCATTCCATGCTGCGGATTGGCTGGCTAAGGGTAGTCCCGCCTACTTCCTGGGGTTCCCTGCAATGGTGACCCAATGGAGGAGGACTAGTGAAGTCCGCCTCCTGCCTGCAGAGCCTGCTTGCCTGGCAGTTCAGGGCAGCTGTCAGACCTGATTAGCTGGTCTCGTTAGTGTGTGGAAGTGGACCAGGGTGAGCTTCAAAACCGTCTAACTATCGCGCTTCACTCACTAGTTTGGTCTGGTCTACTTGCAGGTCCAGGGGTGCTGTGCGCATTGTGTTTTTGTTTTGCAAAGTACTTTAATTAGAGAGGATTTGGGTGTTGTCTTGGGTGTTGTGAGGGTGGTGTAGGTATTGTCTTTGGTTTGTTATAGCTGGTGTAGTGCACTGTAAAACCTTTCACTGTAAAATTACAGTAAAATTCTGGCAGCAGCTTCGCCAGTATAACACTGTACATTTACAGTAAGCATACTGTATAAATGTAAATACACACACACACACTCTGCTGTAAAAAAATGTTCTGTTATATGCTTAATATTTTCTCAGTAATTATTAGCTGCTAATCTATTGTCTTAATAAAACATTTGCTGCCCTTAAAGCTATTTTGGAAAGAGAAGCAACAGCGAAATGTCTTAAATGTCTTAAAATAGACTGGTAAGAAAAATATATAACAGTATATTAACAGTAAAACTGTAATCTGCAACATTCTGCAGATATGTGCTGTAATATTATTATTTTCTCCCAGAATGCATTGCCACTTACAGTATGATCCTGTATAACATTAAAACAATAAAATACTGTGAGATTTTAGCTGTAATTTTACATCGAAGGTTTGCAGTGTGGTCTTCCTTTGGAGGATCTGCTTTGGTATATTACTGATATTACTGATATTACTTGATTTCCACCCACTGGCCCATTTTTCTGTCCTGAGTTCTGTTCTTATACTAAATAAATATCCTTTCAAATTAGCAGTTACATCTGGTTTATGTTTATGTCCTGATACCCTGAGCACCACAGGACGTAACGATGGGCTCCGGCACAGCGGGTTTCAGCTAATGTGGATTTGGTGGACTAGAGGCCGACCGATGAAGGGTTTTTAAGGCCGATACCGAAACATGGAGCCAGGAAATGTGAGGGATTTAAAGCCTAAGTAAAATGTTGGTTCAAATTGAACTTGTTTAAAAAAGAAAGAAAGCCCCCTTTCCTTTAGTTCACACACAATGTACAGATAGTCTATGTAAGGTATAAATGTAAAATAATTACATATATACATTATACATATTTATAGTAAGGACCAGTCACACAAACCTGTGCAAAAATACAGTAAGTATTTGGAGCAGAAATGCTGAAACTATTGTAAAACTGGCATTTCATCACCATTAGGTAGTTAAATAAATAAAAATTAAAAAAAAAAAATACTTTAACAACAGTGGGGGAAATGTGACAGTCCTGAGTATAATAAAAGTTTAAAAACAAAACATTAATATTATATATATATATGTATATATATATATATATATATATATATATATATATGTATATATGTATATATATACATATATATATGTATATATATGTATATATATATATGTATATATATATGTATATATATACATATATATATATACATATATATGTATATATATATACATATATACATATATATGTATATATACATATATATGTATATATACATATATATGTATATATATATATACATATATATGTATATATGTATATATATACATATATATATGTATATATATATATATATATATATATATATAAATATATGTATATACACACATATATATACATATATATGTATATATAGGTAACCCATTTCGGCCGCTTGCACCCTGTATATTGTTGATTTGGTCTAATTAGTATTGCCTATACATTCGACATGGTGTTGTCTCCCTCTTCATCGTGACACTCGTCCTCTCTAACGCTGAGATAGACGTCAACACCGTGACTGCACATCTGTAGAAGAACCTCACATCTGTTTCTCGTAGGGTCAACATCTGTCAATAAAGCAATTAGAGCTTTTAGAGCAATTTCCCTTTCTATAACCCTTGTGTGGCGTTCATATTTGCGTTACACCGCCAATGTTGCCGGGTCTGGTGGAGCCACCTCGTTATTAGGCTTTTAAATCAATACAGACATAACAATTTATGTAAAAATACTTAACAGATGTTCACTATAGCTCAATTACCAATGATATATATACATAATTTATGGTTCATATGTGCCAGTTACCCCTGTGAGATCACATTTATGATCATGTGACCATTCGTTTTTTTTTGTGAGAAAACAAAACAAGTATGTTAAATTACAAAAAAAGGTTAAAAGAAATTATCAGGAACAAGATTTTTGATTTATTGGTGCTTATTTCTTAGAAATTAATCAGAACAGGTGAAAGTGCTTGAAAAGACAACGTAGTGTCATAGCACCTACATTTAAATAGACCCGGGTCCAGAGTAGACCACATATACATATACGTCCAGTGGACTCATATGTATATGTGTGTGTGTGTGTGTGTGTGTGTGTGTGTGTGTGTGTGTGTGTGTGTGTGTGGGGGTATCGTGAAGTCATTAAAAATAAGTATAACAGCTGATAACATCACTACATAACAGCTGATAACATCACTACGTAACAGCTGATAACATCACTACGTAACAGCTGATAACATCACTACATAACAGCTGATAGCATCACTACGTAACAGCTGATAACATCACTACGTAACAGCTGATAACATCACTACATAACAGCTGATAGCATCACTACGTAACAGCTGATAACATCACTATGTAACAGCTGATAACATCACTATATAACAGCTGATAGCATCACTATATAACAGCTGATAGCATCACTATGTAACAGCTGATAACATCACTACATAACAGCTGATAGCATCACTACGTAACAGCTGATAACATCACTATGTAACAGCTGATAACATCACTATATAACAGCTGATAGCATCACTATATAACAGCTGATAGCATCACTATGTAACAGCTGATAACATCACTATATAACAGCTGATAGCATCACTATATAACAGCTGATAGCATCACTATGTAACAGCTGATAACATCACTATATAACAGCTGATAGCATCACTATATAACAGCTGATAGCATCACTATGTAACAGCTGATAACATCACTAGATAACAGCTGATAACATCACTATGTAACAGCTGATAACATCACTAGATAACAGCTGATAACATCACTACATAACAGCTGATAACATCACTATGTAACAGCTGATAACATAACTATATAACAGCTGATAGCATCACTATGTAACAGCTGATAACATCACTATATAACAGCTGATAACATCACTACATAACAGCTGATAACATCACTACGTAACAGCTGATAACATCACTACATAACAGCTGATAGCATCACTACGTAACAGCTGATAACATCACTATGTAACAGCTGATAACATCACTATATAACAGCTGATAGCATCACTATATAACAGCTGATAGCATCACTATGTAACAGCTGATAACATCACTATATAACAGCTGATAGCATCACTATATAACAGCTGATAGCATCACTATGTAACAGCTGATAACATCACTAGATAACAGCTAATAACATCACTATGTAACAGCTGATAACATCACTAGATAACAGCTGATAACATCACTATATAACAGCTGATAACATCACTATGTAACAGCTGATAACATCACTACATAACAGCTGATAACATCACTACGTAACAGCTGATAACATCACTATATAACAGCTGATAGCATCACTATGTAACAGCTGATAACATCACTATATAACAGCTGATAACATCACTATGTAACAGCTGATAACATCACTACATAACAGCTGATAACATCACTATGTAACAGCTGATAACATCACTATATAACAGCTGATAACATCACTATGTAACAGCTGATAACATCACTATATAACAGCTGATAACATCACTATGTAACAGCTGATAACATCACTACATAACAGCTGATAACATCACTATGTAATAGCTGATAACATCACTATATAACAGCTGATAACATCACTACATAACAGCTGATAACATCACTATGTAACAGCTGATAACATCACTATATAACAGCTGATAACATCACTATGTAACAGCTGATAACATCACTATGTAACAGCTGATAACATCACTATATAACAGCTGATAACATCACTATGTAACAGCTGATAACATCACTATGTAACAGCTGATAACATCACTATGTAACAGCTGATAACATCACTATGTAACAGCTGATAACATCACTATGTAACAGCTGATAACATCACTATGTAACAGCTGATAACATCACTATGTAACAGCTGATAACATCACTACGTAACAGCTGATAACATCACTATATAACAGCTGATAACATCACTATATAACAGCTGATAACATCACTATATAACAGCTGATAACATCACTATATAACAGCTGATAACATCACTATGTAACAGCTGATAACATCACTATGTAACAGCTGATAACATCACTATGTAACAGCTGATAACATCACTATGTAACAGCTGATAACATCACTATGTAACAGCTGATAACATCACTATGTAACAGCTGATAACATCACTACGTAACAGCTGATAACATCACTATATAACAGCTGATAACATCACTATATAACAGCTGATAGCATCACTATGTAACAGCTGATAACATCACTAGATAACAGCTGATAGCATCACTATGTAACAGCTGATAACATCACTAGATAACAGCTGATAACATCACTATGTAACAGTCTCAATGTGACAGGTTGAAAACCCCCAAAACCACAATCATCCCCCAGTTAAAACCAAACCAGATGAGATTTCTGGGATGTTGGTACACACACACACTCACACACACACACACACACACACACACCCCTACACATGGACAGCCGAGGAGGAGCGTTGGAGAAGAGACGCCGACCTTGGTGACTCATCCAAAGGTCACGCACAGAAAGAGAAAATCCTGAATTTACTGCAACACGACAGGCCCGTGAAATGAAATCATCCTAATTCTGCAAAACTTCTCCATCGGAGCACAATCCGGCACGAGAGAAGGAAACATTTTCCCAGACTCACGATGCTCTAACTCTCACCCCACTGAGTCTTATTATCTGGGACCAGACTCAAACCCTGTTATGAGAATCAGAAAGGACCAAGACCTGAACTATCTGGGTACTGGACTATGTTGTCCCTTTCCATATTCCATTAACTCTTGTGTTATCCTCGGGTCAATTTGACCCTTTTTTTTTTCAGAAATATGGATTTCTTTCAACCAAATTGCCCAAAAATAACATGGATGATTCCATACAACATTCTTCAGGTAAAATTAATTATTACTTTAATTGAATTTTGGGGTGTTTTATTGAATCTTATAGTATTTGAATTCTTTTTTTTTTTTTTTATGGTTTCCAAACAGTATTGGGACTAAACTTTGACATCTACCCATCTGAGATCCACTCAACATCCTCAGATCTTAACTATTCAAGTCAAAATAATTCATAATTTCTACCTTTTTAACTAAAAACCTAGTTATAATGTGATATAAATGAGGTTTGTTGCCATGCATTCCAAGAATAAGTGTAAAACCTGTTATTAAACCAGCTCAGGTTTTTAAAAAAGTGACAAAAACATCGGAAAAAGTGACAAAAACATCGGAAAAAGCACAAAAAAGTACAAGTTCATGGTTAACGGGAAGACAACACAAGGGTTGAAGGCTGTTTTGTTGCCATGGCAGGTTGCTAACCCCTCTCGGCTTCATCTTTGTGTCAAGAGGGGGTTAAAAATCTATCTCTACAGGAATAGGAGCGTAATTGGGAGTTTGCATGTGAGTGTGTGTCTCTGTGTGTGTGTGTCAGTGTGTGTGTGTCTGTGTGTGTGTGTGTGTGTGTGTGTGCAGGATTGGCAGAGCATTGGGAGTTTTTCCCCCTTTACCGGTAACAGGAGCTCCTTGATGCCAGCTAGCTCGACATTTTCCAGCCCTGGTCTTTGGCAGTGCCAAACCCCTAATGCGGTTCTGCAGGGGGAATGTCTGATTGTGTTTATTGAGCTGCCACGGTCCAAGGTAGACGTGGTGGTTAAAAATTATCATTTGTAAACCTAATTAAATCATCAAGAGAGCCACTAAAAATATCCCCAGGAGATAATTAAAATCACAGACAGAAAGAAAAGGAGACAGATAAAACCTGCCCTGCACAGAGTCTCTTATATTCAACGTTAAGGGTCAGATCCTTTTAATTTTAATAACCAGCGGGCAATCCAGATGTTTTGACTCCACTTGTACAAACTATGCATCAAACCCCAAAGGGGTTGATGGGATATGGGCCGAACTACAACAAATGAAAGTACACATTTCCCCAACAACCCTTTTGTATTTTGCGGTTCAGTTTTTGCTCCTGTGTTTTCATTGGACTTTATATTTAATAAATCCCTGTGTACCTGCTCCGGCCTCCCTCATCTCTGCTTTTGGGTCCTTATTCCTCTCACCTGTAACACAAGCTACTTCTGATCACACTGATGTTTGTATTTCTTCAAATAGATATAAATTCTCTTTTGTACCCTCTGCTATCTCTCTGCTTAACTCTGTAAAGGCACATAAGGCACAATTGGACTTAACTTTTAATGTTGTATTTATTCCCCCATTTGGTCTGATCCTGTATTTTTAATGGATGTTGTTGTTTTTGTTGTCATGTACCGTATGTCAACTTCTTTGCTACTACAGCTAAATGAATCGCCCCTCAGGGACAAATAAAGGTCTTGAATTGAATTGTTTTCAGTTTGGTTTCAGTCATTGGATGCCATGAAGACAGGCTGAAACATCATGATTGACATCTGGGATTGACACGCGATTGGTCGGACAGGTGTATAGACGGGATTTGGATACCGCGTCGCCACCCCCCCGAACGCTATCTCCGCAGACTCTGGCTCCAACGTAAGATGGCAGTGCACAAATGCCAGATGTTCACTTTGGTGCATCTATATCCTGCTGCCTATGATTTATTTTATGATTTATTACTGTTTTTGTGGTCACTTGGGGTCAGCGAGAGAGAACCAACCAATAGCTGCTTTCACATCATATTAACCATTCAATGAAATAAAGCCAATACAAAACAGCACAGATCAGTTTATATGTATTTTAAACACTAAAATGGAGTGTGATGATTTGAAACAGCATTAAATTACTCCGACAGCTGGTTTCTGCAGACTTCAGAGGTCTCACTGCCGTTATTAGCAAGCATGGCACAGAGACTGCGAGCCACATTAAGCCTGACCACACACACTGAATCCATATAATTGAGATTCATTGCAAATGTTCATAATAAAATCACACTCAATGACAGAACCCCTGCAACAGATTACGTTACACTTCACCCTTAAAATAGATTAATGAGCGAGAGAAGGCCACGTGCTACCGTTCTCACACTGCTAACCAAAACTAAATACATCAAGAAACCTTTAACAAGTGTGTAAAATAACTCCAATTAAGTTTTTTTCTGAGATGGAACTATATTTATTTCCATGTTATTTTCCAGTGACTAATCAGTTCTCCTCACACCACAAGGCTCGTAATGACGGGCTAAATAGTTGGGCCGACGTTCAGAGAAAACACAGCTCAGAGTTTGAGATTCATTTATGGGGGAAATTTATCCAGCAGAAAATTTGAAGACTGGCTGTCTCCAAAGCAAAGCCTGCTGAGGGTGAGCGAGCGAGGTCAGTCAGACAAAATGATCTGCGTAATGCAGAATTTCAGAGTTTATCGCTTTAAATAAATAATGAAAATTGCTTAAAAAACTTCATACGTGAACATGCTGCAAAAGGTGACTTCAAATTAGTGAGTGTAGCACTGTTCAGTAAGACTTTCCAAGGCAAGAAAAGCATCATTAAAAGAACTAATGACGTGCCTGTTCAGACATGCGGTATTACATTCAGTTTATCGCACCGTTAGACGAAAAGAGAGCTGAGCCAGCAGGCAAAGCTCTCCATCTACCGGGCAGTGTTCGTTCCTACCCTCACCGATGGTCATGAAGGCTGGGTCAGGACCGAAAGAACCAGATCCAGGGTACAAGCGGCCAAAATGGGTTTCCTCAGGAGGGGGGCTGGAGTCTCCCTTAGAGATCGGGTGAGAAGCTCAGTCATCAGTCAGAGAGGAGATCGGAGTAGAGCCGCTGCTCCTTCACGTTGAAAGGAGCCAGTTGAGGTGGTTTGGGGTCTGGTGAGGATGCCTCCTGGGCGCCTCCTAGGGAGGTGGTCCAGGCACGTCCAGCTGGGAGGAGGCCTCGGGGAAGACCCAGGACTAGGTGGAGGGACGTCCAGCTGGGAGGAGGCCTCGGGGAAGACCCAGGACTAGATGGAGAGATTATATCTCCAACCTTGCCTGGGAACACCTCGGGATCCCCCAGTCGGAGCTGGTTGATGTGGCTCGGGAAAGGGAAGTTTGGGGTCCCCTGCTGGAGCTGCTGCCCCCGAGACCCGATACCGGATAAGCGGATGAAGATGGATGGATGGATGTTCCACATAAACTCCATTTACATCGTTACATTTTGGTTTTTAAGTGGAGATTTGAGGCAAAAGTAATCTCCGTGAACACAAGTGTATTTTATCTCTAGTAGAAGAACTAATCTCTGTTTAAAGTAACACGCCCAAACCAAAATATCTCATCAACATTCTTGTGTACTGGGCATGAACAGGAGGCAGCGTGTATCCTCGGCTCGTTGCTGGCAGTTGCCATGGTAACGTTAGTAGCTTTGAGTCTCCAATAACGAGACGCCTTGGCTGATAGGACCCAATCAGGAGGAGAAACGTTGGCGTCAGCGTCGTGTTGCCAAAGGTTTCCGTTAACGGCAACACAACCCCGCAGATTCATAACCAAAACGGGTCAGAAACACCAGAGCAGGGGGAATGAGAGGGGGAAACGCCAGAGCAGGGGGAATGAGAGGGGGAAACGCCAGAGCAGGGGGAATGAGAGGGGGAAACGCCAGAGCAGGGGAATGAGAGGGGGAAACGCCAGAGCAGGGGGAATTGAGAGGGAGAAACGCCAGAGCAGGGGGAATGAGAGGGGGAAACACCAGAGGGAAACGCCAGAGCAGGGGGAATGAGAGGGGGAAACGCCAGAGCAGGGGGAATTGAGAGGGGGAATGAGAGGGGGAAACGCCAGAGCAGGGGGAATGAGAGGGGGAAACGCCAGAGCAGGGGGAATGAGAGGGGAAACGCCAGAGCTATGGGAATGAGAGGGGATATGCAAGAGCAGGGGGAATGAGAGGGGAAACGCAAGAGCTATGGGAATGAGAGGGGAAACGCAAGAGCAGGGGGAATGAGAGGGGAAACGCAAGAGCAGGGGGAATGAGAGGGGAAACGCAAGAGTAGGGGGAATGAGAGGGGGTAATGCCAGATTAGGGGGGAATGAGAGGGGGAAACACCAGAGCAGGGGGAATGAGAGGGGGAAACCTAGCAGAAGTTTTTCCTTTTTGAACCAAAACGTTGCCATGTAAATGTCGTCTCAGTCTGGGTGGACGACGGTTTATTTACCGGATGTTCCGCCTGACGTACCTAACCATTCACTCTCTGTGTGTTGCCGTTCTTAAACTCAACAACTAACAGAACCTCCAAATCAGCGAGCTACACGCTAAAAATGTCAACTTTTGATAACATTTGTATGGTGTAACAAGGCCGGCCTGCATGGTTCTTTCAGGGAAGGATTGTAAAGATTTACATAGAATATGTTGAGGGCGTGTCCTCTCTAACTGGGACGTTTTGAGACCGATTGGTGGGGTTGCTGAGGACGAAGTACACAGCTAATGAGATTTAACTCGTCACACCATACAGAACGTAAGCTATTTAAATTAGCTGGATATATGGCTAACTTCATGTAATATTGGATGTGGTGTTTTCTTTTGCAAATGCGAGAATAAAAGAGACCTAATTCAAAACTCCCATCTGTAGATCACACATTTTAAGCACACAAACAGTCACAGCTGCAAAATCAACACTGTGCAAGTGGTCCGCGGCAGGAGGCTCGGTCGGTTCAAACCACAAGGCAACAAAAATAAATCAGAGCTAATAAGCAGTTTTCACTTCTAATGGGAACTCAGAAGAAGTAAAAAGAACAGTCTCTGGAGACGTTAACGTTTGCAGATCTCCATGTGTCACAAGAGACAGAAGACATTACAGTAGGGTGGAGGGTATCTAAACGTCGACTTCATCTGCCTCCTCTCACTTTCCCTCGCTCTTTGGGTTTTAATAGAATCATTTCCAGATGTGGTGGCAGCAGCTGAATGTGAGAATGCGAATGTGAAGGAGGTGGCAGCCGAGCCGAGGTTGGTGGGGAGTCTTTAGCTCAGTGCCAACCTCCCATCAGGGTTTCTTTGGGATGGAACTACACCGATGGATGGAGGCCGTTCGATGGCTTTTTCCAGCCCATCTGCCAACTTTTATGCAGTGGGGGGGAAATAAAACACGAAACAAACAAAAAAAACACCCAACTATGTGATGTGTTAGCTTCGATACTCTAACAAATAGGCCTTACGCTTACATTCTAACCCTATAAAATGGGTTTGATGCTGTGCAAAAGCACAATATACATCCCTTAATGTGCACAGCGAGGATTAAACTAAGTGTTTAGTGCACATTAAGATGAGGTCAGGACGAGTGTGTTGCATGCAGCCTGCGACGGCGGTTTCAGTGGGAAAGAGCCGGTCACACTGGTGAAAAAACCTCTGGCTGGCCTCCGTGTTCAGCTGCAGCGCCCTCTGCGTTTCCATGGCTATTTACTCTGAGCGCCATTGTTTTGCTTTAATGATGCCAAGAGAACAAGAGGCATGAAGCAAAACAGGATCTGAATGTCTTTAACAGCACCCAGAAACACACTGGCTCCAGACGTTCAGATGCAGACTGTGGCTGCAGAGCGAGGCCTGAGCTGGAAGTAGATTATTCACCTCTTCTCCACAGCGGGCCAGGGCCAACTCCACTTTATAGGACAGGATCAAACGCGTTGTTCATTTATATAAAACCAAAGCCTGCTTGCAAATCATCTCCGCTGACATGGGGTCCTGAATGAAATCACATTAAAGGCTGTTTGGGAGGAAGCAGCAGACATTAATAACAAGCAAACCCGGGTTCTGGAGCAGAAATCACAGGAAGGTTCAGGGTACACGTCAGCGTTGCTTGGTCAAAGTCTGCTTTTAGTTGCCACACAACCAGAGGAAACCAAAAATAATCTGGGTTAAATCTGCACAACTAATAAAGTTAAAGTAACTGAGGGAAGCTAAAAACACTTCTAATCACCTGTCAACCCTAGTAGGTTAGATTAGATCAGGTATAGAATATCAGACACCCAGCACACATACAGAATATACAAGAAATAATAAATAGGATAGAATACAAGAACAACGTTGAATTACAACATGCACATAAAGACGACCTCTCCCTTTTATTCATCCCGCCTACAGAGCTTTGGCTCGGTTGTGTCTCCAGTCGGTGGAAACTGCAGAATGACTGAAAAACACCTGAGATGTGAACAGCAGTTCAGCAGGGGCCTCATTTATCAACTGTGCGTATGCACAGATGTGTGCGTATGTAAGAACATTGCCATGCAAAGTATGGAATATACCAACTTGTACTTAAACTTAGGAATGTGTGTAAATAGAATCGCAGTTCTGGCTATGGTGGCTATTGGTGTCTGTCTTGTATCTGTATCTTCTTTGTTGTTGTTTTTATGGGCCGTGAGTCTAATAATAAAGGCTATCTATGCTTATGAACAGAATCTAGTGGCAGAATAGCGATACTACAAATAAAAAGCATATAAGAGTGTCACAGAATGCAAGAAGTGGCCCAATGGGTGTCAATGGGTGTCAATGGGTGTCAATGGGTGTCAATGGGTGTCAATGGGTGATTGGCTTGCGCAGGTTTGATAAAGGCCGATTTATTTTGTACTTAACCCTTGTGTTGTCTTCCTGTCAACCATGAAAAAAAGTTAGCGCATTTTCTGACATTGTTGTCACTTTTTCAACGTTGTGGGTCCTTTTTTTGATGTTTTTTCCAAAGTTATTTGATATTTCTAATTATGACATTTTCAGCTTATTTCGACGGCCCATTTTATGTGATGAAAAAACGGAAAACAGGTCAATTTGACCCAAGAACAACATGAGGGTTAAGCACACACTAAATTTCATTCGTGAAACAGAATTTAGAGTATTCTCTACGTACTGTTAATGAATGAGGCCCCAGGTCTGGAGCCAGGCCGCACTTTTAGCGTTTAAAACACTAAGATTGGAGATAACAGAAAAGAAAAGATTAAAAATCAAATCAGACGCAATCTGATCCCAACAGATTAAATTCGTCTTTATATCTGAAGAAGCATTCGGTGGCTCTCCCACGTCTGCTTCACGGCTTTTAAAACTCTGCACTATGGACACAAATCAGCCAGTTCCCAAAAACTGTTCAATACACAGCTGTCTCTAAATATTGACAATCATATAAAATACACACAAGGCCTTAGTTTGGCCTTTTTCGACCCTGCAGTTGAAACCACAGTTTTCTATTCTTGACCAAACAGTCACAGTTAGAGTTGGTGTGTCTGGATTTAAAAGTCTATTTCAGTTTAAACCACGTCTGATGTCATGCATTTTGTGGAAAGCAGGGCGCTGTAAATACAGTATCTGGTTCAGGGCAGACTGGGTCATTTATCCTGAAAGGCCTTCTGGGGCCAATCAACAAGAGGGCCCATCAATCGCTGCTAAGAGTGTATTTTATATCACACAGTGAGGCTTCGCTAAGATACACAAAGAGCGCTGTCTGCCAGGTGGAACCCAAGCTGGACAGGTCCAGTTTTACTGGGAGGGTGACTTTGAAAAGGCTGGAACTGCTCATTGGATTAGGATCAGATGTCCCAGCATGCACCACTTCCCCTCCTGACCCAGGCTGTCCGAGATACCTGACCCACCGGAAGTGAGCGCAGGCTGTGAGCAATGGTCCGTAGCCCGGGGCTCGGGTTTGATGGTGCAGCGTGATACTCCCAGAGAGGATAGGGAGGAGAGAGGGGAGCAGGGCCTGGACCCAGGCAGAGGGGAGCAGGGCCTAGACCCAGGCAGAGGGGAGCAGGGCCTGGACCCGGCCAGAGGGGAGCAGGGCCTGGACCCGGGCAGAGGGGAGCAGGGCCTGGACCCGGGCAGAGGGGAGCAGGGCCTGGACCCGGGCAGAGGGGAGCAGGGCCTGGACCCGGGCAGAGGGGAGCAGGGCCTGGGCCCGGGCAGAGGGGAGCAGGGCCTGGACCCGGCAGAGGGGAGCAGGGCCTGGACCCGGGCAGAGGGGAGCAGGGCCTGGACCCGGGCAGAGGGGAGCAGGGCCTGGACCCAGGAAGCTCGAACACGGCTGCTGCTGCCAAACAAGAACGCTAGGGAAGGTCCAGGCAACCTCCGTCCCCCATGCTTAACCCTCATGTACAGTATATATATATATATATATATATATATATATATATATATATATATATATATATATATATTTTATTTGAATGTCCTCAGGCTTCTTGTACCTATGTTTTTACCAAAGAAACACATATTTTCTAACTTTTGTGCCGGGACAGTTTCACGTCCATCCAAGACTTGAAGGGTTCCAGATGTTCTTTAAAAGGGTGCCAGGCACCCCTGAAAGCTCTGCACCTAGACTCGCCCCTGGCTGTCAGTGCGTCCAGTGCGTTCGGCGGCTCAACGGCGACACACTTCCTGTTCTCCAGAACCGGCCCAGAAGCACCGGGACCGGTCCGGCGCTGCATACGTGCGCTGACCGTTGGCCGTCCTAATGTGACAGGAAACCATCCCGCTGAGCTAATCTTCCACAAACCTCCCTCTGGCTCCACGGCGTTGCCAGATCCAATCAGGAGACGTCAACACTCACGTGCACGCTCGGTAATGAGCGCACGCGGAGACACACCACGCGACCTCATGATGTTACACACACACACACACACACACACACACACACACACACACACACACACACACACACACACACACTCACGTGCACGCTCGGTAATGAGCACACGCGGAGACACACCACGCGACCTCATGATGTTACACACACACACACACACACACACACACACGCACACACACACACACACACTCACGTGCACGCTCGGTAATGAGCACACATAGAGACACACCACGCGACCTCATGATGTTACACACACACACACACACACACACACACACTCACGTGCACGCTCGGTAATGAGCACACGCGGAGACACACCACGCGACCTCATGATGTTACACACACACACACACACACACACACACACACACACACACACGTGCACGCTCGGTAATGAGCACACGCGGAGACACACCACGCGACCTCATGATGTTACACACACACACACACACACACACACACACACACACACACACACACACACACACACACACACCACGTGCAGCTCGGTAATGAGCACACGCGAGACACACCACGCGACCTCATGATGTTACACACACACACACACACACACACACACGCACACACACACACACACTCACGTGCACGCTAATGAGCACACATAGAGACACACCACGCGACCTCATGATGTTACACACACACACACACACACACACACACACACACACTCACGTGCACGCGGTAATGAGCACACGCGGAGACACACCACGCGACCTCATGATGTTACACACACACACACACACACACACACACACACACACACACACACACACGTGCACGCCGGTAATGAGCACACGCGAAACACACCAACACACCACGCGTTCCCAGCCGGAAACAACGACTAGGACAATTCACTCATCTCCACATCAACGCGCACGCTGGACCTCAGAGACAACAGGGACACCAGAGCCAGTCAGCACAGTCTGCAGGTCTACACACCGAGTCATTACCAAAACCTTCCCCCTTAGCAGAAACTAATACCTGGTCCCGAGCTGCTCTGAACACATGCAGCATGGAGCATGCAGGCAAGGCCGCGCAAATACTTTCCATCAGTTTGTGTAAGCAATGATAAACATGTTGGGTCTAATCATAAAAGCATGGATATCACGGTAAGGTCGGGGCAGAGCTTTTTGCAGCCAAAATGTCCGGTTTTCCCATGGTTGTATTTCAGAGAGAGCGTAGGTCTGTGTCTCATTTCTGTGTGTTTATGGCAGATCTAAATTATGGTATCAGGTTCGCCCCAAACCCGAACCAACTGCCAACTGTCATGGCCGACCCTCCCTTATAGAGCACTTTTGTCTCTGGGAAGTAGTGTAACCCAATCTATCCCTGACATTTCTGGCTCTCTGCTTTGCTTGGATCCTCTCGTTGCCATAGAGAGAGAGAGAGAGAGAGAGAGAGAGAGAGAGAGAGAGAGAGAGAGAGTAGGACAGGTCTGAAAAAAACAACACAAGACCTTCAAAACAAAGTTAGTGGTTTTAAAAGTCTTTTTTCCTCAAACAGAAAGCTGGAAATGTTGCCGGCAGAGCCACGTTTTGTGAATGAAGCCCAGCTGACAAACAGAGGAAGACCTCATGATGTTACACACACATACACACACACACACACACACACACACACAGACACACCTACGTGTATGCACACACACACACACACACACACACACACACACACACAGACACCTACGTGTATGCA
>JABXJD010000965.1:47500-55000 GCA_013375575.1 Percina caprodes
GTGTTAGTGTGTGTACATGTGTGTACATGTGTGTACATGTGTATATGTGTATGTGTGTATATGTGTGTATATGTGTGTATATGTGTGTATATGTGTGATATACGTGTGTATATGTGTGTATATGTGTGTGATATATGTGTGTATATGTGTACATGTGTGTATATGTGTGTATGTGTGATATACGTGTGTATATGTGTGTATATGTGTGTGATATATGTGTGTATATGTGTACATGTGTGATATATGTATGTGTGTGATATGTGTGATATATGTGTGTATATGTGTGTGATATATGTGTGTAAATGTGTGATATAAGTGTGTATATGTGTGTTTGTATGTATATGTGTGTATATGTGTGATATATGTGTGTATATGTGATATATGTGTGTATATGTGTGTATATGTGTGTATATGTGTGTATATGTGTGTATATGTGTGTATATGTGTGATATATGTGTGTATATGTGTGTATATGTGTGTATATGTGTGATATATGTGTGTTAGTGTGTGTATATGTGTGTATATGTGTGTATATGTGTGTATATGTGTGTACATGTGTGTACATGTGTGTATATGTGTGTATATGTGTATATGTGTGTATATGTGTGTATATGTGTGTAAATGTGTGATATATGTGTGTATATGTGTGTATATGTGTGTATATGTGTGATATATGTGTGTTAGTGTGTGTATATGTGTGTATATGTGTGTATATGTGTGTATATGTGTGTACATGTGTGTATATGTGTGTATATGTGTATATGTGTGTATATGTGTGTATATGTGTGTATATGTGTGTTAGTGTGTGTTAGTGTGTGTTAGTGTGTGATATATGTGTGTATATGTGTGTATATATGTGTTAGTGTGTGATATATGTGTGTATATGTGTGTATATGTGTGTATATGTGTGTTAGTGTGTGTTAGTGTGTGATATATGTGTGTATATGCGTATATGTGTGTATATGTGTGTATATGTGTGTATATGTGTGTTAGTGTGTGTTAGTGTGTGATATATGTGTGATACATGTGTGTATATGTGTGCATATATGTGTATATGTGTGTATATGTGTGTATATGTCTGTTAGTGTGTGATATACATGTATGTGTGTATATGTGTGTATATGTGTGTATATGTCTGTTAGTGTGTGATATATGTGTGTATATGTGTGTATATGTGTGTATATGTCTGTTAGTGTGTTATATATGTGTGTATATGTGTGTATATGTGTGTATATGTGTGTATATGTGTGTATATATGTGTATATGTCTGTTAGTGTGATATATGTGTGTATATGTGTGTATATGTGTGTATATGTGTGTATATATGTGTATATGTCTGTTAGTGTGTGATATATGTGTGTATATGTGTGTATATGTGTGTATATGTGTGATATATGTGTGTATATGTGTGTATATGTCTGTTAGTGTGTGATATATGTGTGTATATGTGTGTATATGTCTGTATATGTGTGTATATGTGTGTATATGTCTGTTAGTGTGTGATATATGTGTGTATATGTGTGTATATGTGTGTATATGTGTGTATATATGTGTATATGTGTGTATATGTCTGTTAGTGTGTGATATATGTGTGTATATGTGTGTATATGTGTGTATATGTGTGTATATGTCTGTTAGTGTGTGATATATGTGTGTATATGTGTGTATATGTGTGTATATGTGTGTATATGTGTGTATATGTCTGTTAGTGTGTGATATATGTGTGTATATGTGTGTATATGTGTGTATATGTGTGTAAGGATATTTAGTTTCCTGTCACAGAGGAGAGAAGAAAATAGAAAATATTCACATTTAACGAGCTGGAATAAGAGCATTGTTTTACTTCTTTTCTGTAAAAAAACAAATGAAAGAAACCAATTAATTGATTATCAAAAATTAATCAGTGATTAATTTAACAGTTGACAACTTTCCATTTTCGATTAATCGTCGCAACTCTAATCCTAAAAGCTAAACTATTCTGGGGGTCAAGAAACCGAGCAGCTGTCCTTCAGATCTGGCTTTTTGGAGCCTCGTGGTCTCCTAGTGAGTTCCTGGACGAAGACAAAAGACACAAACAATCAAAGATGCATGTGTCTGCTTCAAGGCTCCAGCTCCACTGTATTGTTCCTTCACACGCACATTACAGTCACTTTGTTGTGCTTGTTGGTTCTCAGTGCCAGACCATCACCCCCAAACCGAGGTATACGTAGTCTGGCACCAAGCAAAGGTCACTCGCTCGGTTTTAAGATTTTTATCATCACTTTTAAGGCTTTTATGGGTCTGGCTCGTAGCTACATGGGAGAGATGTTGAACCCATGTGAGCTTCGATCCTTATGCCTACCAGACACTAGAAGATGTTGAACAGACTAAAGTGTGACATCATCTCACATCTTAACCCTTGGATGGTATTCGAGTCAAAATGACCCGTTTCAAGAAGAAAAATGGTCCAAGTTGCATGTTTTCTACCTGAAATCAGCACCTTAGCTTATTTCCTGTGTTAAACATGTATTCCTGACTCAGAACATTATTCTGGATATGACACTTATGTTGTTTCCATAGTGATTTTTAACATGAATTATAACCTGATGACTAAAAAACACTACAAGGGTTAAAGGAGAATTCTGGTCAATTTTTAAGTTAATCTTGATCGCTATAAATATGCGAGTACAGTCGATAAAAGAAGAAAAATGAGCCAAGTTGCATTGTTTTCTACCTGAAATCAGCACCTTACCTTATTTCCTGTGATAAACATGTATTCCTGACTCAGTTCAGGACGTTTATTCTGGATATGACCACTTATGTTGTTTCCATAGTGGATTTTTAACATGAATTATAACCTTATGATACAAAATGAATGAGGGATAAGAGACAATACAATGGTTAAAGGAGAATTCTCTCTATCGCTATAAATATGCGAGTACAGTCGATAGAAGAAGAAAAACGAGCCGAATCGGTGCGTTCGACACTGAGTGGCTGCAGCTACGTGTACGAGCTTCCACTGAGATACAATGGCAGTTGTTGGGGCAAGTTTTAGAGTGCCGTTGTGCCTCTTAACAGACACAAAATGCAATTAAAATGTCTGTGCAACGTGAACGGGGCCCTAACGTGACAACAAGATGCGTTTTCAACCTAAATTCACCTACCCTGTCTCTAGCCTGCTGGTAGCTAGCTCGCCCTGTTAGCTGTTAGCTGCTAACTGTTTACTGTTAGCTGCCGTGTGTTCAATCATGTTTCCGTGATATTCATCACGCAGCAGTTCCGTGTGCATTTGTAGGTGGGGGGCTGG
Source organism: Percina caprodes (assembly GCA_013375575.1). Lineage (NCBI taxonomy): Eukaryota > Metazoa > Chordata > Actinopteri > Perciformes > Percidae > Percina > Percina caprodes. Next base: position 50,787 of record JABXJD010000965.1, read on the forward strand.
GTCTCCCTTAGAGATCGGGTGAGAAGCTCAGTCCACCGAGAGGAGCTCGGAGTAGAGCTGCTGCTCCTTCACGTCGAAAGGAGCCAGTTGAGGTGGTTCGGGCATCTGGTGAGGATGCCTCCTTGGGGGGTCCCTAGGGAGGTGGTCCAGGCACGTCCAGCTGGGAGGAGGCCTCGGGGAAGACCCAGGACTAGGTGGAGGGACGTCCAGCTGGGGGGAGGCCTCGGGGAAGACCCAGGACTAGGTGGAGAGATTATATCTCCAACCTGGCCTGGGAACGCCTCGGGATCCCCCAGTCGGAGCTGGTTGATGTGGCTCGGGGAAGGGAAGTTTGGGGTCCCCTGATGGAGCTGCTGCCCCCGAAACCCGATACCGGATAAGTGGATGAAGATGGATGGATGATATGTAAAGAGTGGCGATCTTGCAGGGTCACACATTGCACAACTTTTTGGGCGACAATACAGATCGCATTACGTCTCCACAGCAACCATTACAGAAGTACAGAACCAGATCCTGGATTTTGAGTCACTTCACACCATGAGAATAAGTTTTCAACGTTTAACTCAGAGTAAAAATCAGATGGTTTTAATCAAATATTGGAAAAGAAGATGCAGAAGCTCTGTGTACGTCACAGGAGGATTGGGTTTGTAAAGGTTAACATGTGTGGGAGATGAGGGGGTTTTTGCAGGACACTGAGGCCGTCCAGCCTCACCCAGCGGGGGCGAAGGCAGCGGGGCATCCAGAGTTTGATGGTTCAACTCTAATGTTTCACTGGCGACTTTAACTATATGGAGAGGGCACTCTGGTTCTATGTTACAAGGAAAGAGAACAAGGATTACTGCCATTACTGCCACAGACTCACAGGGGAATTCAGTGGATTTGAACCCCGTTACTTTAACCCTGTTGAAAAAACATGAGGTGGATTCATAAGGAATGAGGAAGAGAACACGAGTGGGGGTGCAAGTGATGAGCAAGTAGAGACCCGACCTCACAGGCCTAATTTACGGGGCGGAAAAACTGGGATTTTTCTGAAGTTTGTGATTCTTTTCAATGTTTTTGTGGCTTTTTTTAAGAGTTTTTACGGCCTTCACGTTTCTTTGACATTTTGTTGATGTTCTTGTTGTCTTCTTCAAAATAATTGTCAATTTTTTGAGGTTTTTGTCTCCTATCTCAAGGTTTTTCTGGACACCTTTTCCAACGTCTTTGTCGCCTTTTTTTTTGACAATTCTTTCATTTTTTCCTGCCTTTTTCACAGGTTTTTTGGTCTTTTATTTAAAGATTTCTTTGGGCATTTTTAGGCCGTTATTGACAGGACAACTGAAGAAATGAAAGGGAAGAGAGAGGGGGGAATGACATGCAGCAAAGGGCCGCAGGTCGGAGTCAAACCCGGGCCCCCTACGTGAAGGAGTAAACCTCTATATTTTGTGGGAATGCTGTTCCACAGCATTCCAACTATTGTTATTCTGTTCTTTATTATTCTTTTTATTCAGCTATTCAGCATTCCCACGCATTTTCTGCAGGAAATGCCTTTTCTAGTTCTATATTTGTCATTTTTTTTGTTCTTTTCTGAAGTCTTTGGCGCTTTTTGGGAAAGTTTTTGTCACATTTTTCAAATACATGCATCCAGGGACCTCCCTAGATAGTTCAATATCTCAACCCCCCCCAACGTTGAACCCAAAGTGACCCCCTAAAGTTACACTTTTGAATTTGTGCATGAGAGTATGTTTGTATTTCTTTCTTTTTAAATATTTCTTTGGGTTTTTTATCCCTTTATTAGACAGAGAGAGACAGTGAACAGACGTGAAAGGGGGAGAGAAATGGGGGCCGCAGGCCGGACCCGAACCCAGGACTCAGCCGACATGGGGCGAGCGCACCCACTGAGTGAGCTATAGGCCGCCCCAGTATGTTTGTATTTTCACAAAAATCAAGCGGATCTCAGTTTTTACCACACTTTGTTACGCAGAGCATTGCTCAGGTTTTGCAGGGGGATTGAACTCAACAGCAGGCTTACAATGCAAGTTCGCGTTACTCCAAATATTTAAGTTCTATCAACCTCAGACGTTCATAAACTCATAAAAATTGTAGCAACCTCAATTTTTTTGACTACTGTTTACTTATTTGGGTTTACAGTGTGCCATCTTTTCTTAATTCCCCACACTGTCTGTTACTGAAGTAAAAGTATGAAAAGGAAAGTGTACTTAAAGTATTACAAGTAAAAGTACTCGATGCAGAACAATGCTCCCATTGTAGAAAGTGTAAAGGATCCAACATTGTGTGTTTAATGGTCTAATCATCTCAGCTGGACTTGTAGGCCTTTATATTGTTGGCTAGTATCTGGGGAACAGTTAACCACACAAATGCCAACACAAAGGAAGAGGAAGGTAATTTCCGGCGACACCGGAGCGTCGTGGATGTAGACTAGCCAAGCGCTAAACCAAAAGTAGCCGGCGTGCATTGAATTTGATGTGATTTTATGATACATCAGGCTGTGATATACACCCAAATGCTCACAATACTTACACACTCCGCCTACACAGTACTTGTTAAATACATTCAGCCCCAGTCAAGTTGGACAGAAAAAACAAGGCTGTTGAAAATGTAATCAGGCTTGAAAAGATGTTGAAGGCCCTGAAGAAGTTGTTGAGTAGTGGTTGAGCTATAATGCGTCTAAGTGCCAGTGACAGACAATATGAGAACACACGGAGTGTTAAAGAGAAACAGGGGAGGAAGAGACCGAAAGAAGATTTCAAATAGCAAAGCGAGTGGCTGATGAAAATCTGAAGTGGTGCTCGCTGCTCCGGTCTTCCTTTCCCTCCTCTGCTTGCAGTTATTCCATTTAAATGCTCCCTCAATCACTGATAACTCAGCAGGTTTTTAACCAAAAAGCACCTGTCCCCAAAGCAGAGCAGGAAAACGCTCCATTTCAACACTTCATCCTAATGCGCTGACTCCAGGAACCCTACGTTGGAAATAAATGATGACACATGGGTGCATATAGACCAGCTCCAAGTTAGGATTTCTTTTTTTTCAAACATCACTTTTTCTTCTGGCAAGTGGGTGAGTTTTCTCTGGTATGTGAGGAGGTGAAGAGAGGGGAGGGCTTTCTGTTTTTGGAGGTCTGCTCTGCACATGTCGCTCTTTCACAACCTTTTAAAAGTTATCCCAACAGAGAGAAAGAGGAAGAGGAGGGATTGAAAGGAGGGAAAGATGAAGAAGGGGGGGGGGGGAGCGAGATTCTGCAGAATGTTTCAGTGAGAGGAAAAAGAGAAGATGAAGAGAAAGCTTTGATTGCACACAGATCTGCAGAGACAGACTTTGTAGAACAATAACAAATGGAGAGCATCAGTCGGTCCGTCAGTAATGAGCTACAACAAGCAGCCGACTCCAATCAAAGCAGCGAGGCTAAAAAAGATGCAAGAGGAACCTCGTATGAATCTAGATTCAATTTCCTCTCCTGTAATGAGTGTGTGTGTGTGTGTGTGTGTGTGTGTGTGTGTGTGTGTGTGTGTGTGTGTGTGATAGAAACGCGTCACAGTCGCCAGTTTGCAGTATAACACACGTTGAAATCTGTTCAGCCAGGCGGCTTTCCCTGCAGAGGGGCCAGGCAGCAGTGCTGTTGAGTTTTATTATCTTAATTGGTACAAAAATTGCCAGTATTTATCATACCAACTGCTATAATTAATACCATTGTTCTGTATATCTGTATATATGTATCAGTGTCTCTGTATATCTGTATATATGTATCAGTGTCTCTGTATATATGTATATATGTATCAGTGTCTCTGTATATCTGTATATATGTATCAGTGTCTCTGTATATATGTATATATGTATCAGTGTCTCTGTATATCTGTATATATGTATCAGTGTCTCTGTATATCTGTATATATGTATCAGTGTTTCTGTATATCTGTATATATGTATCAGTGTTTCTGTATATCTGTATATATGTATCAGTGTCTCTGTATATCTGTATATATGTATCAGTGTCTCTGTATATCTGTATATATGTGTGTCTCTGTATATCTGTATATATGTATCAGTGTTTCTGTATATCTGTATATATGTATCAGTGTCTCTGTATATATGTATATATGTATCAGTGTCTCTGTATATATGTATATATGTATCAGTGTCTCTGTATATCTGTATATATGTATCAGTGTCTCTGTATATCTGTATATATGTATCAGTGTTTCTGTATATCTGTATAT
>JABXJD010000965.1:62500-129995 GCA_013375575.1 Percina caprodes
AGTAACACACTGTAAAGTGTAGCCGCGGCTACGTAGGTAGGAATGTGGACACACTGACCCTACGCCGATGCACGTCTCTCGACTGTGGCTTGGTAGCGTTGCCCCCACCCCCTGACTAATTTCCTGGTTCTCCATCTCCATTAACAACATGAAATCAAGGAGAGGGTTAACTTCTGCTGCAGATTCCCCACCGTGGTTAGAAACATAGACGCTCCTGTTCAGATGCACCAATCAGGGCCAACAGGCTCGTTGGAGATGAGCCAGGTCTGCGCAGAATCGATCACCGCGATCGCCGCCCAATGCATGCTGGGAAGACTTGTGTCCGACTTGATACCGACTCGCTCTGACGTCATGTACACGTGGACAACGGCAATCTCACGAGAGCAAGGCGGCTGCAGGTTTGAGACCAGGCGGCGCGGTTGCTTTTCACCGACTGCAAGACCCAGGTGGACCCAGAGCATGCTGGGAAACGCCGCGTCTCAGCTCATTGGTTCAGAATCGGCTCCACATGATGATGTTTTGTACGTTTTATTGATTTTGAATCGGAGGGATTTTGACTGCTATTTGTCTGATTTAAAGGCTTTTTCTGTACAGAACACACGTTGAGTGGCTGATTTAGAAGTCAGAGAGACTAAATCTGTTCAGATCACGGATCATCTCCAGTCTGTTGTTAATTAAAATCAGCAACAGATCTCATGTAGAACATTCTGAGAGCTACTCTGTCATAATTAAAACAACTACAGACCGTGTACCAGCTGATATGTGGGTCTGATTATATTTTATTAAATCAGAATCGGACCACAGTGTTTCTGTCACTTCCTGTTCAGCCTGAAGGAATTGGCTGAAATCAGCTGGAAACTGTTCGACTTTACCACAGATTTTTGTCACCCCCCCCCACCCGGCTGCTGCCGCCTGCTTTCGTCCGCTTTACAGACAAGGCGCAGTTCATCTCCAACGAGCCTAATCACTGCTCATGCACACACGGTCATTCTCTGTGGAGGGAGGGGCTTAGGAGACCGTTTTGGGCTTTAGCAGAAAGGGGAGGGACTGAGAAGTTGTCAATGTTCAAATTTCTTGGCTAAGTCCTGGATCTTCACAGTCCTACCTACAGCACCTTTAACTGTCACGTGACCCGTCTTTGTACTTCATCATACGAACCCTTTTCCCTTTCTCTGTTGACATAAATCGTGGTTCTGTTATTTCACATTGCTTGAAAGTTGCAAAGAAGGTTGCCATGTTCATATTTTCAACATTGACAACTACAAATTTGATAAAACACCTAAATAAATGAAATGTCCGGGTTTCAGGATGCATGGTTCCGACCAGGATTTAGGGGTTATTAGTGCGCTGTGGGGCTGCCAGTGTAATACTTTCTGTTGTGAGATAGTCGAAATGCTTGAAATGTGCCCACTTGTGAGCTGTTTTCAGTCGCTCAGTGCAAGAATCTCTCCTCACTGGGTATGTGTGTGCTGTTAGTGCAGACTTTCAAAGGAATCTGTAACCATGCAACAAGAAAATAACTGACATCAAACATCAACAACAAAGATCAGGCATGATTTCCTTAATGCATGAGGTTACAAAAGCTGCTTTCAAGCCTGAAATAAAAAGGACATCTAGTTCTGTATCAAAGATGGGAAACACACATTAAAGCATGTGTCAAATGCAAGGCCCGCGGGCCAAATCTGGCCCTTTGCAAATGTTGATCCGGCCTGCATGTCAATTTAGGTTCACCGTTGATGTTGGCCCACCTACAGTAGTTGCGCGCCAAACCAAAAAGACGGGAAACTGTTTTGAAACTGCAATTACACGACACTCAAAGCAAAATGTTGGCAGATTTGGCAAATTTGAAACTCAGAAATTCCCACAGAAGCAGAGACATGTTGCTGTGAGTCGGCTGTTTGGTAGTTAAGACTGTAATTACAATGCTTTGTTTTGTTTTGCTAGATTTGCTAAATTCTATGATGGCTAAGGGACTTTTTTTGCTGGGAGGACTTTTTTGTAGACCAAATTGCATGTGAGAAGGCTATATGAGACACACAGTCCAAAAAAATTACACTTTTATAAATTAAATAAAAGCATACATGTCTGGCCCTTGATGGGATTCTAATTTTCCAGTGTGGCCCTTAGTGAAATTGAGTTAGACATGCTGCATTAGAGCATGTAACCTAACATTTTTAGAAAAATGAGCAGTGATAATGATGTGAAACATGTAAAAAAATACTTGGCTGCTTGCAGCTGCAATTCAGCATACAACACCAGCAATCTGAGTCCATTTCCCCTCATCCCTGCATACAAACCGGTGTTTAGGTTGCCTCCCAGTCTGCTGTCTGCACTGTATGTCTGCATGTATAGCATGACTCATCCTTTCATCCCTCAGTGGGAGTCAGAGGAAAACTTCAAAAGGAAAGGCGCCCGCTCACTAAAACGTAGCCTTGCACCAACCAGCCAAGAGTTCGGCTTCCTGCCTCCGCTCGTACAGCCGCAGGGGAAATATCTCTGCTTTATGAAATACAAAGCTTTATCCGTCTAGCTTTTATACCACATCAAGATGCAATTTACCCACATAAAGCTGTCATATAGAGAGTCCATCCCCTACAATGGGCCCCCATGGGACCCTATTCATAATGTAAAATATGTCCGGCAGTGAACGGGGAGAGACAAATGCAGCTCAGTGTAAATCCTTTCAGGAAGACCTACATCTTAATCAAGGCTCTCTTCCTAAATCAAATCAGCAGTTGGAGGCGTTCACCTTCCTGCTAAACCAATCAGAATCATGCACAAATTTCAAGGGCCAATCACAGAGTCACAACCCTGCTTTAAATCTGTTTCTCCTTTGCTATCAGCTGTTGTTTCAGGCAAAGAGTGCAAGCCTCCACCCCCTTCCACCTCCAATCCTCTACTCCAGCTGGTCCGGAGCGTCCTTCGGTCTGGTCTTGGGCTCCTTTGTCGCCACCACCACCCTGTTTAGACTCCAACCGGAGTGGGGGTTATGATGGTTCTCTAGCCCTATATACGAACTAATAGTATAACAATGGAGTCTAATCTTCAAAGACTTTGTACATTTTATTAATGCATATCAAACATGTCTCACCTGATTGAAATGTAGCTCAGTTCTTTCAATCGATACTCTCTCCTACATCGAATCAGCTGTTTTCAAAGAATTTGTATGTTTTATCATGCTCTATAATAACTTTTGCATATCTGCAAACTAGTCTCACATGATTGAAATAATCATCTGATCCAACACTAGACCCTGAGGAAGGATACACATTGGTGTATTTTTAACGTCTTGCCCTGTCAATGAAAGGCCTTTTATCACCTTTTGTAACCAACCTCGAGTTCCTGGACATGTTTTTATAGTCATAATTCTTATCCTGTTTGAATTGAGCCATGACCACATGTTATCCGTCAATTTTAAAAGATAACTTTGCAAGTAAAGAAAGCGTCTGATCCGGGGTTCCCCCAGAAAAGTTGTTTAGCCCGATGGCAAGTGGCTTTTGTCCGACGAGGGCCCGACTGGGTCTAGTTACAGACTGAGGGCAGCATTAATGTAGAGCCCAATAGTTTCTTTGATAACATGGATGGAAACGTGAAATTAAGAATATAAAAAAGTTGTAAGACAGATCTCATGGGGCCCTACATTAAAGGGTAACTACATGGACCCTATTTTCCTAATTGACTGATAATATGGGAATGGGAACAATAATCTTTGACGTTGGACAACCTGTCCTGACCTTCTCCCTTCTCTGTTGGGTCGGAAATCTCAGCATCAAGTCCAAAACTGCACTTAACAGAGCTGTGAAGATAAGCAACATGATATTAGGTGTAACGGTGTACTTTATTAGATCTGTTCCATGGACAGATAGTCAGGAAAGCTGATGCTATTGGCTCTGACAGTTCCCATCCCTTATACTCCGAATTCCAGTCCTTGCCGTCTGGCTCCCATCTAAGATGTCCATCTGCAAGGAGTAATAGGTACAAGTACTCCTTTATACCTGCATCCATTTCTTTATTGAATAGGGGTCAGAGGAGGAGTCTTCTTTGATCTCTTGGCTACCTCATTCAACCTCTTTCTTTCTTTCTTTCTTTCTTTCTTGGTTGGATATATATTCTAGTCTGTTGATTTAGTGTTGAGGATGTCAGAATCGTTGATGAAAGGGGTCGGTGATGTAATATAATGGATGCCGATGTTGTTGTTGACAATTGTCATTGTTGATTATATTGTGTCAATTTTTTAGGCTGATATGCACTTTTTCCTACCCTATGTAGGTTACTCTGACGCTGCTATTCATGCACCTTGTACCGGTATTTATTTGTCCTCGTACTGCTACGGTTGTGTTCCAGTTGGAGTGTGTGTAGAACTTGTATGTATTTATGTGTCTTGTATGTGTTTATACTTCCTGCACAACCTAATCGCCCTTTGGGGACACAAATACAGTTGTTCCAGTATTAAGTGAGATTGAGTGAGGTGAAACAAGCTACAATGGAAGTTAATAGGGCGATTTTCCAGCTTGTATTTACCTTCACAAAAGTGCTTGTTTTGCCGCTGACAGACTCAGATTAATCTTCTAACTGTCTGACGACATTATGCAAAGGATCCCTACAGAGATAGACCTTTAAAACTTCTTTGAGACCTTTCTGTTTAACCAGACACAGCTCGGAAGTCGTTAGCGCTAAACCCACCGGACTCCATTTAAAAAAGCAGTACTTTTAGCGTGTATAGAGCCAACGTATGTTCACATGTAAATCAGTAAACTGTGTGATTATTTCAACCAAATCTAGACTTGTGATGGTTGGAAAAGTAGAAAGACGTCCCAAAACTGCTTTTCATAGTTTTATTTAGTTTCTGTCGACTTTGAATGAAGTGTATTTTACGATGCTTAAATTACCGTTTATTTACATGGAGTCTGGTGGGTTTAGTGAACACTATTCTGTGGATCTTTTAAAAAAGTATCTTATTCTTTAACATAAAGGACAACCTCCTTAATAATCCTTTCCATAGTGTTGTCAGACACTTAGAATATTAATCTGAGTCTGTCAGCGGCAAAACAAGCGCTTTTGTGAAGGTAAATACAAGCTGCACATTAACTTACATGGTAGCTTGTATCTCTGCAGCGATATCGCTTAATATACCGGATCAATGTCAAAGATTGTTGTTCACAAATAAAGACACAAACACATAGGAAAGTAGGGTTGAAAAAAACAGAAAATACCCTTTAAGTCAGTGCTAAAAGCTAACAGGAGATGAAAAATATGACTATGTCTAAGTTTCCAACCGAGCTGCCCCAGTGTAACTTTAGTTTTAAAAATACATTACAAAATAGTTCCTTACACTGGGGGAAACCCTGAAGTATAAGACGGTGAAAATACGTAATGAGACACACTACTCGCCCCAAAGTTGAGTAAATGAATGGCTCAATTCAAACAGAATAACAACAACAAATTCTAGTCTCACCCCGTTCACTACTGTACATATTTTTTCCGAAATAAGGTCCAATGGTGGTCCACGGGAAAGAGGAGGGACTTTACCGCTCTCTATAATGAAACATTACACATACTGTATGTAAAGCCAGCACAGTTGCATATGTTACACGGCAATGATTTGAATCAACAGCCGGTTTCCACATGTGGGAGTTAATCAATCCTCCACTGCAGCTCTGCCATCGTTACTGTAGTTTTAAAATGATTTCTGTTAAGTCCCAATGCTGCAATAGGAAACATGCTGTCAGCTTTAAATACACAGGTTAGAACATCCATCCTTCGGGCACAATCTACGTCCTAATTTATACGTCTGACCCATTTTCAGAATATTATGATTCAAGGGTCATATTATCAAGCCAAGGTCTAAATTATCTCCCGTATTCACAAGCGTAACAAAAGAACACCGAGCTTTAACACACTGGTTTGGCTTGTAATTCCTTAAAAATGCAACTGTGTCTTCTTGCCAGGCTGCACATATTTGAGAGGAGTCTTGGGGAGTATACAGAAGAAGAAGAAGAAGAAGAAGAAGAAGAAGAAGAAGAAGAAGAAGAAGAAGAAGAGTGTGGGACAGTTGGGTTTAGGAGAAGAAGAACAGGACAGTTGGGTTTAGGTGAAGTAGAACGGGACAGTTGGGTTTAGGAGAAGAAGAAGAAGAATGGGACAGTTGGGTTTAGGAGAAGAAGAAGAACGGGACGGTTGGGTTTAGGAGAAGAAGAAGAACGGGACGGTTGGGTTTAGGAGAAGAATAACGGGGCGGTTGGGTTTAGGAGAAGAAGAAGAAGAACGGGACAGTTGGGTTTAGGAGAAGAAGAACGGGACAGTTGGGTTTAGGAGAAGAAGAACGGGACGGTTGGGTTTAGGAGAAGAATAACAGGGCGGTTGGGTTTAGGAGAAGAAGAAGAAGAAGAACGGGACAGTTGGGTTCAGGAGAAGAAGAACGGGACAGTTGGGTTTAGAAGAAGAAGAACGGGACAGTTGGGTTTAGAAGAAGAAGAACGGGACGGTTGGGTTCAGGAGAAGAAGAACTGGATGGTTGGGTTCAGGAGAAGAAGAACGGGACGGTTGGGTTCAGGAGAAGAAGAACGGGACAGTTGGGTTCAGGAGAAGAAGAACTGGATAGTTGGGTTCAGGAGAAGAAGAACGGGACGGTTGGGTTCAGGAGAAGAAGAACGGGACAGTTGGGTTCAGGAGAAGAAGAATGGGACAGTTGGGTTTAGAAGAAGAAGAACGGGACAGTTGGGTTTAGGAGAAGAAGAACGGGACAGTTGGGTTCAGGAGAAGAAGAACGGGACAGTTGGGTTCAGGACATGAACCCCGGTCTCCTGGGTGGACATCCTGTGTTGTTTGACCCATAAGAAGGTCTGTCTTTCATACTACTCTCTACCGTTGTTTCTCTCATGACTACGTCACATTCAAGCGCTGCGTAGCTGCTGCTCCGCCCGGTGCTCCGCCCGGTGCTCCGCCTGGTGCTCTGCCCGGTACTCCGCCCGGTACTCCGCCCGGTACTCCGCCCGGTACTCCGCCCGGTGCGCCGCCCGGTGCATTCTACACTGACGAAGGGGATTGTTGCGTCGTATTTGACGCCGAGAGACGCTGCTAAGCGTCCGTATTGTACGAGTTCGGAGTGAGAATGTTTTAGATGGGAAGATAACACAAGGGTTGAAACTGTATCTAAAGTTACTTTACACCACTGGCATGGCCCCATTGGTCCACATTAGACTGAATACAAATCCAAAACCGGCCCCCCTTTGGATCCTGGATCATGTTATGGTCAGTAAGAACCGATTAGAGAGTGTAGCTGTAACAAAATCTGTTATTTCTTGCAAAAGTTGGCCCAGAAAGAGTTGAAGTGAAGCACAACGAGGTGCGATGCAAAGCCTTTAAAATGTTTCCTGTGGATATAAATTACCACATTTTTAAAAAGTCAAAAGAGCTTTTAGGAAAAGAAAAAACAACACGGTCGGTTTCTTTAATGCTGCAGCTTTCCGGGGCTCAGAATCGATCAGTTTGTTCCACAGGAACGAGCGGATTTGATCTCATCCTGCTGGAGTTTCAGGTTTCATGCCGTTTGACCTTTTCCCCAATACAACCCAAACCCTCCACATCAATCTGGTTGTGGGTCTGCTGCCTTTTGTGTTTCATTTCTCCCCTTTTTCCCTGTGCGTCTGTCTGTGCTGTCCGTCTTCCATGGAGGGGGCGTGTCTTTGGAGGAACTAGGTCAGGAGGCGTGGCCACCCATCCCTGCTCTGGATCATCAGCATCCATCTCCTCTGTATTTAAAGGGGGTGGCAGTAGCTCAGTCCGGAGGGTCACTGGTTCAAATCCCCATCAGGACCAGAACGTACGGAGTGTGGATTGGTGGCTGGAGGAAAGCCACTCTTGCTCTTGAGCAAGGCACCGTACCCCTACTGCTGAGAGTGCTGGTCCAGCTGGCAGCTCCACTCTGACATCTCTTCATTAGTGCATGTATAGGACCTGAGCATGTGTGTGTATGTCAGGCCTGTGTGTGATTACTAACAAAGTGTGTACGCAGAGTCTAAATTTAGTGTAATTTTCCCACGGGGGATTAATAAAACAAATTAAAATTAATTAAATTATAATAAAACCTGGGCTGACCGCCTCTTCAGTCCCAGTTGGTTACCTACACCTCCGTGGTAACTAGGCCAGTTACGTTGTGAACGTCTGTCATATGCTTTGCTTCGCATTAATCCTGTTAATCCTGAGTGGAGACGGGATCTCGTGTCCCGTCTCGACTACTACCTACTCCGGCTACCTCCTCCCGTGCTAAGACTGTTTGTTCTTATGTGCTCTTAAGGCTGACTACCTTCAGTATTAAAACCTTTTTGCATTTTTCATTGGCTCCTGTGGTTGTTCTGTGTTGTCCGGGTCCACACTGAACCCTAACAAATCCGGCATTAGCACACGCAACCTCCTCCCCTCCTCCTAGAGCTCTGTCCTTCACAAAAACGGGAACTGGGTAATTGCAGCAAGCACCTCCAGAGTTATATCAGACCCATAATGCACCTGGCAAAGCTCCCAGAATCCATTACTCTGGCACAGAAACAACCAACCTACGCCTCTCATCTTCTCAGTTCAGAAACAAGAAGACATTATTTAGCTGTGAAACAGCATTTTCTGTTGCCATAAATTGTGGGTTTGCACTATATCTGGGTATCTGTATTAGTTTCAGCTCGTTTCTGTTTGTCTTTTGCGCATTGTTACAGTTTTACAGTATAATAAGGAAAGGAAACTGTTGAGTTTTGAAGAAGCAACTCATTACAGGACAGTATAGGTATTAGAAAAAACACGTAAAGGTCCAATCGTTGCTATAATGTAGAGTAATGTAGGCGGATGAACAGAGGGGTGAATCTGTCCAATAACACAACACACATGTACTCACTGACATCTCTTTCAGTTTCTGTCCACGACTCTAACGTCATCGTGGGTCGTAAATGCCATCCAGTAACTAAAAATCTTTTTAAAAAGTCTTTTGACTTGAAAACCAGAATCAGGAAAAATATGTTGGAAAAGTGTATTATAAGGGTTTCAAGGCTTTGAATATAGATCTGGAAAGGTGCACTGTGCAGCTTTATTAATCTATGGAGGAAATATAGATATCAGATAGGGATTCAGTGTTAGCAGATACTTGATATTTAATTATCTGTATCAGCGCCAGGGACAAATGAAGAAAAACCTCGAGTTGTAACATCCTTATTATCCATGTCAGTGCGTACATAATGGGAGAAACAGCATCACAGTTTGTATAAGAGACAGAAGAACTGTGGAGAGAAGGGAAATCTTTGACTCACACATAGTTTCAGTTGTGAAATCCATCCAGGATTTAGGGGTTACAGCGGGGCAGTTTGGGCACCCCAGGTCAAAATGTGTATTAAAGTGCATAAAGAAGCCAAGAAAAGATGGAAGACTTTTGGAAGGAAGAATGGGCGAAGACACCTCAAACAAGAATTGAAAGACTCTTGGCTGGCTACAAGAAACGTTTCCACGCTGTGATACTTGCCAAAGGGGTGGGTGGGGTGGGGGTGCAGTTCAAGGTATTAACTCTGCAGGGGGCCCAAACTTTTGCAGATGCCATTTTTTGTTTTCTGTTATTTTGAAAGTGTAAATGATGGAAATAAAATCTAAGTTTTTGTGACGAATTATATGAATGTCTAATCTGTCATTTGATGCCTTTTGGAGATTTTTCCATCTTTTTTTGGCTTCTTTATGCACATTTATACAATGTTTTTACCTGGGGTGCCCAAACTTTTGAACCCAACTGTATTAGTGCGCTGTGGGGCTGCCAGTGTAATACTTTCTGTTGTGAGATAGTCGCAATGCTTGAAATGTGCCCACTTGTGAGCTGTTTTCAGTCGCTCAGTGCAAGAATCTCTCCTCACTGGGTATGTGTGTGCTGTTAGTGCAGACTTTCAAAGGAATCTGTAACCATGCAACAAGAAAATAACTGACATCAAACATCAACAACAAAGATCAGGCATGATTTCCATAATGCATGAGGTTACAAAAGCTGCTTTCAAGCCTGAAATAAAAGGACATCTAGGTAGCAACAAAGGTGGGAAACGGACATTGGAGCATCTACAAACGCTGCGGTAGTGAAAATTTAAAGAATGATTTGTGGTAAATGGTGTGAAACGTGTAAAAACACTCGACTGCTTGCAGCTGCAATTCAAACAATCAGTATGTAGAAGACAGAAGAACTGTGGAGAGAAGGGAAGTATTTGACTCAAGCAGAGATCCAGTTGCCACATCATCTTCCCAAACACACCCACGTAGAGATTACCACGGAGCAGAGACAAGCCTGGGCAGCGCCACGCTAACTACCTCCTGGAGCCTCACCGCCAGCCTTTTCCCAGCAACACTTAGCCGGCATAAAACTCTTAAACTTCATCAGAAAGCATGCACCATGTGTCAGAGCACATGTTCCTACCTGTTCAAACTCTCTGAGGCTGTGCATCTGTACCAGTGGGCCTTTATTCGTCTCATCACACGAGAAATCTGCACAGATAGAAAAAGACAGATGTAAATACAAATCAACCAGATCTTTTAACCCTCCTGGTGTCTTTGGGTCAAATTTGACCCCTTTCCAAAAAGTTATTATATCAGAAATTCGGGTTTCTTTCAAACCAATTGTCCGAAAAAGTAACGTGGATGGTTCCCAACAACGCTCGTCATAAGTTAAATTAATAATCAGTTCATTACTTTCATTGAATTTCTGTGTTTTTTGTCAATTTTAGAGCATTTGGAGGAAAAACAATTGGTAAAAGAACATTAAAAAAGTGTATAAAAAGTGAAAAATGTCAATAAAAGTGACTAAAATGTGAAAAGATGTTAAAAAAAGTCAAGCTGAATTTGCCTATTCATGCAAAAACAAAACATTGAAATTTACACATTAACATTTTAACATTGATGATACACTTTTTAAGTAAGGTAGCCATTAGTGTAGACCTCCACTGATACAGTAAAGCTTAATGATTTACTGTGCCTTCCACATGTATGTTTCCCATTAAAAAGTGATGTATGTATAATACATGAATTGTTATCCACACTTCAATTTTCATCCATCTGGCCAGTTTAATATGCAATTGTTATACTGTTGTAGGGGTCCCTGCTCGGTCTCTTTTTCAGCTAAGGGGTCGTTGGCCCAAAAACTTTAAAGACCCCTGTTAAGAAGGCTATATGCTAAATGCTCATAAATGTATTTCATATGTCAAATGCACCATAAATCCCATGTACATACATTTGAAATAGTAAGTGCAGAGCTGGAATGTAAACACAGCAGCTGCTCTAAGACGTCCCGATTAACCCTCGCCTCATTAAAACCCTATTAAACCTGGATATATGGGCCGTGTCCACACACACACACACACACACACACACACACACACACACACACACAAGCTGAAGCACTTCCAGAGACGTCTCAAAGCCAAACCTAGCGTCTCTAAAAGGCCAGGAGCGTTCCCAGAAACCTCCAGACAGGAGGGATTTGTACAATAGTTGGTGTTTTATACCTTTAAAAGCCGTGCCAATGGCGTGGGCTGCCAGATATCGGGGGTGATCTAGATGGCTTTTGGCAGAGCACAGATTTTTGACGGTTCCTCAAGAATTGTGGGCACATTAAATATTATTAAAAAAGCAGCTCTGCACCAATAAAGGTAGAAGATATTCTTGGTGGAGGCCTGGAGCGGGCCGCGGTGCAAAATATTACACAACACTGATATGAATGACGCACTGGTACAACCATGCAAACACACACACATATGCTGTGTTAGTGTAATTGTGTAATTGTGAGGACCCTTATTGGCATGATGTGTTCCTTTGGTCCTGGTCTGGATCAACAGAAGTACATTTCCAAGATCCTTTGTCCACGCTGCTGTAAGACTCTGTATTACCTCCTGAAGAATGCCTCACAATATATTTGTACAATATGTTTATTGCAATTATCCATCCATCCATCCATCCATCCATCCATCCATCCATCCATCCATCCATCCATCCATCCATCCATCCATCCATCATCCATCCATCCATCCGGTATCGGGTCTCGGGGGCAGCAGCTCCAGCAGGGGACCCCAAACTTCCCTTTCCCGAGCCACATCAACCAGCTCTGACTGGGGGGTCCCGAGGTGTTCCCAGGCCAGGTTGGAGATGTAATCCCTCCACCTAGTCCTGGGTCTTCCTCGAGGCCTCCTCCCAGCTGGACGTCCCTCCACCTAGTCCAGGGTCTTCCCCGAGGCCTCCTCCCAGCTGGACGTCCCTCCACCTAGTCCAGGGTCTTCCCCGAGGCCTCCTCCCAGCTGGACGTCCCTCCACCTAGTCCTGGGTCTTCCCAAATTATGTCACGGCTATATATTCATCCATATTGCTGGACATCTTAAGTCCGCTAGGGGGGGGAATAAAGGATTCTAGCTATCTATATCTAAGCTACACTCTCAAAATATCAAGTTTTGAAGAATATTTGGATTGTGCAACAAGGCATGCCTGCTTCCTTTTTCGGGAATGATTGTAAAGATGTACAAAGAATATGTTTAAGGCATTTACTTTCTACATAGAGTAATGGCAATGGTGATGCAAGACAGCTCGGTCTCCATAGGCGTAGATTTCGGAGGGGATGCAGGGGATGTGTCCCCCCACCCAATATTTAGAAGAGGTAGATCTATTCCACACAAAAAATATGAAAGACAACCCCAAAAGGGACCAAAAGCGGTCCAATTCAACAATAAAGTGAGCAATAAAGGAGAATACTTAATAATAATAATAATAATTTCCTTTGTGAAAAATTGGCATTTCCAGCATAAATTGATGAAAAATGTTCCACGGTGCCGTAAATTAATTGTTTGATGCTCAACATTTTATATGGCAGGGCCCCCAGATCCCCCAGTTTCAATGTGTCCCCTCCCAACATCGAAAACAAAACCTACGCCCATGGAAGTGGCTACACCACAGATGCATCCTGGGATGGTAGAAACAACAGGGTTGTTTGTAGTTCATTAAACCAATCACACTCATCTGAGGAGGTCTCAGGAAGGAACTGGTTCTGGTGGAGCTCTGAGGGATTTCTAAGTGTTGTATGTTCAGGAGATTGTGGCGTCCGCCGACTTTCCTGTGCTGAAACTCGAGTGAAGATGATGACCTCTTCTGAAGAGTCCATGTATTTGGTCCATAGAACGTACACCAATGCATCCATCTTATGTTTTTGGACCATTTGGTTGAAATAAAGCCAATTTTTCTGATATAAAAAACATGTTAAAGTGGCCGGGTGAGCTCAGTTGGTAGAGCAGGCGCATATATACAGAGAGGTGAAGGCCTCAACGCAGAAGGTCCAGGGTTCGAGTCCGACCTGGGCGATTTACTGCATGTCTCCTCCCTCTCTCCCCCTTCATATCCAGCTGCCCTTTCCATTAAAGGCTGAATTGCTGTACAACTTTCTTATTTGCTGTATTAGCCCTCATTCATAATCTGGACTGTGGTCATAACATCTTCATCTTACAACTTATTACCTGTTACATTGTGTTGTTATTCTTATTCAGTCAGTTATAGGTTATTATGTTTATATTTCATAGTCATAGCTAATATTTTATCATGATCTACTGCACTGTTCACTTTTGCACTTGTGTCACCATTACACACCGTCTACCGTAGTATCTCACCTTATCACGGTCATTGCATTTCTGTGAGTAGTTTTTATTGTTATTGTTTATATATGTGTGTATATGTGTGTGTATGTGTGATATGTGCGTGATATGTGTGTATATGTGTGATATATGTGTGATATATGTGTGTATATGTGTGATATATGTGTGATATATGTGTGTATATGTGTGATATATGTGTGATATATGTGTGATATATGTGATATTAATGTATGTGTGACGTATGTGTGTATATTTGTGATATATGTGTGTATATGTGTGTATATGTGTTTGTTGTGTCATGGTTGTCTTGCTACCGGAGGCCTAACATTTCCTTCGGGATGAATAAAGTATCTATCTATCTATCTATCTATCTATCTATCTATCTATCTATCTATCTATCTATCTATCTATCTATCTATCTATCTATCTATCTATCTATCTATCTATCTATCTATCTATCTATCTATCTATCTATCTATCTATCTATCTATCTATCTATCTATCTATCTATCTAGTTTTTGTTGCTTTTCCCAAACTTTTTGTTGCTTTTCTTTACATTTCTGTCTAATTGTCTGGCAGTTTATGCACTTTTTTCAATGCTTTAGGCCCTTTGTTTTAACGTTTTTGACGCTTTACTCAATGTTTCTTTTTTGGAAGGTTTTGGTGCTTTTTACGATGCTTTTTGCACTTTTTGATGTTTTTAGCACTTTTTCAGACAATTTTGATGCTTTTTTTCAGCCTTTTTCCAACTTTTTGGCACTTTTTTCAACATATTTGTCGCTGGCTGAGGAACTGTTTTGCTAATTTTTGGGGCTTTATGAGGCCCAAATGAAAGTGAGAAGACTACAGTATATGAGATGATATAATACAGTCAAAATATTGTCTGTCTGTCTGTCTGTCTGTCTGTCTGTCTGTCTGTCTGTCTACCTACTTACCTACCTACCTACCTACCTACCTATCTATCTATCTATCTATCTATCTATCTATCTATCTATCTATCTATCTATCTATCTATCTATCTACCTACCTACCTATCTATCTATCTATCTATCTATCTGTCTGTCTGAAACAAATCTTTAAAAAAAGGTCAAATTTTACTCACCCATCATAGGTCCGACGCTCTTCGGCCTGGCTCGTTTCTCTGCACCACAGTGCCTGAAACAAGAGACAGCTATCAGCACTTCCCCAGACTCAACACTGTCCCGTGTGTGTGTGTGTGTGTGTGTGTGTGTCCCACCAGCAGCCACACACACACTGCACTCAAACCCACGGTTATGGTAATGAACTATCCTCCCACCGACAGCCTATAACCTGCCTGCTGGAGTCCCGTCTGCTTCACATGTCACTCTGGAAAGAGTCTGGGTTTTATTCTGAAAAAGCACAGAGGGTCAGAAATAGTCCCTGGATGAGCAGAGCTTCCCACCGTCACATGTCAGAGACGGCACGCACTCACACACTGGTGGTGGTGGTGGGGGTGGTGGTGGTGGTGGTGGAGGAGTGGGAACTGAGTCAGCGCATGCTTTAAGTCACACAGCCATCACTCACCAGCTGAGAAGCAGTAAACAAAGATGTGGAGTGGAGGAATCCAGAGAAACCCTTCCACCAGCTGGCCCTGACGGCATTAACAAGTGAAGACAGTGGGAGTAAAGGATTTATTGGTTTAGATGTGTCAAAACCCAAGGCCCGAGGGCCAAATTAGGCCCCTCGCTGGTTGCACATTTTGTTTTCCCATCCTGTATATATTCAAATATTTGTTCTTATATTTTATTGCTATTATTATTATTATTATTATAATTTCATGTATATTGTATGTATGTATATTGTATCCTAGTATTTCATTTATATTCTGTGCTGTGTGACTGATTTTGCTGCTGTAACAGTATAATTTCCCATTTTATTGGGATCTATCTATCTATCTATCTATCTATCTATCTATCTATCTATCTATCTATCTATCTATCTATCTATCTATCTATCTATCTATCTATCTATCTATCTATCTATCTATCTAGTTTTTGTTGCTTTTCCCAAACTTTTTGTTGCTTTTCTTTACATTTCTGTCTAATTGTCTGGCAGTTTATGCACTTTTTTCAATGCTTTAGGCCCTTTGTTTTAACGTTTTTGACGCTTTACTCAATGTTTCTTTTTTGGAAGGTTTTGGTGCTTTTTACGATGCTTTTTGCACTTTTTGATGTTTTTAGCACTTTTTCAGACAATTTTGATGCTTTTTTTCAGCCTTTATCCAACTTTTTGGCACTTTTTTCAACATATTTGTTGCTGGCTGAGGAACTGTTTTGCTAATTTTTGGGGCTTTATGAGGCCCAAATGAAAGTGAGAAGACTACAGTATATGAGATGATATAATACAGTCAAAATATTTGACTTTTTCTCTTGTATGAATGTCAAAAAACTCCAGTGTGGGAAACTTTGAGTTTGACACCCCTGATTTTGAATTACCTTCATGCATGCATATATACATATAATAATCCCATATACATAATAATCTAGACATGCACTAATGATTAGTGTGTGTGTTTGTAGATGTTTTAGAAACACAAGTGTTACTAAAATACTTCATTGGTTAGCAAAGTGAAGGTTTGTGGGTTTTTTTTTAGCTTTAAAAGATAAAAAACAGTCTCTACGTGGCTTTAAATTTGGTCGATAAAGAGGATGTTTTGAGGATCAGAGCAGCGTGGGCGGGGGTTTTTCCCCATTAGCACGTCCTCAGAGCCTTTTAATGAATAATCAATGAGCCAGATTAAGTCAAAGCAGCAGATCCTGCCGCGCTGCAAAGATCTTTAACTCAAAGTGAAGATCCAAAAGACGAGGAAGCTTCACGTCGGGGTGAGAATGTAATTAGGCTCCACGTGTCGTCTCTGAATAATAGGAATCAAAGCTTTCGGGTAGTGGATTTAACAACATGTTGACCACCTAGGTGTGTGTGCAGTCCTTGCTACAAGACCTCCATGCTGGCGTGAACACTTGGCGGCGACAGCTGGGGGAGATGGGAGTAAGTGTGTGACAATAGAAGCTGAGTAGACAACAGTGAAGCCTCCAACAGCAGCTGTTTGACGGCACAGCAACAGATCTCTGATCAGCTGGCTCAAGGCGTTGCAGGTGATAAACATTTGTGCTCTTATGGGTGGCTACGCGTCAACAGACCTCTGCAAATCTGCTGCCTGTGAACTAAAGTTGAGGTTACAAGGAACACAGCTCGCCAGAAATGACTAGTTAAGTTCAGGAAACCCCGCTGGACGGTCTTGAAATAGCAAAGACACTTGTGTTGGGATTTGAGCCACGCCGGGTGCAAGTTAGGGCCTAAAGTTATATTATTACATCGGAGAAAGTCCAATCCCAAGCATCTATTACTGTAATTTTGCTGCTACTCTCTCCTCGGTTGTGCTGCTTCTCATATATTTGAGGTTTTATCCAGCTAGATTTCCCCCCTGCGTTGCCTCCAGGTGAAAAATCTACTCTGAGGCCTTCAGAATTCAGAGTAAATCCTCTGCTGTTCAAGCAAATAGGGACAATGTTGTGGATTGTCATGTTCTTTAGCCAATCAAATTTCGAGTTTGCCCTGTTGGGCGTATTCTTTGACAGGCCGAGGCCTTCTAGCTAGCCCAGCCTGGGCTAGCTAGCATGCACCCCCCCACTATGTGAGTCGTGCATGCTCAGATTTAAACCATAAAATGATAAAGTTTTCTCATTACAAACAATAACAGAAGAGGGAAATCATTTCAAGAACGTTTTAGCTATCTAGCTATGGTTGTTTTGTTGCTAACGTTAGCTCAAAACACCATTCAACTGACAGCCTTTGTTGTGTTTGATGCTAACTTGTAGCCAACAGTGAACCAACTTGGTTAAGTAGGTCCATTTTTACTGTATTTACATTACAGAAGTCTCTCGTTAGCATCTTGTATGCTACTTGCTGCAAAGTGACGCATGCGCGACTCAAATCTGCACTCGACGTACTGTACATCGGGCAGTGACACAGCCACCTACGTCAGCATTTTTCAGACCAGTTAGCCAACTGAAGCAAAACTATCTATCATCACATAACCGTAGCAGTAACTTCAGTTCAAGTTCCTTTCAAGTTTTAGATGTAAAGTTGATGAAAGAAAGGAGGATGTACTTTTTCGGTAAGACTGACACTGCATTGAACTCTAACCCTATCTACCGTAAAGGTACGTGTACTTTTTACCTTAAGGGCAAGTAATTCAGATAGTATTTTAGACCTTTTAATTGTTGTTAGTCATTTATTTTACATTAAAAGAATATCCCTTTCATATTGGAAGAGATTGTTTCATATTGCAACGCAGGCGCATTCACTTTTTCTTTATTTTAATTATTTATCTTTTTATCTCTCCAGGAGAGAGGCCAGACCAGATACACCAATGTGATTGGTGCAGCTCGCCTCTGGCCCCGCCTACACCAGATACACCAATGTGATTGGTGCAGCTCGCCTCTGGCCCCGCCTACGACAGATACACCGATGTGATTGGTGCAGCTCGCCTCTGGCCCCGCCTACACCAGATACACCGATGTGATTGGTGCAGCTTGCCTCTGGCCCCGCCTACACCAGATACACCGATGTGATTGGTGCAGCTTGCCTCTGGCCCCGCCTACACCAGATACACCAATGTGATTGGTGCAGCTCGCCTCTGGCCCCGCCTAAGACAGTTACACCGATGTGATTGGTGCAGCTCGCCTCTGGCCCCGCCTACGACAGTTACACCGATGTGATTGGTGCAGCTCGCCTCTGGCCCCGCCTACGACAGTTACACCGATGTGATTGGTGCAGCTCGCCTCTGGCCCCGCCTACACCAGATACACCGATGTGATTGGTGCAGCTCAGATACAAGGGCATAGTTAATGAGCAGCATCACTCGATGCCAGAGTAACTCGCTGAGAAAATTCAAATTGTGCTCTCGCGAAAACTCTGGATTTCCAAAGATGGATTTTTCTGCATTTCAGTCATGTGACTTTACTGCTGCTTGCGTTAGATTGCTGCTGCCGCTGTTATGAAGGTATGAGCAGTGTCAGTGGCCGCTGACACAGTGTGATCATTATTCCTGTTTTTTTGTGTGTTTGTGGTCGTTGGATGAGTAAATGTGACCGGTTGCTGTGGGTTGGTTTTTGCTTCTTTGGTAATTACATTCATTTTGGGGGTGGCAGTAGATCAGACAATGTGGAATAAACCTATTAAGGGGGGAAACTGTAAGTCACTGTAACACATTTCTTGCTACAAACACATATGAATGAAGGTTTGTTGACCCGACCGGCTTGAAGAAGTTAAAAATGATATTAGTCAACAAAGATAAGTCAGCCATTTGCTTTTGAAATAAGTGAAACCAGCTCAGCCAATAGCTGTCCATCACCCAGGAACAGCACATGTGGGAGTCCAGACCTCGTTATGTAACTCTGGCACAAAGGTCCTCTTCTCATTGCAACAAGACTTTGTACTGATGCATCTGCATTCAGTGCAGAGGGGAGGCTTTTATATTCACATTACATTAATGAATGCACACACACACACACACACACACACACACACACACACACACACACACACACACACACACACACACACAGCCTTACCTTCCTCTATAAAGATATCCACTCATTGTCCAGCTGCATAAAATACAATCCCAGCTGCCCCAACAGCCGCTCTCCCAGTATCTCCTCCACCGTCAGGTGAGTGGAAGCCCTCCGTCTAACTTCAGTTTTTCCTCCACTGACCTGAACACATGCGTCTATCTTCCAAGCAAGCAGAGCTCTAGCAGACGCAGCCAGGCGAAAGAAGCTACTGTGAGTTGGTAGGAATCCTCCAGCTCCAGCCAGTAGTTTGTGACTCCTCAGACCCAGAGCGGAGTGACCACAGTCAGACTGTTTGGCCAGCGAGGCTCCCAGCGGAGCGAGCCAAGCACCCAGGCAGACATTTGACGTGGCAGCAGAGCAGCGAGGTAAACACCAGTGGGGAGCAAAGGTACACACACCGCCTGCTTCAGCATGAAAGACTGATCTGTTTCAGCATGCTCCAAAACAGACGCTTCACTAGGTGTGTGTGAGTGTGTCAGCACGTGTACAAACCACACCAACGTCTTCCTGCCACGGCTGGTGAACCAGTCACTAAGATGTCAATTGACTATTTGCCTCAGGCAGTTTTTTAAAGCAGGGTGGAGCACAAGATGGGTACCCATATGTGTGTGTTTTCATATGCATGTATGAATGTATGTATGTGTGTGTATGTGTGTGTGTGCGCGTGTGTGTTTATGCCCCTGCAGGTGTGTGTGTGAGACATGTTGGAGCACGTTTGACCAGCAGGTAAAACAAGAATCAAGGCACCAACCTCTGTTTCTGCCTGCAGGTCTTGCACTCACACACACACACACACACACACACACACACACACACACACACACACACACACACACAGATCTGATGATATTTTCTTCTAAAACCACATTCACCATGTCTATTATCTCTCTTAGAAAAGCAGAAGTTCGACAGACAAGAGCACAGCTGTGTTGACTTGATTCAAACAGACAAGCAGCACATTGAGGCCGGTGGAGGCAGAGTCTGGATCAAAGAGTCTGGAACAACGTCCGTGGAAATTCCTCCTCAGTGCCTCTCCAAACAGGAGGGTGTGGTCTGCATGTGTGTGTGTGTGTGTGTGTGTGTGTGTGTGTGTGTGTGTGTGTGTGTGTGTGCTGGACAAAACAACTAAGTTTGAACTTGAATAAGCTCTTATTTCCTTAACTGGACAGAGAAACCGACCGACTATCAGGGTCATCCTGGAGTCTGACCTGCTCCCATTTTAATTGGGACTGCTGATTTTTGCAATCATTTAGAAATAAAACACCTCCAGCCTCTCAGGATACGCGACGCCTTCTATCCCCTGGAAGGCTTTTATTGTGAAACATCTACAGAAACTGTTGAGTTTCCTTAACAGCAGCTTAACACTCACATACAAAGTCTAATTGGATGGAAATATATGATCTTTAAACAAAAAACAGATAATAAAAAATAGAGAAGCACAAAATCCCAGTTGACATTAGCAGAGCAGTAGAGAAAGAGGTCAACGGCCTTCCAACGCACTATAATGTGACTTTAATGAGCTCATTGTACTCAAATGAGAAAAAGCACAAGTAATAAGTACTTCATTGTGTGCCAGCATAGTGGCGCCAATGTCAGATAATCACCGCCTTAATAACTCGCATTGTCAGACCTTCCTCCACAGCGCTGCAAAGGAGGGTCTGACAAGTCCAGAGCATTCCTGAATGGGAGAAACTGGATTTACCCTGCAGAGATCTGAGGAGTCCTTATGAATCCAGATTAGAACGTCAACACAAAGGTAGACGGTAACGGACATCTGGCCGAAAAAAAGTGGCATCTGGCCGAATTTCCAGCGGAGCAACCCTGAAAGTGGAACGTCGTGGATATAGACCGATAACTGCCCAATCAGAGTTAAGCTCGACACTTGGGGTGTTTTCAAACCTAAAAGTCGGGGCCGAGGTCTGAACTACCATTTGTTTAATTACATTATTGTATACATTTGATCCCGATCTTTTGGGTTTCACATCGTGATTTTGCTAGCATGCTAAAGACCTTTCCACGACATGGGCAAGTGTGTTGCGTCTTCCTTTGAATGGTGGGTAGACGGGCGTGAGTCTGGCGTTGGCGTGTTGTCGTTTTGGCATTTTTTGGCAGGTAGTATGAATGAAAATGAATGAGCAAATCCCAAATGCGTATTATGGTATCACCACCAGCAGTCAGCACCAACTGCAAGCGCAGTACTCGCGAGAAACGTACGTTCTCGTAGTGCAAAAAGTACATTATCAAATTGAAATTGAATATCTAATTTCCTCCTCTCCCCACGCACTTCCACGACTCATTTTTTCTTGTTCTAGAGAGGTTTTTCTGGGTTTTTTCTTCTTCTTCTATGGTACGTAGTTGCCTAACTTCCTGTAATTGGTCCGAAAGTACGAACCATCCAAAAAGTGTTTTCATTCTGCAAACGTCCCAAACCATTGTTCAATTTGGTCTCGACTGAGACCCCTTCTTTTTATCAGACCTGAATTTGGTCTTTTGATCCAGACCGTGGTCAGAGGCACCTTTCTCACCTTGGTTCGGACCCAACTGAAGAGCCCTAAAGTCCGAATCAAATGAGGTAGGCGCACCTGAAGGCGCAGAGCCTGAATCTGAAAGGCACGGGTGTCAAACTCAATTTCCCTAATGGCCACACTGGAAAAGGAGAATCCCATCAAGGGCCAGTAGTTTATTATTTGACCGATAAAAGTAAAATATTTTTACTGTATAAGTCTCATATTGCCTTCTCACATGCAATTTGGTCCACATAGAGCTTTAAAAAAGTCTTCCCAGCTAAAAGGTTCCTCAGCCATCGTAGAATTTAGCAACCCGAGCAAAACAAAGCACTGTGATAACGATCTTAAAAGTAGGCCGACTCACAACAACCTGTTTCACAGCCTGAATATGTTTCTCAAAGCTTCTGTGGGAGTCTCAAACTCAGCAAACCTGCCCAAATTCTGCATTGAGTGTCACGTAATTGCAGATTAAAAACAATTTCACGTCCTTTTTGGTTTGGCGCGGCGCACAACTTGGCGAACCTAAATGTATTGTGAACCTAAATTGTCATGTGGGCCAGATTTGGGCCGCGGGCCTTGAGTTTGACAACTGTGCTGTACAGAATGTGTGTAAGAGGTGTCAAACATGCTTTATCTTATAACCTATTCCCTGTCTACGTCTTATAACTTAATCCCTATTATATGTTGATCTTATTCTCATTAAATCAGTCAGTTTTTAGGTTATTATGTTAATGTTTCATAGTCATATTTAATATTTAAGTATGATCTACTGCACTGTTCAATCCCTCCCATACCTTCCCTTATCATGGTCATTGCATTTCTGTGAGTGATTTTTATTTATGTTGTTATATGTGTGATATATGTGTGTATATGTGTTGTGTTACGGTTGTCTTGCTACTGGATGCCTAAAATTCCCTTTGGGATGAATACAGTATCTATCTATCTATCTATCTATCTATCTATCTATCTATCTATCTATCTATCTATCTATCTATCTATCTATCTATCTATCTATCTATCTATCTATCTATCTATCTATCTATCTATCTATCTATCTATCTATCTATCACCTGCAGCCTTGGAGAGTAAAGTTTTTGCACAATGCATTCCACATTCAGGACTCTCTAACCGGCAGTCTGATCAAACAGACACAAGGAATCTCTTTCCCTCCCTTATCCTCTCTCTCTCTCTCTCTCCCTCTCTCCTTCTCCCTCTCTCTCTCTCTCTCTCTCTCTCTCTCTCTCTCTCTCTCTCTCTTTTGTTCCTCACATACCTGCGTCACATTCCACACATGCAGCCGGTTCAGTCAGGAGCGCTGAGGGGCTGAAGGACTACAGGCCCGAAGGACTGAGGGGCTGAAGGACTACAGGCCCGAAGGACTGAGGGGCTGAAGGACTACAGGCCCGAAGGACTGAGGGGCTGAAGGACTACAGGCCCGAAGGACTGAGGGGCTGAAGGACTACAGGCCCGAAGGACTAAGGGGCTGAAGGACTACAGGCCCGAAGGTCTGAGGACATCAAAGGATGGACCGGAGCCCAACAGCCAACACAACAATCCTCTGAGATTTACGGCTCCGTTCACTGGATTTTCATCATTATGTTATCAACATTTTGAATGTTGAGGTTCTCAGACCCTGGTTCCCAACCATGGGGAATAAACGGAAAGGACCATGATTATATTTAACTTGATATAAAAGAAACCTGATATTTTCACTTCTTCAGGACTCAAAAAAGTTAATAAAGTCAAAACAAACTTTAAAAAAATTAGCTTTTGGTTGAGTTGACTCAGACTTTTGCAACCTGTGACAAAAGTGTGCAAGTAGAAAGTGCTTTTTTTCGTTTTTTTAAAGGGTCACAAGCCAAAAAGTTGGGAATGAGTGCTCTAATAAAGAGTTTTAATATATAATATAAGCAATAACTTGTCACACAGCTTTCCTTTGGGCTGTCATTATACCTGCTTTTCAAATATTTGTATTAACTTAATTATCAGCATACCGGAGCCTTAAGAGATGACTTTACAGCTGTCTATTCCTATCTGTATTATTTTGTATTAACCCTTGTGTTGTCTTCCCGTCAAAATTGATAACAAACACTTTTGTTGAAGCTTTTTAAAACAATTGTTTATGTTTTTGTCCCTTTTTTCAACACTTTGACGCTTTTTTTTCAATGTTTGTCACTTTTTGACATTTTTAACACTCATTAACTTCAGTTTTCAGTGTTACTTTAGGAATTTATGTTCAATAAACCTCATTTATTGGAAATAATACCTAATGTTTAAGTTAGAAAAGCAGCATTATTTAGACTAAAATTAAAGGAATGGATGTTGATGATAATCACAAACTGGAATATGTCAACTTTTACTCTCAATACTATTTCAAAAACACTTCCATGTTTTTTTCAAATGCTATAAAATTGAATAAGACATACAAATGAGACAATAAGTTGTGTCATAATTTGTGATTTGGTTGTGTTTCCCCTTTGAATATGTTGATGCACAATACATGTGTGCATCATTTCTGCAGCATTTCTGTGCAGTTAGCAAGATACAACATACATACAATATACATGAAATACTAGGATACAATATATATGAAATACTAGGATACAATATATATGAAATACTAGGATACAATATACATGAAATACTAGGATACAATATACATGAAATACTAGGATACAGTACACATGAAATACTAGGATACAGTATACATACATACAAAATACATGAAATAATAGGATACAATACAAGAACAAATACTTCTATATATATTCAAATATTTGTTCTTGTATTTTATCCTATTATAATTCCATGTATATTGTCTGTCGGTATCTTGCATCCCAGTCAGTCAGTCAGTCAGTCAGTCAGTCAGTCAGTCAGTCGGTATCTTGCATCCCAGTCAGTCAGTCAGTCAGTCGGTATCTTGCATCCCAGTCAGTCAGTCAGTCAGTCGGTATCTTGCATCCCAGTCAGTCAGTCAGTCAGTCAGTCAGTCAGTCAGTCAGTCAGTCGGTATCTTGCATCCCAGTCAGTCAGTCAGTCAGTCAGTCAGTCAGTCAGTCAGTCAGTCAGTCGGTATCTTGCATCCCAGTCAGTCAGTCAGTCAGTCAGTCAGTCAGTCAGTCAGTCAGTCGGTATCTTGCATCCCAGTCAGTCAGTCAGTCAGTCAGTCAGTCAGTCAGTCGGTATCTTGCATCCCAGTCAGTCAGTCAGTCAGTAAGTCGGTATCTTACATCCCAGTCAGCAGTCAGTCAGTCAGTCAGTCAGTCAGTCGGTCAGTCAGTCAGTCTGTATCTTGCATCCCAGTCAGTCAGTCAGTAAGTCAGTCAGTCAGTCGGTATCTTGCATCCCAGTCAGTCAGTCAGTCAGTCAGTCAGTCAGTCGGTATCTTGCATCCCAGTCAGTCAGTCAGTCAGTCAGTCAGTCAGTCAGTCAGTCTCTCTCTCTCGAAGAGAAGAACTCTTCACTGTAAATTTACAGTAATATCCTGGCAGCAGCCTCGCCAGGAACCTGTTTTTTACAGTAATATACTGTATTTTAAAACTCTACTGCACTGCAACAGTAAAAACCTGTATTATGCAACATTCTGCAGATAGTGCTGTACTGTTATTTTCTCCCAGAATGCATTGCCACTTACAGTATGATCCTGTATAACATTAAAACAGTAAGATACTGTGAGATTTTAGCTGTAAATTTGCATCAAAGGTTTCCAGTGTACTTTCAGACTTAAAGGAGACAACTGCATCTGCAAAATCTGAGCCGGTCTGAAAACGGGACGATACGTAAACTGTGATTTTGGAGAAACCGTGCTTGATATCTGAACGCCCATTCAGCCCTATAAACGCCAAAGTCTTGTCTTCGGTTTAACCTTTTAATCATGTTTCTACGTTAAAGTATGGCGATACAGCACGGTCCCAAAGAGGGGGGGTTTTGAGCGATTTCCCGAACATTTCCCATTCAAGTCTATGAGACATTTATTGCCGTTTTTTGATGATTTTGTGAAAACCGTGCTGCGAATCTCTTTGAAAAGTCATAGCACACCATTCCCGATCATTACACACGTGTTGATGTATTTAGTGTGCACGTGTTGGCAACGCTTCGTGACTAGTAGTGGGTCGAAAATGTGGCGGAAGACAAAGAATAAGTATGGGCAATAATAGTCATTGCGTCGATTGCTGCTCTTGCTGCACATCGGCACACTGAATAAATTCAAAATGTGCATCCAAACACAAACACACGCTGTGATCTGCAGAGCTTTGTCTGGTTCAGTGAGAGCATGTGGACATTATCACATTATTACAGCAGCCCTGCAGATGATTTCACTAAAACCGAGTCAGCTGCATTTATTATTAATAAGCGTCATGCCAACCCCCCCATCCAAGGCTCAAATTTCTAAACACCACTTTAACAAATAATCAATAACTCAGTGTGATGTTTTGGCTCAAATAATAACCTTCAGCAGATGTATGGCGAGTATTCAAAACAATTCACTGCCGTAGAAACAGAAATACTTTGGACAAATACTCTGAACACCGCTGTCCAGTAAAAACCAAGAATCTCTATTTCGGGATATATTATAATTATACTTGACCATTTAATCTCATTACTGTGCAATATTTAATACTCAGGACTTTTGATACACCAAACTATATTCCTGCGTAATGTGTACACAAACCCTTTCTCTCAAGAGATAAAATTGTAAGAAAAGTAAAAAACGTTGAAAAAAAGCGCCAACAAAAGTGTTGATTGTCAATTTTGACGGGAAGACAACACGAGGGTTAACGTAAATAAAAAAACTCACCACGTGCTTTTAGTCTCAAAAGGGACATGAACTCCAGTCTCTCGGGTGAAAGTCCAATCTGACTTCCTGTTTTGCTCCCGTCATAACTTCTACGGCCACTGGAGGGCGCCGCTACTAGAAAACTAAATATAGGTCGTAATTGCTGCTTGAATAAACAAGCTATGGGGGCGTTTTTAGGGGGAGGACAGTCTCATTTTAGCTGATTTACTGCCGACATATCCATATGTTTTCCCCCAAATTAACACAGTCCCCCTTATGGGATTACTGGTATAGCTGTCTTGTTTAATTGGTGTCTGTCTTGTGTATCTGTATATTCTTTACTATCTATCTGTCTATCTATCTCACACATTTGTTACACTATCTTTGTGGGGACCCATCATTGACATAATGCATCCCCTAGCCCCTTACCCCAACCATCACAACTAAATGCCTAACCTTAACCCTTACCCCCACCCCCACCCTAACCATAACTTAATTCTAACCCTAACCCTAAAACCAAGTCTTAACCCTCAAACAGCCCTTTAAAGTTGTGGGTCCAGCATTTTGGGCCCACAAAGCTGTCCGACCCCACAAGTATACTGTTTTTGGACCCCACGGATATAGTTAAACAAGACCACACACACACACACACACACGCACACACACGCACACACAGCCTGCTGGGTGTCATATAGACTTTAGAAATCAATAAATCAAAACTGAATAGGAAACAGTTATTGGCTCGGAGCAGACAGCCCTCTCCATCTTCATCACCCAGCTGACATCAACAACACCGGTTAAATGTAACTACAACACAACCCAGTGAGCCTGCAGGGCGAGTAAATGCTGTAGCTATAAACTCCAAGTCTGCTGCAATAAAAGCAACACATCACTCACATGTATGAACACATGAAGCCGTGTGCTGTTGTCCCACTCTCTCTTCCTTGATAGGTAATGCTGCAGTTAATCACCTCTCAGTGGCTGTCTATGGTGCTGCGTGTGGCGGTGACAGCCGCTGTCCCCTCTCCATCTTCTCCTAATCACGTCGGCATGTGGGATCCTCCGCGCGTATCCCCGGATCACCAGTGTATCCTTTAATTAACCGTCCGTTATCCAGCTGCGATTACAGTCCCGCATCCACCCGCCAGCATCCCCCAGTTATCCCCTCCGTCTGGAGTCAAAGAGATAGAGGGATGCTGCTGCTGCTGCTGCTGCTGCACAGAGGATGCTCCCGTTTCAGCTCATTGGTCGGTAGCAGAGAGCCCCCCTCCCCTCCCCTCCCTGCGACCCAATAAACGGCAGAGTGATTTTCAAAGCACCAGATGCTCCCCCCACCCCACTCAGCGGTGCGGTGTACCCAAACATCAAAAGAAAAGCCTTGTGAGAGAGATGAGTCGGCGGAATAAAACCGGAGGGACCGATCATGTCCTGAGGGAAGACACGGTCCAAATGTGAACAGATGGGGACCCCCGCCTATCTTTACAAAGTGGAGAGTACTCTAATTTAAAGGTAGAATCACTCAGCTCATCATTTAGACAACAGAGCGATAAGTTCAGGGGATAAGGTTGCAGAAGTTGTTGTAAGTGTGCAATGTC
Source organism: Percina caprodes (assembly GCA_013375575.1). Taxonomy (NCBI): domain Eukaryota; kingdom Metazoa; phylum Chordata; class Actinopteri; order Perciformes; family Percidae; genus Percina; species Percina caprodes. Next base: position 90,611 of record JABXJD010000965.1, read on the forward strand.
TCAGAGAGATAATAACATTTTATTATTATTAATATTAAGCTACTTATGTAATGATTCCACTTAATTATCAACCTTTTCAACGTCTTCCTACCACTTTTAAAAAACACATTTGACGTAACTCACTATTAGGCACGATACTATTGTAGTGGGTTATTTATGTGGCTTCTGAAAATGTCATATAGCAAAAGCACGAGAGTCAAGGGTGGTGATGAAGGACAAGGAGAAATTTGATCTACTTTACTTCTACATTTCATAGCAAAACTGAAGAATCAGAGTGACTAATAACATAATAAATGGGAGGGAGCACTGCGTAATGTTAGAAGTTATCTCTGTTGACTATTTCCATTTGACCTGCTTTATACTAATAAAAACCTCCAGTGAATTTATTTTTAACGTCCATGGTCTGCTTCTCTGTGCATGTTGCTCTCCATTCATCAACTCACGTCATTTTAACATTTACCTCCATTTGGTTCTCTTATATTTTTAGGTTTTGTCTCGTCTCTGCTGAGTTTTCCCACACAGCTGATCTCCTTCATCCAAACAGAACAGCCTGTGCCAACAACAACTGCATTTATGTCACCTGGTGGCCAAATGCTGAACTACACCAATTTGTCCTCGCTCCAATGTCACATTTTGTCATGCAAATGTCATTCAGACACACACACACACACACACACACACACACACACACACACACACTACCAATTGTGACTTTCTTTCTAAGAGTGACATTCAGATGGATATCATCCTCATGTCAACGTGTCCTTTCCCCGTTTCCCATTGATTGTCTATGAGAGCATCCGGGTAATGTATTCTGGCAGCGTCGACTTTCGCAATGCGGGACGCTGAGTTTCCTGCTCTTCATTTGCATAAAATTGAATCCAGACCACCTTACACAACTCGCCGTCTCTTAAAATCGCACGAAAATCTGACGACCAAAAACTGACGACCAAAAACTGACCATCCAACTTCCTTCCTCGCTCATAGCTCCTCAGAGATCCCTTCTCCATTCTTGCTCATAGCTCCTCAGAGATCCCTCCTCCATCCTCGCTCATAGCTCCCCAGAGATCCCGTCTCCATTCTTGCTCATAGCTCCTCAGAGATCCCTCCTCCATCCTCGCTCATAGCTCCCCAGAGATCCTGTCTCCATTCTTGCTCATAGCTCCTCAGAGATCCCTCCTCCATCCTCGCTCATAGCTCCTCAGAGATCCCTTTTCCATTCTTGCTCATAGCTCCTCAGAGATCCCGTCTCCATCCTTGCTCATAGCTCCTCAGAGATCCCGTCTCCATCCTTGCTCATAGCTCCTCAGAGATCCCGTCTCCATCCTTGCTCATAGCTCCTCAGAGATCCCTTCTCCATTCTTGCTCATAGCTCCTCAGAGATCCCTCCTCCATCCTCGCTCATAGCTCCTCAGAGATCCTTCCTCCATCCTCGCTCATAGCTCCTCAGAGATCCCGTCTCCATCCTCGCTCATAGCTCCTCAGAGATCCCTCCATCCTCGCTCATAGCTCCTCAGAGATCCCTCCATCCTCGCTCATAGCTCCTCAGAGATCCCTTCTCCATTCTTGCTCATAGCTCCTCAGAGATCCCTCCTCCATCCTCGCTCATAGCTCCCCAGAGATCCCGTCTTCATCCTTGCTCATAGCTCCTCAGAGATCCCTCCATCCTCGCTCATAGCTCCTCAGAGATCCCGTCTCCATTCTTGCTCATAGCTCCTCAGAGATCCCTCCTCCATCCTCGCTCATAGCTCCCCAGAGATCCTGTCTCCATTCTTGCTCATAGCTCCTCAGAGATCCCTCCTCCATCCTCGCTCATAGCTCCTCAGAGATCCCTTTTCCATTCTTGCTCATAGCTCCTCAGAGATCCCGTCTCCATCCTTGCTCATAGCTCCTCAGAGATCCCGTCTCCATCCTTGCTCATAGCTCCTCAGAGATCCCGTCTCCATCCTCGCTCATAGCTCCTCAGAGATCCCTCCATCCTCGCTCATAGCTCCTCAGAGATCCCTTCTCCATTCTTGCTCATAGCTCCTCAGAGATCCCTCCTCCATCCTCGCTCATAGCTCCTCAGAGATCCCTCCTCCATCCTCGCTCATAGCTCCTCAGAGATCCCGTCTCCATCCTCGCTCATAGCTCCTCAGAGATCCCTCCATCCTCGCTCATAGCTCCTCAGAGATCCCGTCTCCATTCTTGCTCATAGCTCCTCAGAGATCCCTCCTCCATCCTCGCTCATAGCTCCTCAGAGATCCCGTCTCCATCCTTGCTCATAGCTCCTCAGAGATCCTGTCTCCATCCTCGCCATAGCTCCTCAGAGATCCTCCATCCTCGCTCATAGCTCCTCAGAGATCCCGTCTCCATTCTTGCTCATAGCTCCTCAGAGATCCCTCCTCCATCCTCGCTCATAGCTCCTCAGAGATCCCGTCTCCATCCTTGCTCATAGCTCCTCAGAGATCCCGTCTCCATCCTCGCTCATAGCTCCTCAGAGATCCCTCCATCCTCGCTCATAGCTCCTCAGAGATCCCTTCTCCATTCTCGCTCATAGCTCCTCAGAGATCCCTCCTCCATCCTCGCTCATAGCTCCTCAGAGATCCCTCCTCCATCCTCGCTCATAGCTCCTCAGAGATCCCGTCTCCATCCTCGCTCATAGCTCCTCAGAGATCCCTCCATCCTCGCTCATAGCTCCTCAGAGATCCCTTCTCCATCCTCGCTCATAGCTCCTCAGAGATCCCTCCATCCTCGCTCATAGCTCTTCAGAGATCCCTCCATCCTCGCTCATAGCTCCTCAGAGATCCCTTCTCCATTCTTGCTCATAGCTCCTCAGAGATCCCTCCTCCATCCTCGCTCATAGCTCCTCAGAGATCCCTCCTCCATCCTCACTCATAGCTCCTGAGAGATCCCTCCATCCTCGCTCATAGCTCCTCAGAGATCCCTTCTCCATTCTTGCTCATAGCTCCTCAGAGATCCCTCCTCCATCCTCGCTCATAGCTCCTCAGAGATCCCTCCTCATCCTCGCTCATAGCTCCTCAGAGATCCCTCCTCCATCCTCGCTCATAGCTCCTCAGAGATCCCGTCTCCATCCTCGCTCCTCTCGGCAGGAATGAGAGATTTGAGAAGGTCTTCACGAAGCAGGGCCAGAACAACTTCCGGTTGAATGAGGAGGGAGAAAATGCCAAATATGAGACTTGAGAAGCAGCCCAAATCTGGTTAGCTTAGCTTAGCATAAAGAGGGGAAATAGGGGGAATCAGCTAGCCGGGCTCTGTCTAAAGTTCAAAACACACTGACCAACACTTCTAAAGCACAATAATGAAGTTGTACATTGTGTGTTATGTGTTATTTTTTGCCAAATGATTGTAAATGATCATCACATAACTGCAGTTCAGTGAAATGTCATCATTACTTTCAAGCTATTTAAGAGAAAATCAATACTATGCCTGCCTGCGTGAAGACTGTCCCTCTTAGTGTCATGTCAAATGGTGTGTTGATGAGTGACGTTACGTTTATGAATATCTCCGCCGACTCAGCGCTCTCTTCAGTTTCCTGCTGTGTTTGTTTGGATTTGTCATAATTGTGCGAGACGCGCTGGCTGCAGTCAGGACATTTCAGCTGACTGTTAATGAGCTCATTGGTGGGCCCGGAGCTGATGCACGGATCAAAACCCTCATCGCTGGAGCATGCAGAGCGCCTGGCCCCGGCCCATCACAGCCTCAACAACAGGTGGGTCCGACATTACAAACACATGTTTGTGTCCGGTCTAGACCTGGTCTTTATGGAAAGACCTGGGAGATAAATAACATCCCAGAGTCCTGGTCTAGACCTGCTCTTTATGGAAAGACCTGGGAGATAAATAACATCCCAGAGTCCTGGTCTAGACCTGCTCTTTATGGAAAGACCTGGGAGATAAATAACATCCCAGTGTCCTGGTCTAGACCTGCTCTTTATGGAAAGACCTGGGAGATAAATAACATCCCAGAGTCCTGGTCTAGACCTGCTCTTTATGGAAAGACCTGGGAGATAAATAACATCCCAGAGTCCGGTCTAGACCTGCTCTTTATGGAAAGACCTGGGAGATAAATAACATCCCAGAGTCCTGGTCTAGACCTGCTCTTTATGTAAAGACCTGGGAGATAAATAACATCCCAGAGTCCGGTCTAGACCTGCTCTTTATGGAAAGACCTGGGAGATAAATAACATCCCAGAGTCCTGGTCTAGACCTGCTCTTTATGGAAAGACCTGGGAGATAAATAACATCCCAGAGTCCTGGTCTAGACCTGCTCTTTATGGAAAGACCTGGGAGATAAATAACATCCCAGAGTCCGGTCTAGACCTGCTCTTTATGGAAAGACCTGGGAGATAAATAACATCCCAGAGTCCTGGTCTAGACCTGCTCTTTATGTAAAGACCTGGGAGATAAATAACATCCCAGAGTCCGGTCTAGACCTGCTCTTTATGGAAAGACCTGGGAGATAAATAACATCCCAGAGTCCTGGTCTAGACCTGCTCTTTATGGAAAGACCTGGGAGATAAATAACATCCCAGAGTCCGGTCTAGACCTGCTCTTTATGGAAAGACCTGGGAGATAAATAACATCCCAGAGTCCGGTCTAGACCTGCTCTTTTACAAAAAGCAGATAACTGTTGTTGTAATTTGGCGCTATATAAATAAAATTGAAGTGAATTGAACACAAGTTCAAGCAAGTTCTCCCCTGATCCCACCTCATTGGCCTAATGTAGGAGTTGATTAAAGACTATGTAGATGTGGTAGACTATGACTGTGTAGACTCTGTATATTCCAACACTTTTAACCCTCATGTTGTCCTCGGGTCAAATTGACCCGTTTTCCTATATCAATGTTCTTATTAATTCCCCAAAATAACATGATTTATTCCACACAACGCTCTTTGCCAAGTACAAATCTCTACTTTCATTAATTTTGGGGCGTCTTATTCAATTTTATAGCATTTGAAACCAAATTGAAGTGTTTTTGAAATAGTATTGAGAGTAAAAGTTGACATATTCCAGTCTGTGATTATCATCAACATCCATTCCTTTAATTTTAGTCTCAATAATTCCTAATTTCTGCTTTTCTAACTCCAACATTAGGTATAATTTCCTATAAATGAGGTTTATTGACAATAAATTCCAAAAATAACTGAAACTAAAGTTAATAAGTTAGTGTTACGTAGTGTTAAACGTCAAAAAAAAGTGACAAACATTGAAAAAAAGCATCAAAAGTGTTGAAAAAATGGACAAAAACTGAAAACATCGATAAAAAGCGTCAACAAAAGTGTTGATTTTCAGTTCTGACGGGAAGACGACACAACAACAACATTATAACCTCAAGTCTACAACACAAGTAAAAACATCTACAACAAAATCTGATCATAAAACAATACCCACATTACAAAATGTAAAAAAAATGAAGGAACAATCACACAATAACACTACATATTAACACTGCGCCCAAGTTTTATTAACCCTCATGTTGTCTTCGGGTCAAATTTGACCCGTTTTCAAAGTTTTTTTTAATATCCGAAATAAAGGAAGTTGAAAAATGTTGGAAAAAGCAGCAAAATCTATGGAAAAAATACAAAAACTTCATAAAAAACTTTGTAAAAAGCGACAAAAACGTTGAGATATGGGAAAAACGTTTTGAAGGTCAAAGGGAAGACAACACAAGGTTAACAAAGAAAAACAACACCTCACAGCCCAGGGTCCCGTCTCCTGGTGCATGGCGGTCATTGGAGGCTCCAGCACGCTCTGTATGTAAAGGGGGGGTTTAATTAGACAACAACGATCAGCTGAGACAATCAACTCACCTGTTCCACCCTCCACTGCATCTGGTTGCAGACCACGCCCACCTCCACATGATGCTCATTCAAGATGAACTGCACCCAAGGGGGTTAGCCTCTCCTCTCTGGCGCCATTTTAATGCTACGTTGATATCATATAATCATATATGGTGATAACTCATAACACCTACATGGACAAAACTGCTACAGTCCAAGACCGGACTCGAGTCCTACATCCCTGGGATGTGATTGGCTGATTCAGATGTTGTAAGACTCAATCATTTGACTACTTATAGTGAGAAATAACATAATAACTGTATAGGTAAAGAAGTTTGGATGCACTTTATCATGCGGCAGTGTGTAGAACACTGTGTGTGTGTGTGTGTGTGTGTTTGTGTGTGTGTGTGTGTGTGTGTGTGTGGGGGGGGGGCACTTCCAAGCAGGAAATAGGCATTTTCTCTGGGCCCCTCCCTGCTTATCCACAGCTAATCATCCCAGCATCTTTATGGGCCCTCCTCACATGAGGGCCCTGGGTACTCAGTCCCCTTTTCCTCCCCCCAGTCCAACGCTCCTGCTTCCAAGTATGTATCCGGTGGGGGGGGGATAATCACTCAGTAGAGTTCTGGTTTAGACAGACAACCCAGCCGAGGCTCATAGCGCAGATACAGAAGTTGTTTCTGAAATTAAGATAAAAAACACTCCAATTAAAGCTAATTGAAGTTTTGAAAACAGCCGCCTCAGTGAGTGTTTGTGTGTGTGTGTGTGTGTGTGTGTGTGTGTGTGTGTGTGTGTGTGTGTGTGTGTGTGTGTGTGTGTGTGAAGAGGTCGTGATGGTAGGAGGCAATTACTGGAACTAGAAAAACAAAGAAACAGAGCAGTGGCCCAGCCAGCTGTCTCCCAAATCTCCTTCTCAGAGCTAATCAGGTATTAGCTTAAACGGCATTGTTAAATGAGCACAATGCTAACGTTTCCTCTCGGCGTGGAGCCGCCGCTCACACTAAATGGATAATTGAGAAAAAAATAAACTGTGGGGTCCACTTGCTGCAGGCCAACTGGATCTGCAAATTAGTGTGTGTGTGTGTGTGTGTGTGTGTGTGTGTGTGTGTGTGTGTGTGTGTGTGTGTGTGTGTGTGTGTGTGAAGGAAAATTTAAGGCAGATTTTTCCAACTGCTCGTTTTGGACGTGGAATTTGCTCTGGCACGAGATGTGACAATGATATTCATTTCAGAGCTCGCCCCCCCCATTTATACACACACACACACACACACACACACACACACACACACACACACACACACACACACACACAGTCCCAGCTGAACCAAAACTATTACAGAAAACTCAAGCTGCCTTCAAAGGAGTAAAAGAAACATTCCTTATAGCCTCAGTTTAGGCGCTGATCAAAAGGCACATAAACTGTATCCCTCTCTCTTTTACCACACACACACACACACACACACACACACACACACACACACACACACACACACACACACACACACACACAATGCACCAGACCTGTAACGTGTGCCCACATTCGGCTGATTTGATCCAAGCCCATGCAGTGTCGTGTTTCTCTCAGTAATCATCTCCAACTGGCCGCGCGGTACAGACACTACAGATGGGGTTTGTAGTTTCTTCCTCTCGGCCTCAGTCAACAGCACAAAGGATCATGGGAGAGAGAGAGAGAGAGAGAGAGAGAGAGAGAGAGAGAGAGAGAGAGAGAGAGAGAGAGAGAGAGAGACACAAGCATCATTTCATCCCAGAAATATTCACATTAAAGAAGTCAGATTTCTCTCTCAGACTCCAAATGATCTTAGAAGTACTTCGTAAGATCGAGTCCTTGATCCTGGAGCAGCAGGATCAAGGATCTCGTGTCTTTCCTCCGATGATTTTGTCACTTTTTCAACGTTTGTCGACTTTTCTGAGCCTTTTGAAATTTTTGTGGGTTTTTCACTAAATTAAAAAAAAATAATTGACATTTTTGTCAATTTTGACATTTTTGTCATTTTTTTTTTACATTTTCTTTCTTTTTTTACACGTTTTTTAAAGTTCTTTAAAATTTGTAAAGCTTTTATTTTGACATTTTTCTCTATTTTTACACTTTTTTAAAGATATTTTAAATGTTAATCCTTTTTTTACATTTGTCAAGTTTTTTGACATTTTCTCTTTTTTTTAACACTTTTTTAAAAAGTATTTTAAACTTGATTTTGTTACTTTTTCAGCGTTTGTCGACTTTTTCTGAGCCTTTTGAAATTTTGTGGGTTTTTCTCTAAATTTAAATATTTTTTTTTCACATTTTCTCTTCTTCTTTTACACTTAATGTAATGTAATTTTTTAACTTATTAACTTTAGTTTTAGGTTAGGTCAAATCAACCCATTTTCCTATATCAATGTTCTTTTTAATTCCCCAAAATAACATGATTGATTCCACACAACGCTCTTTGCCAAGTACAAATCTCTACTTTCATTAATTTTGGGGCGTCTTATTCAATTTTATAGCATTTGAAACCAAATTGAAGTGTTTTTGAAATAGTATTGAGAGTAAAAGTTGACATATTCCAGTCTGTGATTATCATCAACATCCATTCCTTTAATTTTAGTCTCAATAATTCCTAATTTCTGCTTTTCTAACTCAAACATTAGATATAATTTCCTATAAATGAGCTTTATTGACCATAAATTCCTAAAATAACTGTAAAACTAAAGTTAATAAGTTAGTGTTACGTAGTGTTGAAAACGTCAAAAAAAAGTGACAAACATTGAAAAAATGCGTCAAAAGTGTTGAAAAAATGGACAAAAACGTGAGGAAAAAGTAGTAAAAAATCGATAAAAAGCATCAAAAAAAGTGTTGATTTTCAGTTCTGACGGGAAGACGACCCGAGGGTTAACCTGAGGACTACCTGGCCGGTTTTTGGGCAGCGTCTCCTGACCTGCAGCTGTGAGGAGCAGCGGCGTCCAGCAGAGGGCGTGAGACAGCTGATAATCTGTGAAAATGTGTATTAATGTGCATAAAGAAGCCGAGAAAAGATGGAAAAATCTCCAAAAGGCATCAAATGACAGATTAGACATTCGTATAATATGTCACAAAAAGTTAGATTTTATTTCATCATTTACACTTTCAAAATAACAGAAAACAAAAAAATGGCGGCTGCAAAAGTTCTGGCACCCTGCAGAGTTATTAGCATGCACCTCCCCCCCCCCTTTGGAAAGTTGACACCTGACATCTGATAATCTGTAAATAGATTACATATACATACATACATGGCATATACCAGTCTGTTATAATCCAAATAAACTAATCATTTCTACTCATTTTACTCAGAAATTATCATTTCATTTCATTTAAATGAGGTTTATTGACCATGAATGCAATAAACAAGTGTTAACCTCGTGTTGTCCTTCCATCGACCTTGAACTGGTTGTCCTTCTGCGTCAAAATTGAAAATTTAGGTTTTTTTCTGCATTTTTGATGCTTTTTTCAAAGCTTTTGTCCCTCTTTTCAACGCTTTTTTTAAAATTCATGGTCAATAAACCTAATTGATATGATGTCATACCTCATTTTTGAGTTAAAAATAAAGCAGGAATTATGAATTACTTTGACTTATAGTCAAGATCAGAGGATGTGGAGTGGATCACAGACCGGGTTGGGCAATTTGTTGGAAAGAAACTCATATTTGTGGTATCAAAAACTTGGGAAAATGGGTCAAATTTGACCCGAGGGAAACACAAGGGTTGAATTAAAGTGAAGTTGGCTTAAAGATGTAGCACAGAATCAGGTAATAAGTTATTACTGCATTAAGATAATACTTCATGCTTCATCAACAGGTGAAACGGACCAGGTCTGGTGGACAACACGTGCATGGTTGACAGACAGGAAGACAACCCGAGCGTTAAAATATGGAGAAACAAGCAGCAATATTAGTAAATGGGGTGATTTTCCAGCTTGTATCCACCTTCTGTGGTCAGGTATTGTCTGTTCTCCGGAGACCTTTGACATGTTTCCCAGGTCGTACACATGTTCTGCTGCGAGAGCCCGAAACCTCGTGTAAGGGACCGAGAAAGTCCTCCAAATACTTTAAATACTCCATGTGCCATGAGGGAATATGAACCCCGCGCGGCGCTTATATATAGGAACAATTTCTCGGAGCTCACGTCAGGCCGTTCACCATAATTGTTGTTTTGTGGCCTCAGCCGGGCCCAGAGACATGAAAACTGCCAGTTCAACCGGGACCAGAACGCTCAAAGCCGCCATTTAAAGTCGAGCCATGAAGTTTTTATGAACACGGTAATTAAGTTACTTCCAGGACAAGACAGAGTTATCTTGGTCGCTGTGTTACATGCAGCATGGGACAACACAGCGGGACATTTATGCAGCATGGGACAACACAGCGGGACATTTATGCAGCATGGGACAACACAGCGGGACATTTATGCAGCATGGGACAACACAGCGGGACATTTATGCAGCATGGGACAACACAGCGGGACATTTATGCAGCATAGGACAACACAGCGGGACATTTATGCAGCATGGGACAACACAGCGGGACATTTATGCAGCATGGGACAACACAGCGGGACATTTATGCAGCATGGGACCACACAGCGGGACATTTATGCAGCATGGGACAACACAGCGGGACATTTATGCAGCATGGGACCACACAGCGGGACATTTCCATCCATCCATCCATCCATCCATCCATCCTTCCATCCATCCATCCATCCATCCATCCATCCATCCATCCATCCATCCATCCATCCGTCCACCTAGTCCAGGGTCAAGCTCCAGCAGGGGACCCCAAACTCTCCATTCCCGAGCCACATTAACCAGCTCTGACTGTGGGCGTTCCCAGGCCAGGTTGGAGATATAATCCCTCCACCTAGTACTGGGTCTTCCCGAGTCCTCCTCCCAGCTGGACGTCCCTCCACCTAGTCCTGGGTCTTCCCGAGGCCTCCTCCCAGCTGGAAGTCCCTCCACCTAGTCCTGGGTCTTCCCGAGTCCTCCTCCCAGCTGGACGTCCCTCCACCTAGTCCTGGGTCTTCCCGAGGCCTCCTCCCAGCTGGACGTCCCTCCACCTAGTCCTGGGTCTTCCCGAGGCCTCCTCCCAGCTGGAAGTCCCTCCACCTAGTCCTGGGTCTTCCCGAGTCCTCCTCCCAGCTGGACGTCCCTCCACCTAGTCCTGGGTCTTCCCGAGGCCTCCACCCAGCTCCTCTCTAGCTGATGGGATCTTACTGAGCTACTGAGCATGTGCAGCTCCCAACAAAGATAGGATAGAAGTGAGATGTCTCACTCTGGAGATAAAACTAGAGAGATGTCTCACTCTGGAGATAAAACTAGAGAGATGTCTCACTCTGGAGACAAAACTAGAGAGATGTCTCACTCTGGAGACAAAACTAGAGAGATGTCTCACTCTGGAGATTAAACTAGAGAGATGTCTCACTCTGGAGATAAAACTAGAGAGATGTCTCACTCTGGAGATAAAACTAGAGAGATGTCTCACTCTGGAGATAAAACCAGTGAGATGTCTCACTCTGGAGATAGAACTAGTGAGATGTCTCACTCTGGAGATAAAACTAGAGAGATGTCTCACTCTGGAGATAAAACTAGAGAGACGTCTCACTCTGGATATAAAACTAGAGAGACGTCTCACTCTGGAGATAAAACTAGAGAGACGTCTCACTCTGGAGATAAAACTAGAGAGATGTCTCACTCTGGAGACAAAACTAGAGAGATGTCTCACTCTGGAGATAAAACTAGAGAGATGTCTCACTCTGGAGACAAAACTAGAGAGATGTCTCACTCTGGAGATAAAACTAGTGAGATGTCTCACTCTGGACATAAAACTAGAGAGATGTCTCACTCTGGAGATAAAACCAGTGAGATGTCTCACTCTGGAGATAAAACTAGAGAGATGTCTCACTCTGGAGATAAAACTAGAGATGTCTCACTCTGGAGATAAAACTAATGAGATGTCTCACTCTGGAGATAAAACTAGTGAGATGTCTCACTCTGGAGATAAAACTAGAGCGATGTCTCACTCTGGAGATAAAACTAGGGAGATGTCTCACTCTGGAGATAAAACTAGTGAGATGTCTCACTCTGGAGATAAAACTAGAGACGTCTCACTCTTGAGATAAAACTAGAGAGATGTCTCACTCTGGAGATAAAACTAGAGACGTCTCACTCTGGAGATAAAACTAGTGAGATGTCTCACTCTGGAGATAAAACTAGTGAGATGTGTCACTCTGGAGATAAAACTAGAGAGATGTCTCACTCTGGAGATAAAACTAGAGATGTCTCACTCTGGAGATAAAACTAGAGATGTCTCACTCTGGAGATAAAACTAGAGATGTCTCACTCTGGAGATAAAACTAGTGAGATGTCTCACTCTGGAGATAAAACTAGAGGGATGTCTCACTCTGGAGATAAAACTAGAGAGATGTCTCACTCTGGAGATAAAACTAGAGAGATGTCTCACTCTGGAGATAAAACTAGAGAGATGTCTCACTCTGGAGATAAAACTAGAGAGATGTCTCATTTTGGAGATAAAACTAGTGAGATGTCTCACTCTGGAGATAAAACTAGTGAGACGTCTCATTTTGGAGATAAAACTAGAGAGACGTCTCATTTTGGAGATAAAACTTGTGAGATGTCTCACTCTGTAGATAAAACTAGAGAGATGTCTCACTCTGGAGATAAAACTAGAGAGATGTCTCACTCTGGAGATAAAACTAGAGAGATGTCTCACTCTGGAGATAAAACTAGAGATGTTACACTCTGTAGATAAAACTAGTGAGATGTCTCACTCTGGACATAAAACTAGAGAGATGTCTCATTCTGGAGATAAAACTAGAGAGATGTCTCACTCTGGAGATAAAACTAGTGAGATGTCTCACTCTGGAGATAAAACTAGAGAGATTTCTCACTCTGGAGATAAAACTAGAGATGTCTCACTCTGGAGATAAAACTAGAGATGTCTCACTCTGGAGATAAAACTAGAGAGATGTCTCACTCTGGAGATAAAACAGAGACCTAAACACACACAGGGTAGAAACAGGATCTGCAGCAATGTGCATTACAACAAAAATATGGTGTTTTTTGACAATAAAACCATGGAAACCTATTCTGGAACAACCTGAAAATACAATTATGACCCTGAAAACGGGCAGAATATGGGCCCTTTAAACTATTGTGAAATCCTGTGCATACTTTCACAAATATTCAACGCTAATCAGAAAAAGAAACCATCTTTTTTCAGGAGAAAAGCAGCCAGATTTGAAGAAAAGAAACAAGCACTCGTACAGCACATGTGTCATCAGCGTTCACCTTGAGATGGCAGATTGAAGTTAATTATGTTTCTTTTACAACCCAACAGAGGGCCTGCATCTGTGTTTATGAAAAGTGTGTAACAATAGTGACTTAATCACACAAACAGTGCAACCTCTCCGTCAACTTGTCTCTGCGTGGAAACTCTACATCTCGGGAAATTCTTCTGGTTGTTCACCCAAACCACACACTGTTAACAGCTGTGCAGTATTTCACTCGAGCTGCTCCGAGATTTTCTCTCCTCTCCTCGGTTTTTTCTCTTCATGTGCCGAGCAAAAGCTTTTCCAAAACCACTCATTAATGAAGTATTTGTGATCATGTGGCACTGACAGCGGGACAACGATCACTGCGAGAAGAGAGCGAGGGATGGAGGGGGAGTTGGAGAAGCTATAAAGAAAAGCAGGGATGGAATGTAACTAAGTACTTGTATAATAGTTACTCCAGTGCTGTACTTCAGTCCACAAGTTGAGGTACTTGTACTATGAGTCTTGTCTTTTCATGCCACTTTCTACTTCAGCTACATTTCAGAGAGAAATACTTTTTTTTACTCCTCTACATTCATCTGACAGCTTAAGTTACTTAACAAATGAAGATCTTTTCTCATGAAACACATGTATTTCATAACATACGATGTATTATTATGAATTAAACTACCCAACAATATATGCAGTGTACAGCTGAAATGATTAGCCGACTAAAAACTTGACACAACAGTTTGGATCAATGTACTTTTACTTTTAATACTTTACGTGCCTGTTCCTGATGATACTTAAATACTTTTACTTAAGCAACATTTCAATGCAGGACCTTTGTCTTTGATATTAGTACTTTTACTGAAGTAAAGGATCTGAATACTTCTTCCACCGTTGATGAGGAGAAACAAAGAGTAAAAGAGGGGAGAGTAAAAGAAAGGTGGATGTTGTTGAAGGGTTAAGAAACACTCTCTTTCCCGCTCTCTTGCACACACACTGTGCATGCAGACTCCCCGCCCCTCCCTCGCTCTCACTGTCTCCTCTGTAATGAGCTCCAGATGTGTTGCTGAGGATGGGGGTGGGTGGGTGGGTGAGGGCGGTGGAGAGGGAGGGAGAAGGAGCGGCGGTGGTGATGGTGGTGGTGGGGGGCTGCCTTGCATGTCATGTGCTGAGGCGAGGAGAGACGCTGTCCGAGGGGACGCTGTCAGCCCTGATAGAGTGGCTGGCCGCGGCCTCGGGGCCAATAGGGGAGGGGGAGGAAGAGGAGGAGGAGGAGGAGGGAAAGGGTGGAGGGGTGGGGGCGGGGGGGTCAAAAAGATCTTCACATCTGGAATCACTTCAGGTCAAGCCAGGCCCTGGCCGTGAAAGGTGAGAGCGGGCGCCTGGCTCGGGGTGGGGTGGGGGTGGACAGGGTCTGACACTGGGCATACCACAGCGAGAGATCAGCAAGGCTCAGAGAACAACAGCATAAAAGAAAACGGCAGGAAAGACAACAGAAATCTCCCTTTTTTTTCACGTGGCATACGAGTCAGGACAAAAAACCCTGAGTCATCGCATCATTGAAGCTCCTCTTTATTACGACTATCACCCCCGCTCGGCTCACACACAGCTGAACGAAAGCAAGCGGAAGAAGTGCTTAAATCCTTTACTTCACTGGAGAAAATAGTACAGGCAAAAGTCCGACATTCAATTTAAATTCAGAGCAGTAAAACCTCCCACATTGGAGATAATGAAACGATGAAAAGCTCCCTAAATGTTCCTGCTTCCAGATCAGATGGATTACATGCTGCAAAGAGTCAAATTCTAAGACTTCATTCCCTCTAAAACTCCTTATAAAAACATTTCATCGAGGCTGTTTCTGTTACTGAGCAACAGGGATGTTTTGTGAGCATATCACATGTTAAATCTGAGAAAAGTGAAAAATTATGATATATTGCATTCTGTAAATACTCCTGTAAAGTAACAGCATGTCAACTGAAGTAAGAGTACTTGAAAAATAATAGGAAACAGGAGGCTGAATAACTGATGATGGATGCCAAAGAACAGCATTAAGACACAGCGGTAAGCCAACACCAAACTTCATGAGAAAAACATATCCTGAAATAACTGCAAATGAATGTGTTCACTTTTAAGCCGAATTTAACAGAAAGCAATAAGAAGTTAGAATATGTTGCAGACAAACTTTCACAACGTATATAATGTTCGGCATCGCTAAAGCCAAATTAAATGTTGACAGTTTTGAAGGGAGTTTGGTGTGAGTCAGAAGCAAATCAGCGTTTTCAGCCCTTTTCTCGGGTATTTCTGAGTTGAAAACTATAAAACTCTCAAACCAAATATTCCCACAGACGACGTGTTTGTGCGTGAAAAATGGAAACACTCCCGCATCAGCTGCAGTTTTGATCCGAGCCCCCTTTAACGGCCCGTGTGCGCCGTACGATGACGAGCGTCGACGTGTCTGTTGACGCCGAAGGTCACGAGGGGCCAAGGAGAAGAAACACCTCGTATGGGAGCCGCGGAGGGAAACGAGGCCCCGGGGCCCCACGTATTAAAGGAGAGGATATCCCTGCTCGTAAATATCCTGTTTTAAGATGGAAATATACAGGTTGTGGTAATCAGGGAAAGACAAAAACACACAAAGCAGGAACAGCTTGAGCTTTCTGTGATGGAGAATCTGTTCTCGAGTTGTAAATCTCTCTTTTATGGAGCATGCACGGGCTCCAAGATCATTCTGCTTTCAAGTATCACTTATTTTTGTATACTTTTCTGAAGCATGATTAAAGTCTGTCTGCATTGAAGCAATCATAGATTCCCTCTTAAAAGTTCTCTTGAATTGGACACTGTGCGGCTGCATTGCTTGTAATGCCTTTTTATTAATTTACAAGTTTCTGTTACAAATAAAGGATATCATAGGGTATTAAGAGATGGTTTTTGGATTCAGAAATACATTAGCCTTTACCTTTATATTGGACTATTACATGAAAATCAAAATGCTCGTCATCAGTGGTATAACATGGAAAGAAATGTGGAAAAAACAAATCTATCTTTTGCTTTTAATTGCATAAATGTCAGGGGAAGTCCTCGCGGTTCGTTGTGGATTTAGTAGTAGTGGAAGTAGTGTTGTTGATCCCAAATCTGGCGTCATTCTATCCAACAGCACGGCCACGGAGGGGAAAGGGGAGAGGGGGAAGGGAAAATCCACGTAGTCCTTAACATGAGTCTCCGTCGAGAACAACTTCTCTGAATTAAAAAAAATAAAATAAAAAAAATAAAAAGATTTTTCCATTTCGGTCACAATCACAAAATCTCAAAACTACGCAGATATTTGTCAGCTACAGCATCCAGTCTAGGTGTCTTTCATTTTTGTACAAAAGTAGAGTTCAGTGATGCTCAGGAGAATAAAAAAAAATTAAAAATTAAAAAAATTAAAAATTAAAAAGGCAGCTTTGGAAAAACATCCCGCCATCGCTCGGTGTCCACACAACTTTTGCATATAGGTGTAGTATCGCCACAGAGGCTGCTCCGTGAAAAGAAGAGGAGGCTTCACGATCCGGGGTGTGGAAGATGATGCTGGACCCAGAGACGGGTCCGCCCGGGGTCCAGCGGCGGAGCGGCTCCCGGCCTCTCCTCCTCTCAGTTGACCGTGGGCACCTGGTTCAAGCTGTACTCCTTGGCTTTGAGCCGCAGGTTGGCGATGCTGTTGGCCATGTTCATGCCCTGGGACGTGTTGGTGTTGGAGCAGGTGGGCGGGTAGGTTGCCATGGCGCTGAGAGACAAGAGGAAGGGGAGGAAAAGGGGGTTACATCACCTGTGGCTGACAGCGAGCTGAAGCTCAGCGTGAGCCGCAGCTGTGGAAATATGGAAAAGGGAACAAAAACAGGTATCACTGATCATGTACGGAGGTGTAGACTAAATCTGACGTTCAGACACTCACACCCCCAAGGAACTGAACCAGTGTTTTTGCACATTTTGACCTGAGGTAATACATCACATGACTTTTCTCAGAGTATTAACTGTGCAACTTATACCTTGTGTTGTCTTCCCATCGAATGCACTTGAATGCATCACTGACAGCAGCTTGTTACCACGAGTTTTACACCTTTTCTTGGAATTTATGGTCAATAAAACTCATTTATGTGACATTACACCAAATTTGTGAGTTTAAAGGAAAGCAGAATGAATGAATGAATGACTTTTTTGACTAATAGTTAAGATCTGAGGATGTTGAGGGGATCACAGACTGGGTTATTAGTCAGAATATTGTTTAAAACCATTAAAACATGTTTTTTAAATGCTATAACATTGAATAAAACACCCAAAATTAAATGAAAGTAATCATTGATTTTACCTGAAGAATTATGGAACCATCCATGATATTTTTGGGGCAATTTAATATTATTATTTTCATATTTCTGTATTTAAAAACTTTGAAAATAAGTCAAACAACACAAGGGTTACACCTGCTCACAGGATTTGGTGCTGGTGTTACAGGGAGGTGTGTTCAGGTGCATTCTGGGCGTGCTGGTCTTACAGGGAGGTGTGTTCAGGTGCATTCTGGGCGTGCTGGTCTTACAGGGAGGTGTGTTCAGGTGCATTCTGGGCGTGCTGGTCTTACAGGGAGGTGTGTCCAGGTGCATTCTGGGCGTGCTGGTCTTACAGGGAGGTGTGTTCAGGTGCATTCTGGGCGTGCTGGTCTTACAGGGAGGTGTGTTCAGGTGCATTCTGGGCGTGCTGGTCTTACAGGGAGGTGTGTTCAGGTGCATTCTGGGCGTGCTGGTCTTACAGGGAGGTGTGTTCAGGTGCATTCTGGGCGTGCTGGTCTTACAGGGAGGTGTGTTCAGGTGCATTCTGGGCGTGCTGGTCTTACAGGGAGGTGTGTTCAGGTGCATTCTGGGCGTGCTGGTCTTACAGGGAGGTGTGTTCAGGTGCATTCTGGGCGTGCTGGTCTTACAGGGAGGTGTGTTCAGGTGCATTCTGGGCGTGCTGGTCTTACAGGGAGGTGTGTTCAGGTGCATTCTGGGCGTGCTGGTCTTACAGGGAGGTGTGTTCAGGTGCATTCTGGGCGTGCTGGTCTTACAGGGCGGTGTGTTCAGGTTTTTTTCACCTCAGATCTCTGTCTGTTGTTTGTTTTGTTTTGTAAAACTGGTTTTTCTCTCCGTGCATGATTTATTTACTTGTTTTGTTTCGTTTTGAACCAAAAAGTTGTAAATTTTGTGCCGCCTTTGTTTTCAGTTCATGCCAGAAGCCGATTTACGGCGGTGTGGTGTCGCCTGCTGCTGCTGTTGTTAGAGTGTCTGGTCCTACACGTCCCACTCTGTGTTTTTCACTTGCTTTCCCCAAACTACAGACGTCTCAGACAGATTTTCACTCCGTTTGTTTCTCTTCATTCATGAATCATCCGGAGGAAAACATCCAGAAACTCTCTGCAGGAGCTACGTAACAATTAACGGCGTTTCCAAGTCTGGAAACATGGAAAATAAAGAATTAAGAAGGAACTAGGGTATTTATCATGTATAAATGAGAGTATTTCTCATCTATAAATGAGAGTATTTATCATGTATAAATGAGAGTATTTATCATCTATAAATGAGGGTATTTATCATCTATAAATGAGAGTATTTATCATCTATAAATGAGAGTATTTATCATGTATAAATGAGGGTATTTATCATCTATAAATGAGGGTATTTATCATGTATAAATGAGGGTATTTATCATCTATAAATGAGAGTATTTATCATCTATAAATGAAAGTATTTATCATCTATAAATGAGAGTATTTATCATCTATAAATGAGAGTATTTATCATCTATAAATGAGGGTATTTATCATCTATAAATGAGAGTATTTATCATCTATAAATGAGGGTATTTATCATGTATAATTGAGAGTATTTATCATCTACTCGTTCATTAAATGTGGGTGTTTTATTCGGCTGTATAGCATTTGAAACCAATGAAATAAAAGAATGATACAAAAAAAGAGGCAAAAATGTTGGAAAAGCAAAAACAAAATCAACAAAACATCAGGAAAAAGTGACAAAAAAATGAAAGAAAAGCTTCAAAACAGTCAATAAACGAGACAAAAAACGAGAAAAGGTAACAATAGTGTTGCAAAAGTTGACCGTTAGTGTTGAAAAAAAGAGATTTAATTTAAGATTTCGACCCAGAAAAACTAAAAACGACATGAAGCCAACACAAGGGTTAAAATTGAGATTTTTAAGAATTATTATATCTACTTTTCTTGATTTGTAAGAGCCGTTGGGTCGAGTGTTTGGTGTTGAGAGCGTTGGACACTGTGTGATAATTCAGCTGTGAGTGCAGATGGATTTAGAAAGTCTGCACTACATTACCACACAAGCAGACATGATGCTCACTGGTCGCTTCTCTTCTACTGTAGAAACCAATGGCTGGAAGAAATTATTAAAAAAACAACAACATGAAATTAATGCTTTTTGGAAAATGGGTTGAAATGTGCAGAAACACTGGTACGATCCTCTAAAGTAGGCCTATAAGAGTGTAAAACGGACTGAGAAACATTCAAAAGACACAATCCAACTCAAGAAACTCTTTTGGAAAGCACAAAATGTACTAAAATGTAAGAAAAAACTGCAGTATTCTTCTTTAAAAAGGAGAATACATATACGAATGTAGTAAAGTGGAAGCGTACTTGTTCTCTGAGGGCAGCATTTTCTGTGGCACTCGCACTGGCCCCCCCTCCGGCATCGGATACCAGCTTTAGGATCACATACAGTCATGTGTTAGCACCACATTAGCGTGTTCCACATAGCATTATTTCCTGCTTCACAAAGAAAGATCCCCCCCCCCACCCCCCCTCGCTGCTCCGGGTCCGGCTCTCAAGGAGTCTGAGCCGCGGCCGCGGGGGTTTGACATTTTACACCCGGGTTTCATAGCGGAGGATTACTGTAAATCACAACCAATGTAACCAGAGTCACAAAAAATGTTGCCCAGTAGAGCTCTGTCTCTCTGTGTAGCGTTGATTATCTGGTGCAGTGTAGCAGAAGGAGGGGGTCACAGGGGTCAACAGAGGATTTCATACGGTTTGTTTTCACATTATCACCTCGTCAGGAGGGTCACAGGATCTGGGCCCGCCCTGCTCATGCTGACAGAGGGGGGCGACGGGACTGAGGGCGAGGAAAAGGCTGTTTTTATTCAACACACTTAGCTTGGAGTTAGATAGATGTGTAGGACTGTTGTGTATGCGGCTGCAGGAGAAACAGAGGCAGAAGGTCGGAAGAGAAGAGAGGGACAGGAGAAGGAAAAGTTAGAGAGTAACATCAACGTTTCTGGTTCTACACAAGTCCTCTTGAGGCAACGCAGTCGTTAATTTCACGTTGTTTCAGTAGCAAATGCATCTGTGATCTGTGGTCTTACAGGGAGGTGCGTTCAGGTGCATTCTGGGCGTGCTGGTCTTACAGGGAGGTGTGTTCAGGTGCATTCTGGGCGTGCTGGTCTTACAGGGAGGTGCGTTCAGGTGCATTCTGGGCGTGCTGGTCTTACAGGGAGGTGTGTTCAGGTGCATTCTGGGTGTGCTGGTCCTACAGGGAGGTGTGTTCAGGTGCATTCTGGGCGTGCTAGTCTTACAGGGAGGTGTGTTCAGGTGCATTCTGGGCGTGCTGGTGTTACAGGGAGGTGTGTTCAGGTGCATTCTGGGCGTGCTGGTCTTACAGGGAGGTGTGTTCAGGTGCATTCTGGGCATGCTGGTCTTACAGGGAGGTGTGTTCAGGTGCATTCTGGGTGTGCTGGTCCTACAGGGAGGTGCGTTCAGGTGCATTCTGGGCGTGCTGGTCTTACAGGGAGGTGTGTTCAGGGGCATTCTAGGCGTGCTGGTCTTACAGGGCGGTGTGTTCAGGTGCATTCTGGGTGTGCTGGTCCTACAGGGAGGTGTGTTCAGGTGCATTCTGGGCGTGCTGGTCTTACAGGGAGGTGTGTTCAGGTGCATTCTGGGCGTGCTGGTCCTACAGGGAAGTGTGTTCAGGTGCATTCTGGGCGTGCTGGTCTTACAGGGAGGTGTGTTCAGGTGCATTCTGGGTGTGCTGGTCCTACAGGGAGGTGTGTTCAGGTGCATTCTGGGCGTGCTGGTCTTACAGGGAGGTGTGTTCAGGTGCATTCTGGGCGTGCTGGTGTTACAGGGAGGTGTGTTCAGGTGCATTCTGGGCGTGCTGGTCTTACAGGGAGGTGTGTTCAGGTGCATTCTGGGCGTGCTGGTCCTACAGGAGGTGCGTTCAGGTGCATTCAGGGCGTGCTGGTGTTACAGGGAGGTGCGTTCAGGTGCATTCTGGGTGTGCTGGTGTTACAGGGAGGTGTGTTCAGGTGCATTCTGGGCGTGCTGGTCTTACAGGGAGGTGCGTTCAGGTGCATTCTGGGCGTGCTGGTCTTACAGGGAGGTGTGTTAAGGGGCATTCTGGGCGTGCTGGTCTTACAGGGAGGTGCGTTCAGGGGCATTCTGGGCGTGCTGGTCTTACAGGGAGGTGTGTTCAGGTGCATTCTGGGCGTGCTGGTCTTACAGGGAGGTGTGTTCAGGGGCATTCTGGGCGTGCTGGTCTTACAGGGAGGTATGTTCAGGGGCATTCTGGGCGTGCTGGTCCTACAGGGAGGTGTGTTCAGGGGCATTCTGGGCGTGCTGGTCTTACAGGGAGGTATGTTCAGGGGCATTCTGGGCGTGCTGGTCCTACAGGGAGGTGTGTTCAGGTGCATTCTGGGCGTGCTGGTCTTACAGGGAGGTGTGTTCAGGTGCATTCTGGGCGTGCTGGTGTTACAGGGAGGTGTGTTCAGGTGCATTCTGGGCGTGCTGGTCTTACAGGGAGGTGTGTTCAGGTGCATTCTGGGCGTGCTGGTCCTACAGGGAGGTGCGTTCAGGTGCATTCAGGGCGTGCTGGTGTTACAGGGAGGTGCGTTCAGGTGCATTCTGGGTGTGCTGGTGTTACAGGGAGGTGTGTTCAGGTGCATTCTGGGCGTGCTGGTCTTACAGGGAGGTGCGTTCAGGTGCATTCTGGGCGTGCTGGTCTTACAGGGAGGTGTGTTAAGGGGCATTCTGGGCGTGCTGGTCTTACAGGGAGGTGCGTTCAGGGGCATTCTGGGCGTGCTGGTCTTACAGGGAGGTGTGTTCAGGTGCATTCTGGGCGTGCTGGTCTTACAGGGAGGTGTGTTCAGGGGCATTCTGGGCGTGCTGGTCTTACAGGGAGGTATGTTCAGGGGCATTCTGGGCGTGCTGGTCTTACAGGGAGGTATGTTCAGGGGCATTCTGGGCGTGCTGGTCCTACAGGGAGGTGTGTTAAGGGGCATTCTGGGAGTATTGCTATCTTAAGGCAGCAGGAAGTGATCGCCCCATTGACCAACAAAAACACACACTATGTCTGTTACACACACAGGACACACACTATGTCTGTTACACACACAGGGACACACACTATGTCTGTTACACAAACAGGGACACACACTATGCTTGTTACACACACTATGTCTGTTACACACACAGGACACACACTATGTCTGTTACACACACAGGGACACACACTATGCTTGTTACACACACTATGTCTGTTACACACAGGGACACACACTATGTCTGTTACACAAACAGGGACACACACTATGCTTGTTACACACACAGGGACACACACTACTAAAAAAGTGTAAAATAACTGAAAACACGTCATCCTGAAAGGTTTCGAGCCCATTGAGACCTTCATGTCTTAAAGTAATGATGGCCGCTCGTTTCTCTTCTCTTAGCTGATTGGTTCTTGCCATAATATGAATTCTACCAGTCGTCCAATAGGCTGTCGGCTGTGTATCAACCTGACTTCTGCACAACACAACTGATGGTCCCGACTCCATTAATAAGGAAGAAAGTCCATTAATTAACCCTGACGAGGCCCACCTGGGGGGGGGGGACCATTTCAGGGACTACCTCATGAAGCTCATTGAGAGAACACCGAGGGTTTGCAGCACTATCAAAACGGGGGTTCTTTGGAGAAACTAGAATATAAGACATGTTTTCAGTTATTTCACACTTTTTTGTTAAGTGTGTGTGCGTCTGTCTGTGTGTGTATCTGTGTGTGTGTATCTGTGTGTGCTTCTGTCTTTGTGTGTGTGTGTCTTTCTGTGTGTGTGTGTGTGTGTGTGTGTGTGTGTGTGTGTGACTTTCTGTCTGTGTGTGTATCTGTGTGTGCGTCTGTCTGTGTGTGTGTGTCTGTGTGTGTGTATCTGTGTGTGCTTCTGTCTTTGTGTGTGTGTCTTTCTGTGTGTGTGTGTGTGTGTGTGTGACTTTCTGTCTGTGTGTGTATCTGTGTGTGCTTCTGTCTTTGTGTGTGTGTCTTTCTGTATGTGTGTGTGTGTGTGTGTCTTTCTGTATGTGTGTGTGTGTGTGTCTTTCTGTATGTGTGTGTGTGTGTGTGTCTTTCTGTATGTGTGTGTGTGTGTGTGACTTTCTGTCTGTGTGTGTATCTGTGTGTGTGTATCTGTGTGTGCTTCTGTCTTTGTGTGTGTGTCTTTCTGTGTGTGTGTGTGTGTGTGTGTGTGTGTGTGTGACTTTCTGTCTGTGTGTGTATCTGTGTGTGCTTCTGTGTTTGTGTGTGTGTCTTTCTGTATGTGTGTGTGTGTGTGTCTTTCTGTATGTGTGTGTGTGTGTGTCTTTCTGTATGTGTGTGTGTGTGTGTGTCTTTCTGTATGTGTGTGTGTGTGTGTGTGTGTGACTTTCTGTCTGTGTGTGTGTATCTGTGTGTGTGTATCTGTGTGTGCTTCTGTCTTTGTGTGTGTGTCTTCTGTGTGTGTGTGTGTGTGTGTGTGTGTGTGTGTCTTTCTGTCTGTGTGTGTATCTGTGTGTGCTTCTGTCTTTGTGTGTGTGTCTTTCTGTGTGTGTGTGTGTGTGTGTGTGTGTGTGTGTGTGTGTGTGTGTGTGTGTGTGTCTTTCTGTCTGTGTGTGTATCTGTGTGTGTGCGTCTGTCTGCGTGTGACTCACTCTAAATGGATGTATTTAAAAATTCTGTGATTTTGTCAAATAGAAAGGAGCGAGCATGAAGCCCTCTAGTCCTCGATCTGGATCAGTCCACCTGCTGAAGCCCTCTAGTCCTCGATCTGGATCAGTCCACCAGCTGAATGAGAAGGTGTCTCCAAACTTTTGGCCCGTTCCGTACGTTCACATCGAGTCCACCTGCTTATTTACCGAGTGTCTTTTGGGGAAACGTAACGCAGAATCTCCCCTGAACACATCGCTTGGCATTTGCTTTTCTCAGGATATCGTCTTGTGGCGTTTGACGTGAACATTACACGAACAGAGGAAGAGAAACAGGTGTTCACGTGTGTGTGTGTGTGTGTGTGTGTGTGTGTGAAAGTCATTTTATCATCAAGCTGCAACAGGTTTCATGGCGTGTTGCCAACGGTTACCGGACTGCACGCCTCCAATCGTATGTTACGTTCAAAATAGTTGGTATTTTGTGTTCTGTGTGTGTCTTTCTGTATGTGTGTGTGTGTGTGTGTGTCTGTGTGTGTGTGACTTTCTGTCTGTGTGTGTGTGTGTGTGTGTGTGTGTTTTCTGTATGTGTGTGTGTGACTTTCTGTCTGTGTGTGTGTGTCTTTCTGGGTGTGTGTGTGTGTGTGTGTGTGTGTTAAAAGCCTTTAACCCTCTTGTTGGTAAGTTTCTGAATCAGAAATTTGGGTTTCCTTCAACTAAATTGTTGTAAAAAAAATCAAATTTAACGAGGGTGGGTCCGTACGACGCTCCTCACAAGTTAAATAACTGATCAGTTCATTATTTTCAATGAATTTGGGTGTTTTATTTAATTTCATAGCATTTTAAGAAAAGAATAAAGGTTGAACACTGTAAAAAGTGACAGAAATGTAAGGAAAAAAACAACAAAAAAGGCAGAAAAAGGCAGAAAAAAACCTGCGACGACGCTGTAAAAAGTGAGAAAGAATCGAGAAAGTTAGAAAACGTCAAAAAAGTGACAACAAATGTCGGAGAAAACTTCAAAAACTTCAAAACAACAACAAAAATGTCCGAAATAATCGACAAAGGACTTTGGGAAAGACCCAGAAAAACGAAATGTCGGTCTACGGGAACACCAGGGTGAAAGTAAGTGTTGAGATGTTTTATATATACACACCCCCCGTTAAAAAAGAGTATTGTGTGTGTGTCTCACAGCCTGATGTATCATTACAACCCCCCCTGCCCCTCTAATGGTACCCACAGGAGTGGTTTTCATGAATTAGGTGGCAGGAAATAAGACCTCATATGTAAACCAGAGACTGAGTGGTTGAGGTTTTAAAAGTGTCTTTAATGTGAAATGGTCACAGTCTGGTTACGTTAAGGCACCAAAAAAACCTTAAAATTCCTCAAAAAAACCAAAAAAATCCTCAAAAACCCTTAAAAATCCTCAAAAACCTTAAAATCCTCAAAAACCTTAAAATCCTCAAAAACCTAAAAATCCTCAAAACCCTTAAAAATCCTCAAAAACCTTAAAATTCCTTAAAAAAACTTAAAATTCCTAAAACCTAAAAATCCTCAAAACCCTTAAAATTCCTAAAAACCTTAAAATTCCTCAAAAACAAACAACTCAACCGACCGAGACCGACTCAACTTTTGGAGAAACGCAATTTGAAGAGAATAAGACGAATATAGAATAAGACGAATATAGAATAAGACGCGTTAAACGGACAGGTGGAGTCCAGGTGGAGTCCAGGTGGAGTCCAGGTGGAGTCCAGGTGGAGTCCAGGTGGAGTCCACGGGAGTCCAGGTGGAGTCCAGGTGGAGTCCAGGTGGAGTCCAGGTGGAGTCCAGGTGGAGTCCAGGTGGAGTCCAGGTGGAGTCCAGGTGGAGTCCAGGTGGAGTCCAGGTGGAGTCCAGGTGGATCAGAAAAGGTGATCAGAGGTAGAAGAGGAGGAAATGAAACAATAACAGAAAGCAGCGCCTGTGTGTGTCTGTATCTGTGACTGTGTGTGTGTGTGTGTGTGTGTGTGTGTCTGTATCTGTGACTGTGTGTGTGTGTGTGTGTGTGTCTGTGTCTGTGTGTCTGTGTCTGTGTGTCTGTCTGTGTGTGTCTGTCTGTGTGTGTCTGTGTCTGTATCTGTGACTGTGTGTGTGTGTGTGTGTGCGTGTGTGTGTGTGTGTGTGTCTGTATCAGTATCTGTGTCTGTGTGTGCTGTCTGTGTGTGTGTGTGTGTGTGTGTGTGTGTGTGTGTGTGTGTGTGTCTGTATCTGTGTCTGTGTCTGTGTGTGTGTGTGTGTGTATCGGTGACTGTGTCTGTGTGTGTCTGTATCTGTGTCTGTGTGTGTGCGTCTGTCTGTGACTGTGTGTGTGTGTGTGTGTGTGTGTGTCTGTCTGTCTGTGACTGTGTGTGTGTGTGTGTGTGTGTGTGTCTGTCTGTCTGTGGCTGTGTGTGTGTGTGTGTGTGTGTGTGTGTATCTGTGACTGTGTCTGTGTGTGTGTGTCTGTCTGTGTGTGTGTGTGTGTGTATCTTGACTGTGTGTGTGTGTGTGTGTGTGTGTGTGTGTGTGTCTGTGTCTTTGTCTGTGTGTGTGTGTGTGTGTGTGTGTCTGTATTTTTGACTGTGTGTGTGTGTGTTACGGTGGTGTTAACATGTGGTCATTGTGGTATTTTCCATCTGGAAACACTTGTGTGTGATGTTCTGCAGCAGAAAGCTGCACGTCAGTACTGAAGTACTAGTATTGTAGTAGTACTGCAGTAGTACTGCAGTACAGCTTTGAATATTTTGAATTTTGGGAGTTTTTACACCTTTTTACTCCACTGCAGCCAACATGAGCTGAACTCACTATCTTTCTTTCTTTATTTTCTACCTTTCTGCATCCCTTCACTCTTTCCTTCACTCTTCTCTTCTGCCTGTCCTTTGCTCCTTTGCTTCCTCCCTCCTTTATTTCTTGCATCAGTGCCTTCTTTCCTTGTTTCCTTCCTTCCTTTTATTGTGTAGTTTCTTAACTTATTTTCTTCCTGCTGTCCTTTTCTTTCATCTTCTTCCCTTTCTTCCTTCTACAACTAGCATGAAAATCCCCAAAGATACTTTTACAGTTGATACCTGCAATACTTTACCAACACTGCATTCATAATTATGGGTTTTATCTCCTCATTTATTAAATCTTTTAAAAATATTAACATTTTTAATGTTTTTAGGGCTTTAAAACCGACCTGACCTCTTATTTGAAAAAAAAAGAGACTTTTTACTGGTTTTGTTGTTACTTTTTGAAAGCAGGACTCTGATTTCCTGTCTGCAGAACAGCAGTTAGCTGAGCGTTAGTACAGAAGCAGCGCAGTGGGAGCAGGTGTGTGTGTGTGTGTGTGTGTGTGTGTGTGTGTGTGTGTTGTTGTGGAGTCTACCTGTAGGGGGCGGCGCTGCCCCAGGACAGGTAGTCGTTAGGGCCGGGTGCAGGGCGCGGGACGATCGGCTGCTCCACCGCCGTCACGTCTCCGGAGTACGATTTGAGGAGCGAGGCGTTCTTGCTGGCCAGCATGGCGCGCTCGTTCCGGCGAAACTTAGCTCTCCGGTTCTGGAACCAGACCTGGAGACACAGACAGGACACGGGAGGACAGATTAGACACTTAACCCTCATGATGCCCTCATGTTGTCCTCATGTTGCCCTCATGTTGTCCCCATGTTGTCCTCATGTTGTCCTCATGTTGTCCCCATGTGGCCCTCCTGTTGTCCCCATGTTGTCCCCATGTTGTCCTCATGTTGCCCTCATGTTGTCTTCATGTTGTCCTCATGTTGCCCTCATGTTGTCCCCATGTTGCCCTCATGTTGTCCCCATGTTGTCCCCATGGTGTCCTCATGTTGTCCCCATGTTGTCCCCATGTGGCCCCCTGTTGTCCCCATGTTGTCCCCATGTTGTCCCCATGTTGCCCTCATGTTGTCCCCATGTTGTCCCCATGTTGCCCTCATGTTGTCCTCATGTTGCCCTCATGTTGTCCCCATGTTGTCCCCATGGTGTCCTCATGTTGTCCCCATGTTGTCCCCATGGCCCCCATGTTGTCCCCATGGTGTCCCCATGTGGCCCCATGTTGTCCCCATGTTGTCCCCATGTTGCCCTCATGTTGTCCTCATGTTGCCCTCATGTTGTCCTCATGTTGCCCTCATGTTGTCCCCATGTTGCCCACATGTTGCCCTCCTGTTGTCCCCATGTTGTCCCCATGGTGTCTTCATGTTGCCCTCATGTTGTCCCCATGTTGCCCCATGTTGTCCCCATGTTGTCCCCATGTGTCCCCATGTTGCCCCCATGTTGTCCCCATTGTCCCCATGTGGCCCCCATGTTGTCCCCATGTTGTCCCCATGTTGCCCCCATGTTGCCCCCATGTTGTCCCCATGTTGTCCCCTCCCCATGTGCCCCATGTTGTCCCCATGCTGTCCTCATGTTGTCCCCATGTTGCCCTCATGTTGTCCCCATGTTGTCCCCATGTTGTCCCTCATGTTGTCCATGTTGCCCTCATGTTGTCCCATGTTGTCATGTTGTCCTCATGTTGTCCTATATAAATGTTCTTTTAATTCCCCAAAATAACATGATTGATTCCACACAACGCTCTTTGCCAAGTACAAATCTCTACTTTCATTAATTTTGGGGCGTCTTATTCAATTTTATAGCATTTGAAACCAAATTGAAGTGTTTTTGAAATAGTATTGAGAGTAAAAGTTGACATATTCCAGTCTGTGATTATCATCAACATCCATTCCTTTAATTTTAGTCTCAATAATTCCTAATTTCTGCTTTTCTAACTCAAACATTAGGTATAATTTCATATAAATGAGCTTTATTGACCATAAATTCCAAAAATAACTATAAAACTAAACTATAGCCTAACTAACATATACACACATATATCACATGTATATCACACATATACACACATATATACACATATACACACATACATAAGAATATGAGAATACTATGGTTGACTGCGTGTAATGAAAAAGTGAAAAGTGATCACTTTTGGCTCAAAACTCAATCGCTTACTTAAGGGACAAAAACATGAGAAAAAGTTAAAAACATCAATAAAAAGCATCAATAAAAGTGTTGATTTTCAACGTTGACGGGAAGACAACACGAGGGAGATTTATGATATAACATCTTCACCTAAAAAACAAAATCTCTACACTCGCACCCTTCCTTCATCTCCTTTTCAGAGATTACTTCAGAAGAACACCCCCACCTCCCACCCCACACCCCCACCTCCCACCCCACACCCCCACCTCCCCCCCACCACCTGATTTTCTAGATGATTCCCTGAACTCTTGTCTCAGGTACAACCTTTAATATCAGTTGCATGCATCTCTACACCCGTCCACTCGCACCCTTCCTTCATCTCCTTTTCAGAGGTTACTTCTGAAACCCCCCCCCCACCTCGCCCCGCCCCCACCTCCCCCACCTCCCCCAATTTTCTAGATGATTCCCTGAACTCTTGTCTCAGGTACAACCTTTAACATCAGTTGCATGCATCTCTACACCCATCCACTCGCACCCTGCCTTCATCTCCTTTTCAGAGGTTACTTCTGAAGAACTCCCCCACCTCCCCCACCTCCCCCACCTCCCCTCCCCCTGCCTTTACTAAACACATGATGATGTGACTTGACTCGGGGTGCTAATGTTGTTCCTCGCTGTGAAATCAAATCCATTATTGGATGCCGAGGGCGCTCGCAGGGCTCGCTGTCCGCTGACGCACAGCCTCAGGAATGAGCCCAAAGTCTTTAATCAGAGCGATTCTGCATCGCTCTGCTACACATTACTCACAGATGTGCTGCTTTTCTTTCCCTCCAGCAGCAGCACCGTATCCCCTTTTCCCTTTCCCTTTCCTCTCTCTCTGCCCACGAAGCAAATGCTCTCACTGTTGCACTCAGAAAAGAACCAGCAAAGGAAAAACAGACAAAAAGCATTGCACTTACACATTCATCTGCAGTGAATGCATTGATATACTCTGTTATTTCTTTGGTCATACGTGTGTCACACGTGTACAAGGCGTGTACAAGGCATGTATGCTTTTAAAAGGATAGATGCATGAACTTCCTTTGAGCTGCGTATACATTTCTGAGCTTGTCCAGTGCAAGCAAGGGAGTCATTTTCACAATTTCGCTGATCAAAATCCCTATTTTTATCCAATCTTAGATCAGAAAAGAAGTCGATTCAATCTCAATGAAATGTTCTTTTCCATCGGAGTTGAGAGTGATTCTTACTGGATATGTGTTATTAAAATTCAGTCAGGACATTTGAAATTAGGTGTCCCACAGGGTGAGAAAACACTCTCACTTCTGCATGTTTTTGGAAAAGAATAGATTTCAATTTATATTACTTACTGACTTTTTTTTAACCCTTCTGTTGTCCTATAGGGTCAAATTTGACCTATTTTCATACATTTTCTATATCAGAAATTTGTGTTTCTTTCAACATTATCATAAAAATACCGTAGATGGTTCCCTACATCGCTCTTAACAAGTTAAATAAATGAGCAGTTCATTACTTGCATGGAATTTGAGTGTTTTATTCAATCTTATAGCATTTGGAAACTGATAAATGAATGTTGAAAAAAGTGACATAAATTTAAAAAAAAAAAACAACAACAAAAACTTCGCAAATGTGACCAAAACGTTAAAAATACATGACAATAACATCGGGAAGAGGGGAAAAAGTGTTGAAAAAGACCAACAACACGTCTGCATTTTCAATTTTTGACCCAGAAATACAAAATTGCACGTCGACGAGAAGACAACACGAGGCTTAAATCATATTCTTACAGTTTTTTAGGCATTTCTTTCTTGATTTAAAAGTGAAAGTAGAGAGGAAACAACTCAGCGAACTTGACTGTTGTTTTTAATGTATTTATGTGACGGCTGCTTTAATTGTCAGCTTTTAACCATCTGTAATTTCCCATTTTATTGGGATCAAAGAATATCTATCTATCTATCTATCTATCTATCTATCTATCTATCTATCTATCTATCTATCTATCTATCTATCTATCTATCTATCTATCTATCTCTCTATCTCTCTATCTATATGTACTGTACTGTACGTGGCTGCTGCTCCGTGTTTTATAGTATTTTCCATTTATAGTATTTTCTATTTATTTTATATTTATAGTATTTTATATTTATAGTGTTTTATATTTATAGTATTTTATATTTATAGTGTTTTATATTTATAGTATTTTCTATTTATAGTGTTTTATATTTATAGTATTTTCTATTTTAGTGTTTTATATTTATAGTATTTTTATTTATAGTATTTTCTATTTATAGCGTTTATATTTATAGTATTTTATATTTATAGTGTTTTATATTTTGGTATTTTATATTTATAGTGTTTTATATTTATAGTATTTTATATTTATAGTGTTTTATATTTTTAGTATTTTATATTTATAGTATTTTATATTTATAGTATTTTATATTTAAAGTATTTTATATTTATAGTATTTTATATTTATAGCGTTTATATTTATAGTATTTTATATTTATAGTATTTTATATTTATAGTATTTTTTATACTTACAGTATTTTATATTTATAGTATTTTTTATATTTATAGTATTTTATATTTATAGTGTTTTATATGGTGGCCGACAGGGACAAACGCAACTTAATGAAACACATGAAGGCAACACACAAGCTGCACAAGAAGAAGAAACTTCATAAAGACGACAAAAACTCAAGATCAAAACACCAGAAAGGAGACAAAAGGGTCAAAAAGGCAAGAAAAACAACAGAAAAGCCCACAATGGATTACCCCGTAACTGACTTCAATGGCTTAAACGCTGCAAGGAGGATTCTTCTTCTTTCCATTTGATGTCCGATTGCAACCGATGCTCCTTTACCGGAGGTGTCGCTACGTTAGGAGTCTAGCAGTTCTCTTTAAAAGACGCCTGCTACTTTCCTGTTTTTATTGGAGGGTTTTCTAAATATTAACGAGGATGTGATATTAACGAGGATGTGATATTAACGAGGATGTGTCCCTCCATCCCTCCAAATCTACACCCATGTACGTACGTGTGTGTGTGTGTGAGTGTGTCTGGATGAAGACACCATGGCACTACCCACTACCAAGGGTGTAACTTTGTGTTCAACACTGTGGGGGTCTCCAACTATCTAGGGAGGTTCCAGGACATGAATGCATGTATTTGTTTTTAAAAGGGATAAAAACACCGAAAAATTAGTCCAAAAAAAAGAGACAAAAGCGTCCAAAAGTGACAAATATCGGGGGAAAAAAACGACAAAAACTTCGAAAAAAGTGCCACAGACTCAGAAAAGAAGACAAAAACGTCCCAAAAAGTGTCCAAAAAAATGGCAACACAGATGTTGAAAAACAATAGTCCAAAAAAAACTCAACAAAGGCGACAAAACCTCAGAAGAAGCAACAAAAACATCAAAAATGTGGCAGAAATTATGTTCTTTATCCCCAGCATGTTTCCTCGGATCAGGAGACTCCAAAATTATGTTAGCAGATGTCGCCATGGTCCCGCTACACGCCCTGCTACGTCCTGCTACGCCCTGCTACGCCCTGCTGTGCTGCTACGCCCTGCTACGCCTGCTACGCTCTGCTGTGTCCTGCTACGTCCTGCTACGTCCTGCTACGCTCTGCTGTGCCCTGCTGCTACTCCCTGCTGTGCCCTGCTACGTCCTGCTACGCCTGCTACGCTCTGCTGTGCCCTGCTACGCTCTGCTGTGCCCTGCTACATCCTGCTGTGCCCTGCTACATCCTGTTACGTCCTGCTACGCTCTGCTGTGCCCTGCTACGCTCTGCCCTGCTACGCCCTGCTATGCCATGTTACGTCCTGCTACGCCCTGCTACGCCCTGCTACGCCCTGCTGTGCCCTGCTACGCCCTGCTACGCCCTGCTACGCCCTGCTGTGCCATGCTACGCCCTGCTACGCCCTGCTACGCCCTGCTATGCCATGTTACGCCCTGCTACGCCCTGCTACGTCCTGCTACGCCCTGCTACGCCCTGCTGTGCCCTGCTACGCCCTGCTACGCCCTGCTACGCCCTGCTGTGCCCTGCTACGTCCTGCTACATCCTGCTACGTCCTGCTACGCCCTGCTACGTCCTGCTGGGCCTTGTAATGCCCACAGTGTCCTGCTATTCCATGAACTACTACAAAGAACTACTACAAACTACTATTATTTGTGACTGTTATTGCCACTCTTCATTCTAACCCCAACCGTCGTCAGACACCGCCTACCAAGAGCCTGGGTCTGGGCCTGGGTCTGGGTCTGGGTCTGGGTCTGTCCCAGGTTTCTGCCTAAAAGGAAGTTTTTCCACACCACTGTCGCACTGTTGCTTGCTCTGGAGGAACTACTAGACCTATATCAATGTTCTTTTTAATTCCCCAAAATAACATGATTGATTCCACACAACGCTCTTTGCCAAGTACAAATCTCTACTTTCATTAATTTTGGGGCGTCTTATTCAATTTTATAGCATTTGAAACCAAATTGAAGTGTTTTTGAAATAGTATTGAGAGTAAAAGTTGACATATTCCAGTCTGTGATTATCATCAACATCCATTCCTTTAATTTTAGTCTCAATAATTCCTAATTTCTGCTTTTCTAACTCAAACATTAGGTATAATTTCCTATAAATGAGGTTTATTGACCATAAATTCCAAAAATAACTGTAAAACTAAAGTTAATAAGTTAGTGTTACGTAGTGTTGAACATCAAAAAAAGTGGCAAACATTGAAAAAAAGCATCAAAAGTGTTAAAAAATGTAAGAAAAATGTTGATTAAAAGCTTCAAAAAAAGGTTTGATTTTCCATTTTGACGGGAAGACAACACGAGGGTTATGTTTTGTCTTTAAGCTTTTTGAGGGTTATTTTTGGATTATCTGCTCCAGCTTCTCCAACAAATTCAGACCCAGATATGATGATAATAACAGTCCCAAATGATGGAGAGAAAAAAGACTCAAAACTACCACAAAAGGACACAAACCGACTCACAAAGAGACGCAGAATGACCCCTGAGACCCAAAACAACCCCAAAGGAAACAGAAAGGACAGAAAAGATACACAAGGCCAAAAAAACGGTGTTTTTCAACTAAAAAACATCACATTTTCTTGAGGAAAGGAGGTTCAAACCCCGCCAAATACGTCTCAATATGTCCTGATAAGTAGGAGACATTTAGTAGGATTGACTATAACTACGTGGTACTCTACTCTACTAGCATGTGTTCTTAACCAGCCTATTTCATAAGGTCCAAAAACTGTGAATACAGTATACTTGTGGGGTCCCGTGGGGCTTAGTGGGGCCAAACTGTGTGTGTGTGTGTGTGTGTGTGTGTGTGTGTGTGTGTGTGAATGTGTAAGTTGTGTGTGTGTGTGTGTGTGTGTGTGTGTGTGTTCTTAACTACTTTCATAAGGTCCAAAACTGTGAATACAGTATACTTGTGGGGTCCCAACAGCTTAGTGGGGCCAAAATGTTGTGTGTGTGTGTGTGTGTGTGTGTGTGTGTGTGTGTGTGTGTGTGTGTGTGTGTGTGTGTGTGTGTGTGTGTGTGTGTGTTCTTAACTACTTTCATAAGGTCCAAAAACTGTGAATACAGTATACTTGTGGGGTCCCAACAGCTTAGTGGGGCCAAAATGTGTGTGTGTGTGTGTGTGTGTGTGTGTGTGTGTGTGTGTGTGTGTGTGTGTGTGTGTGTGTGTCTGATGACTTTTATAGCGTCTTCATCTTTGATTAAAGGTTAAAACTGTCCGATAAATCACTGACTGCTGCCGGAGGAACAAACCTTGACAGAAAGGAGGAATGAGGGATGTGTGTTGTACGAGGGGAGTGTGTGTGTGTGTGTGTGTGTGTGTGTGTGTGTGTGTGTGTGTGTGTGTGTGTGTGTGTGTGTGTGTGTGTGTGTGTGTATGTGTGTGTGTGTGTTGCGTACCTGGACTCTGGCCTCGGTGAGGTTGACGCGGCGGGCCAGGTCCTCTCTGACGAAGGCGTCGGGGTAGTGTGTCCTCTCAAACACTCGCTCCAGAGCCTGGAGCTGGCTGCTGTTGAAGGTGGTCCTGTTCCTGCGCTGCTTCCTCTTCTTCTTCTCCTCCGTGTTCATCTGTTCATCTACCGGGGGGAAGAAGAACTGTTAGAACAGCCGTGGGGCTTTAAGCGTGCAGCTACAGAGAAGCTAGGCCTCCAGTCTACATCGCCCACAAAGTTTCATATCCGGGATTTCCCGGAAATTCCCTAATTTTCATCTAGATGTCCGTCACCCAACTCCGTCTTCGTGTTGACATCTTAACCCCCATGTTGCCCTCATGTTGCCCTGATGTTGCCCTCATGTTGTCCCCATGATGCCCTCATGTTGCCCTCATGTTGTCCTCATGTTGTCCCCATGTTGCCCTCATGTTGCCCTCATGTTGCCCTCATGTTGTCCCCATGTTGCCCTCATGTTGTCTCTCATGTTGGCCTCATGTCGCCCTCATGTTGTCCCCATGTTGTCCTCATGTTGTCCCCATGATGCCTCATGTTGCCCTCATGTTGTCCTCATGTTGTCCTCATGATGCCAACATGTTGTCTTCATGTTGTCCTCATGTTGTCCCCATGTTGCCCTCATGTCGCCCTCATGTTGTCCTCATGTTGCCCTCATGTTGTCCCCATGTTGTCTTCATGATGCCCTCATGATGCCCTCATGTTGCCCTCCTGTTGCCCTCATGTTGTCCTCATGTTGTCCCCATGTTGTCCTCATGTTGTCTTCATGTTGTCCTCATGTTGTCCCCATGTTGCCCTCATGTCGCCTCTCATGTCGTCGCCATGTTGCCCTCATGTTGTCCCCATGTTGTCTTCATGATGCCCTCATGATGCCCTCGAGGATGTTGTCCTCATGTTGTCCTCATGATGCCCTCATGATGCCCTCATGTTGCCCTCATGTTACTCTCATGTTGCCTCATGTTACCCCTCATGTTGTCCTCATGTTGTCCTCATGTTGTCCTCATGATGCCCTCATGTTGTCCCCATGTTTCCCTCATGTTGTCTTCATGTTGTCTCATGTTGTCCCCATGTTATCCTCATGTTGTCTTCATGTTGTCCTCATGTTGTCCTCATGTTGTCCTCATGTTGTCTTCATTTTGTCCTCATGTTGACCCCAAGTCACCCTCATGTTGTCCCCATGTTGTCCTCATGTCACCCTCATGTTGTCCTCATGTTGTCCTCATGTTGTCTTCATGTTGTCCTCATGTTGTCTTCATGTTGTCCTCCTGTTGTCCCCATGTCACCCTCATGTTGTCCCCATGTTGTCCCCATGTTGTCCTCATGTCACCCTCATGTTGTCCTCATGTTGTCCCCATGTTGTCCTCATGTTGTCCTATATCAATGTTCTTTTTAATTCCCCAAAATAACATGATTGATTCCACACAACGCTCTTTGCCAAGTACAAATCTCTACTTTCATTAATTTTGGGGCGTCTTATTCAATTTTATAGCATTTGAAACCAAATTGAAGTGTTTTTGAAATAGTATTGAGAGTAAAAGTTGACATATTCCAGTCTGTGATTATCATCAACATCCATTCCTTTAATTTTAGTCTCAATAATTCCTAATTTCTGCTTTTCTAACTCTTCTCTCATTGTCTCTTTCTCTCTCTCTCTCCCTCACTCGCTTCCTCTCTCTCTTTCTACTTCCTGTTTGTCTCTCAACCCTGTACTATCAATTAAAGAGAAAAACTCCCCAAAAAATTGTCCTAAGAAAAGAAAATACACAAAATGACATTGACAAAGTCAAAGAAATGTCTTAAAGACGCCTCATCCCGTGAAATTGGAAGCAAGTATCTCCAAGCAAGTATTTTTGCAATTTTTCCATGTAGAAAAATAAAGTACACCATTAAAGGCTTGACACAGTGAGAAGAGTACACAGAGTACACAGAGAGAAGGAGTACACAGAGAGAAGAGAGTAGAGCAGAGAGAAGAGTACACAGAGAGAAGAGTATACAGAGAGAGGAGTACACAGAGAGAGAGAGAGTACAGAGAGAAGAGTACAAAATGAGAAAAGTACAAAGAGAGAAAAGTACAGTGAGAAGAATACACAGAGAGAAGAGTACACAGAGAGAAGAGTACACAGAGAGAAGAGTACACAGTGAGAAGAGTACACAGAGAGAAGAGTACACAGAGAGAAGAGTACACAGAGAGAAGAGTACACAGAGAGAAGAGTACACAGAGAGAAGAGTATACAGAGAGAAGAGTACACAGAGAGAAGAGTACAAGATAGAAGAGTACACAGAGAGAGAAGAGTACACAGTGAGAAGAGTACACAGAGAGAAGAGTATACAGAGAGAAGAGTACACAGAGAGAAGAGTACACAGAGAGAAGAGTACACAGAGAGAAGAGTAGAGTACACTATACAGAGAGAAGAGTACACAGAGAGAAGAGTACACACAGAGAGAAGAGTACACAGAGAGAAGAGTATACATAGAGAAGAGTACACAGAGAGAAGAGTACACAGAGAGAAGAGTACACAGTGAGAAGAATACACAGAGAGAAGAGTACACAGAGGCACACAGAGAGAAGAGTATACAGTGAAAAGAGTACACAGTGAAAAGAGTACACGAGAGAGAAGAGTACACAGAGAGAAGAGTACACAGAGAAGAGTACACAGTGAGAAGTACACAGAGAGAAGAGTACACAGAGAGAAGAGTACACAGAGAGAAGAGTACACAGAGAGAAGAGTACACAGAGTACACAGAGAGAAGAGTATACAGTGAAAAGAGTACACAGAGAGAAGAGTACACAGAGAGAAGAGTACACAGAGTACAGAGAGAAGAGTATACAGACAGAGAGAAGAGTACACAGTGAGAAAGAGTACACAGAGAGAAGAGTACACAGAGAGAAGAGTACACAGTGAGAAGAGTACACAGTGAGAAGAATACACAGAGAGAAGAGTACACAGAGAGAAGAGTACACAGAGAGAAGAGTACACAGAGAGAAGAGTGCACACAGAGTACACAGAGAGAAGAGTATACAGTGAGAGAAGAGTACAAAGAGAGAAGAGTACACAGAGAGAAGAGTACACAGAGTACACAGAGAGAAGAGTATACAGAGAGAAGAGTACACAGTGAAAAGAGTACACAGAGAGAAGAGTACACAGAGAGAAGAGTACACAGAGTACACAGAGAGAAGAGATACAGTGAGAAGAGAGAGTACACAGAGAGAAGAGTACACAGAGAGAAGAGTACACAGAGTACACAGAGAGAAGAGTACACAGAGTTACACAGAGAGAAGAGTACACAGAGAGAAGGAGTATAGTAGAGACAGAGTACACAGAGAGAAGAGTACACAGTGAGAAGAATACACAGAGAGAAGAATACACAGTGAGAAGAGTATACAGAGAGAAGAGTACACAGTGAGAAGAGTACACAGAGAGAAGAGTACACAGAGAGAAGAGTACACAGAGAGAAGAGTACACAGAGAGAAGAGTATACAGAGACGAGTACACAGAGAGACAGAGAGAAGAGTACACAGAGAGAAGAGTAGTACATAGAGAAGAGTACAGAGAGAGAAGAGTACACAGAGAGAAGAGTACAGAAGATGAGAAGAGTACAAGAGAGAGAAGAGTACACAGTGTACACAGAGAGAAGAGTACACAGTGAGAAGAGTACACAGAGAGAGAAGAGTACACAGAGTGAGAAGAGTAGAGTACACACAGTGAGAAAGAGTACACAGTAGAGAGAAGAGTACACAGTGAGAAGAGTACACAGTGAGAGAGTACACAGTACAGAGAGAAGAGTACACAGAGAGAGAAGAGTACACAGAGAGAAGAGTAGTACATAGAGACGAGTACACAGAGAGAAGAGTACACAGAGAGAAGAGTACAGAGAAGAGTACAAAATGAGAAGAGTACAAAGAGAGAAGAGTACACAGTACACAGAGAGAAGAGTACACAGAGTAGAGAAGAGTACACAGAGAGAAAGAGTACACAGAGTGAGAAGAGTACACAGATGAGAACAGAGTACACAGTGAGAAGAGTACACAGAGAGAAGAGTACACAGTGAGAAGAATAAGAGTACACAGAGAGAAGAGTACACAGAGAGAGAAGAGTACACAGAGTACACAGAGAGAAGAGTAGATACAGAGAGAAGAGAGTACACAGGAGTAGAGAAGTACACAGAGAGAAGAGTATACAGAGAGAAGAGTACACAGAGTACACAGAGAGAAGAGTACACAGAGAGAAGAAGTACACAGTACACAGAGAAGAATACAGAGAGAAGAGTATACAGAGAAGAGTACACAGAGTACACAGAGAGAAGAGTACACAGAGAGAAGAGTACACTGAGTACACAGAGAGAAGAGTACACAGAGTACACAGAGAG
>JABXJD010001246.1:0-100597 GCA_013375575.1 Percina caprodes
CAGATAAGAAGTCAGACAGAAACTTGAACAGACCAATAGGGAGTTTGAACAGAAGTTCAGTTGATCGCAAGGGAGCTTTTCATCAGAAATTATATACTTATACTAATAGACAGGTAGACAGAAAGTCAGTCAACAAGTGAAAAGGGGGAAATAAGTCAGAATGGGTAATATAACCAAATATTCATACAGTTAAGCCAGACAGGCAGATAGATAAGCAAGCTAATAGGTTGACTGTAATCTGTAATAAACTGTAATAGACAGGAAACAGACCAGATTTGACTGACAGAAAAGAGACAGAAAAACAGAAACACTTAGAAAATACAAAGGAATACAGGCAAAAACTATGAAAGCTTACACCACGTTTTTCTCTCCCAATTCTCAGTCAGGTGGCCCATATGTTATAATTCATTACTGGAACTGACATGTCTCAACACATTCACTTGTTGACATTTGGAAGTAGTAAAAGTTCAGCTTTGACCTACTGTCCATATTATAAACCACTGTGGACTGATGCAGGATGTGCGTGTAGGTGCGTGTGTATGAGAGAGACCAAAGGAGACTGTAGCCTGTCCTATCATGTGTTATTGAGAGTGCTGTGTGATTGGGCCAGCGCTGCCATAGATCAGACTTCTCACACACTTCACACTCACACATTAAAGTCCTCTGTATATGGCTGTGTTCAATGAGATGAGTGATATCTGAGCTCACTCCAGAACTTCTTATTGGACATCTATCAGTGTTCTGCTGCACCGACTACTGCACACACACACACACACACACACACACACACACACACACACACACACACACACACACACACACACACACACACAAAAGACTATACTCCTCTGTTGCTCTTCTTCTGTTGCTCTTCTGATTACATTTCCAGCACTTATTGCAATGGTGCAATGAGCGAACCCATTTGAACTGAATTTTAAGTTGTGCATGTGTTTTATATGAATTCAAGACACACACATACTGTAGATAAAGGAGGCAGTGAGGGAGGCTTGTTAACAGTTGTTTTAACAACCCTCACATGGACACAAAGGGGATGTGTGAAAACACTTAGAGCAAAGGCTCTGTTGTACAATCCAGCTCATCTCTCAACAATTTACAGGGCAAGTAAGGAAATTCATAAAAGGAGGGAGTAGTGGAGGAAAGCCACTAAGTACATTTACTCAAGTACTGTACCAAAGGAGGAGTTTTCAACATTGTTCTACTTTATATTCGTACTATTTGAAAATAAGTTATTCTACAGTATTTATTTGACAGTAAGTGACTTTGCATATCGAGAGTTTAAAAACCATAATAATATAATGAGCATATAAAATATGATGCACTTTTATACTGTAAATAAACTAACAGTATAACAAATAGTTAAAATTGTTTCCGCACAGCTCTTATATGATTACTTTCTACAAATTGAAGAAACAGTTCAACATTTCGTGAAAAAGGATTATTCCCTTTCTTTCAAAGAGAACAATTAAGAGATCACTACAGGGAGACAAATAGCTTAGCTTAGCATCAAGACTGGAGGCAGCGGGTGACAGCTCACCTGAATGGTTCCTCTCGCCTCATGCAAAAATACACCTTAGAGCACCTCTAAAGTTGATTCATTAATTTTTTCGATTTAACATTCTGTTAAATGTGATACCCTAAGTGTGTACATACGTACTTAGTGTATCACAGCTAACAGAACTAAAGAGAAAAAACTAACGAGTAACATGGGCCACAGTTAGTTCATAGCTGCTGGTATGTTTGTATATTCTTGTGTAAAATAAGAAAGCAACATGCAGGCCACAGAAACACAGAAGGCTCCTCTCAAGCAGTAGTATTAGAAGCAGGCCAAGACCCCCAGGTGTAAGATGGTGAAGTATTTATCTCATATTGCTCCTCTGGCAGACAACCAGAGTCTAATACTGAGCCCTGCTCTGTCCCCTCCACACTCCACACTGGCACACACACACGGGCGCACACACACACACACTAGTGGTACCACTAATCCTTTGTTAGCGCACCCACATTATCCTGTGCTGCGCCCATGTGCTGCCACATGAGTGTGTGCATATGTCTTTGCCACTGTGTCTGAGACAGAATAAGAGAGAAAGAGAGACCCCTCCCCTCCAATACCACCTGGCAAGGAGCAATTTAGCAAGAATGTAGCAGAGAGGCCTAACAGGAAATCCCTGCTGTCTCACCTGCACTGGCCCACTAAGCTGTGATAGTAATGTACAGACGCCCTACTAATACCCTCTTAAAGCACTCACCGCTGCCAGGCACAGTACACGAAAAAGGAGGAGAGATGGACCGATGAGGAGGGAGGGATGAAAGGATGGAGAGGAGTCAGGGTGAAAGTAAAGGGAGACATAAATGAAAGAGTGAAAGACGTTGGAGAGAGATGATAGGAATCCTTAAGAGCACATTAACACCACTGACATAATGCTCCTCCACTTGCTCAAACTACAACTCCATCAGTATATCTGTTACAGGAAATCGTGTATGGCTATATCAGCTGGCACACATGCTGAGATGATAGACAGCTAACAAGTCAAGATTATTAACCTTCCGCTTCTCCTGCAATTTCCTCTCTGATTTTCCTGTTCTTCCAAAAACACCTCTCTCTTTCAACCCGACACTACTACCTCTCTTTCAACACTCCATCTCTCTAGCCATGCTCCAAACTCTCCAGGAGCTTTCCTATTGCCGTGTAAAGGTGGGGGTCCGTGGCGAGACAAAGTAATTGTGTTGATGTGAGAAATCCCTCAAGAGAAGTCCTCAAGCCGGGCTGCCTGTGGGACAGGCTCACATTTTCCAGCTATGACTTTGTCAGTGTGTGCATTTCTGTGTGTTTCCAAGTGAGAGCGATAACATGCAAAGCAGAACCCTTACACTCTCCGGGAAAACTGGGGGTACTCATTCTACTTATGTAATTGGGTAGGGGGACTACACTCTGTTTTGTTATCACAGCTTTTTGTTGTTTTTGTTTAGTGTATGAGAAAATGACAAAAGTGAAAGGTGAGGGAAAGATGTGGAGGGGAACACTGCTGTCCAGTCTGGCCTGCAGTTCAAATCCAAAAGGGACATTGGAGATTCCATTGAGGCGTTTCTCAGAAGAGATGACATACAAGCACATCTATATCACCCCATATTCCACCCCCAAAAGCCCCACGTATGCTTTCCAGCCCTCACTCAGCACCATATCATTTAAAAAATGACTTGGATATATTTTTAAGATTCTGTGGTTGCACAACTATTAATTCTTTGCAATAAGGGAATTTATGTTGGAATTTATTTCTAACTAATAGTCACACAC
Source organism: Percina caprodes (assembly GCA_013375575.1). Lineage (NCBI taxonomy): Eukaryota > Metazoa > Chordata > Actinopteri > Perciformes > Percidae > Percina > Percina caprodes. The sequence continues at coordinate 3,314 of JABXJD010001246.1, forward strand.
TAATAACCAGTAAAGAATGCATGCAGTCCATGCACACATGCATATATTCAACAGTATTCACATGCATGTACCTGCAATTAAACATGCCACCATGCACACACAAACAAAAACACATCCTCATTTTTCTTGACATCCTCTCTCATGCTTGCAATGACAGACAAATGTGGATTCTGGACACTAGTTAGCAAAGTACAACAGAGGCTTAAAGAAAACAGCTTCTCTGTTTGTCCTCACCTCCTTTTTCTTGTCTCACATTTCATCATAAAAGTTTTCTGGCAGAAAATCTGCAAAGGTATCAGGCCCAGAGTCGGCTCCGGGCCACAATGAACAACACAGGGACTATATGAGTAGACCACAGTCAAAACGGCAGAACCAGAGACGATGGGGAGACCACAGCAAAATTCCAGGGATCCACCAATACTAGCATACTCACACACTGACAGTTGCTCTCTCACTCACCCATTTTGGAGCAAGTAGAGTCATAGGTTGACCAGAAAAAACATTCCTAATATGATCTCTTATCTCACTCTAGCTTTTTAAATATCTCTGACCTTGATGCATGAACACATTTCACATGCACACACACACACACACACACACACACACACACACACACACACACACACACACACACACAACTGACAACACCACCATGAAAGGTGTTTAATCCCAAGAGTAGGTCTGGTGGAGTGTATGGGACATCTGAACTCAGGTCTGCTCAGGCTGCTGCGGTGCACTACACATAGCTGTCTAAGTTATTTACTTCTCTGGCTGTATGACGTCCTGCCAGCCTCTATAAATACAGCACAGGGCAGCCATTACACATAATTTATTTAAAGGTTCATGCTGTCAAATTAATCATCTAAGTTTATGAAATAATGTTCAACTAATTCATGTTTGTCCAGCAATTAATTTGGCCAAGTGTGAACTGTATCACTAAAAGAAGGAAGGCTATCTCATTTCAAGATGATGCTCGACCACCAGACAGACTCCCACATCAGCTATAATCATTTAAATATATCTGTGTATTGTTTCAAAGAGAAACCAACACACTCTCGTATGATGAAGAAGGAAGAGAATGGATGTGGACTGCTGGACCAGTTGCTGTTAGTTTTGCTGTCACTCTGATTAATGTCTGCATTAACAAAGATTGGTGAAAGATTAATAAAAAAAATGGCCAATCCAGTTTATGAAATACATGTTTGCAGTATTAAAAGATGGTATACAGTATAAGCACCTGATTGTGAGTCTCACACAGATGTGAGGAGTAGCGTTAAATGATCCATAGTTTCTAGATGAGGCAAGAGAAACTTCCAATAGATGTCAAGAAGTCACTGTAGAAGGTTCTGAAGTTAGACAGGGTGCTTTTTTTCATATGAGAGCATTAATGCATTTTGGCATGCATCTGTGTGTGCACAGGTGCAGCAGGAAGTTGCACTGTCAAACGGAAGAATGAGGCATTTCACAGAGCAACTGTGAACAAGGGCTGAGCTTTCTAAGACCCTGCACTGATTCTGGTTTCTTTAATTTACACACACACACAGTATATGCAAGCACATGCACACACAGAAGATTTCCTCTCCACCTGAGCTGGCCGCACCAGACATGACGACACCGGGGCTGATCTGTGCGGAAATAAGGGACGTTCCCTGTCCTGGGTCTTAGGCTGGGTGTCATTTGAGGTGTGTCATCAAAGCCAGGGTTAAGGCTACAGTTAGAGCTTTGATCAGGAATCGTATAAAAGACAGATCACCTCAGGGCCTGCTCAGGATAATAATCTGATGTAAACTGCCTCACAGCAGGGGCTGCAAGGTGGAGTTTGGGGCACAGTCTCATTGTACACTCTAACATCTGTGGATCAAACAATGGCAACACAGCTGTCTGACCACAGGCTACAGAGGGAACATGGGAAAGTGCAGATGTAAAAAAAAAAAAAAAAAAAAAATAAGGACAAGGACGCTAACACGCACAGACACAGAACTCCCACTAACAAAAGGATCTTTGTCAACATAATGAATGAATGTTTTTTGCCAAAGCACAAAAGTCAACCATGTCATGCTTTTGGTATTGTACCAGAGTATTAATATGACACAGAAAATGTAGAAAACTCACCCCAAGTACCATCACACAAACCCACACTGCACACATCTGCCAGATTCCCTCTTTTGCCCTCCATCCATCATCATTACCTCCTCCAGCAAAGATGAACACAAACACACATGCACATTTGAAGGAAGAGACGCTGTAGGCGTTCCACCCCCCCCCCCATTAACACTTGCTCCTGCTTTGATTATTTTCCTGATCATTTCCACACCAGTTGCTACATCCTGTTTCCAGGAATCCATTTCCTGTCAAACAACAGTGAGCAGTCACTCTGGCAAACAACCGCACAGTAGGGCTTGATTAAGTAAAACAGTTTCAGGTCTGTCATTCTGCTGATTTGTGTAACACACCCTCATGATCATATAGTAAAGAAAACACTGGAGTTGTCACTTAAAAACAATTGAAATCCATAAGTGAACCATCTCCATCTATAATAACTGAGCAAGCTCTCATCTGCTGATATTTCTTCAGTCCTTTTCTATTACATACACTGTGTAATGTAATGTAAACTATGTAATGAAATTAATTTGACATAATCATTATGGAATAAATATTCCAGTTGTTCACACATTTGACCTCAGCATAATTTGCAGAGATGAGCAGTATTTCAATTAAGTGTATTTAAAATAAGTATTTAATAGTATTTTTAACTTGTATTTTGTTGGACAGAAACAGTACATATGTAATTAATAACTAAATGCATTAATTCTGTATTTAAAATGACTAAAATACATTACTTAATATGAATTGTTGTAATATGACACATTTGTATCACCAAGTTTAAACTTTAGGAAAGAAATGCAAGTGAATCACGTGTCATGTCGGGTCCAGCAACATTGTGAAGTATCATATTTCATTTGTGTTCCCCTGGACTGCAGTGTTAGGGGGTAAACAAAGGAGAATACTGATATGTACCCCCCAAGGGTAAAGAGAGCTGTTACATGTCTGCTCATATGGATGGTAACACTCCCAAACACACTTAAAGCTGAAAGGCAGTACTTTAACCACATATTCATTGATTCCTTTCAAATAAAATGTGCTGGATTGGGGTGGATTTTGTGTGTGTGTGTGTGTGTGTGTGTGTGTGTGTGTGTGTGTGTGTGTGTGTGTGTGTGTGTGTGTGTGTGTGTGTGTGTATGAAATTAGAGGTTAAGTGGTCAGAGCAAAGCAGGGTGACCCTGAGGAGCGAGGTGGTCAGAACAAAAAGAAAGGAGAGTATTGTCTCTGGCTGTCTCTATCAGCAACTCAGTGCCTACTGGTTAACCAGCCACTGACTGACAGCAGACCAAGCAAAGCCCTAATTACTCTCTGTGTTTGTGTGTGTTTTTGTTTAGTTTCAAAATGTGCACAACTAGAAAACGTAAAAAAAAAGGTAAAGAGATCACACACATGTACTCTTCAAAGACTGAAAGAGTCGACAATCATATGTGTGTGCACACACCTTCGGCTCCTTCGGTTGTGCACATATTTACCTCGTTCCCTGTGTAAACCATTAAAAATCTCATCCCCATTCTGACCCCAATAACTCCACTTTATGACTTTTCCACATGGCCTCTGAAGAACTTGCGAGGGCTTTATTTTGGACCGCGCCATGTTTGTTCTGGGGGGCCTGACGCTTTGGTACTCACACTGCAACCCAAACCGCACCAACCCAGGAACCCAAGAGCATGCTGTTGGGTCTTAGAGTTGTGACCGTGGTCAGTCAAGTTCAGATGAGGTCATATTATAACTTGTCTGCAATGGACTAATCACGAGAGGCCCAGGTTTTAAATGTGAAGTCGATAATTAGTGGTCAGCCTTAAACAGGAACTGTTTTCCATTTGTTTATGCCAACCACCTCACAGTTGTCTTCAGTGTGTTCATCAAGTTCATTTGTAAATACACTCTTTCTTGCAGTGGTACCAACAGATGAGGGATGATAACGGACAGAGGAGAAGGAGTAGTAGGCGAGAAAATGGGGGGGGGGAGACAGATTGAGGAAGATTGTATGGATGGAAGAGAAAATATGGATGAGGGCGCAAAAGTGAATGAGGCAGAAAGAAGAACAGAAAGTGAGAACACAGCAAGGGGGGTATAGAGTGGAGTGTAACCAGGTTGAGACCACATCTTTCTCCGCCTCACTACTTATATAAACCATTAATCAGCAAAGAGAACAAGGAAAGATCAACAAAAATGGTCCAACAGGGACTACAGCACACCATACCATCGCATCACTCACTGACAAAGAAAGGCCCACAGCCTTCTACATCCATTAAGCAACTCTATTCTCTTACTTCTCACTTCCTCCTGTCGCTCCATCGATCCTTGATTCTTTCCTCTCCAATTTTTTTTTTTCTTGTTTTCCCTATTCATCACTGTCGCTTTGGTTGATGTTTGCAAGTCGTTTTTGAGTCATGTATAACTTCTTCAAGTCATTACACCTCAACCTCAAAATCATAACTCAGTGGAGGTTTTCTGGCAGACACTGCAAATGCTGGTGATGAAAGAGAACACAAAATATTTGAGGTCACATCTGAGAAAGTTAAACCAAAATACCACACACTGCTCTCTGTAAACACAGACATGTTGCCACATTGCAAAACATACATTAAAGGCATGCTGCTGCTAACACTTCTATTGGCTTTCTATGAAGAGGAACATATCAAATTGTATGTTGTGGTGTTATTTATGTGCCTTTGACTTAAGAACCTTGAACCTACTTCAGGTCTGGATTTCCCCTGTGGGTATGTGGCCACCTGCAAAATGCTTGCCTCAAGTGATGAACATCATCTAAATCAATGCATATCAACCTTCACAAAATGAAAACCTTCACTAATATCTGTCAAAGACATTAAACACAACATGATTTGGTTGCACTAAAATTAAAGGTAATAGCTCAGATAATGTGACTCTTAAGACATTATTATATTACTAAAGAAGACAGCAGAAACAGCAATATCGGGACAAATATACAGTGACGAGAAAGTTTACACACCCCTGTTAAAGTTGATTAAAAGAGGAAAAAAACATATTTTGGAAATTGATCTTAATGCCTTTATTCAAAACATTTAGGAAAATCCAACCTTTAACGGACACCAAATTTCTTTGTGAATGAATAATGTGTAAATAAATAAATGTTCTTCCTTAAAATAAAGGGGCATAAGTGTACACCCCCCTATGTTAAATTCCCATAGAGGCAGGCACATTTTTATTTTTAAAGGCCAGTTATTTCATGGATCCAGGATAATATGTATCCTGATAAAGTTCCCTTGGTCATTGGAATTAAAATAACCCCACATCATCACATACCCTTTACCATACCTAGAGATTGGCATGGGGAACTTTCCATAAAATCATCTCACAATGCAAATCAAACCAGCTATTAAGCTAACAGAAATAACACTATGCCAATCTCTATGTTACAGTATGTACATTTATTTATTTACAATACATAATTCATTCACAAAGAAAATTGATGTCCTTAAAAGGTTGGATTTTCCAAAATTCTTTGAATTAGGGCATTAAGATCAATTTCCAAAAGATGTTTTTTTATTCCTCTTTTTAATCAACTATAGCATGGGTGTGTAAACTTCTCGCTACTGTAGATGACAACACAGGAGTTATAAAATAATGTGCAAACAGACACTCAGGGCCCTATCTTGCACCTGGAGCAGCGCAAAGCCCAATGCAAGTGTCTTTGCTAGTTTAAGATCGACACAATTGTTAATGTCCCGTCCAGCACCCACGTTGTTTAAATAACAAATGCACCTGCGCCCATCTTTGCGCCCATGGGCGTGCTGGTCTTACAGGGAGGTGTGTTCAGGTGAATTGGCGTATTGCTATCTTGAGGCAGCGGGAAGGGATCGCACCATTGACCAACAAAAACCTAGTCTAAAGTCAGTAACGCAGCATTCCATTGTTATTTTAACAGCACATTAGTAAAATGTGCCTAGGCACAGCATGTGCACACTATGCTTGTTACACACACAATGAAGCGCAGCAACACACACACATGCAAAAGATTACAAATAAAAATATTATCGTGCATATCTACCAACGTACAAACACGCTTGGCTGTTAAAGGGAATGGGAGATGACACTATGATTGGTTTATTGCATGTTACGCCCAAAACATCTCCATGAATTAATGAAGACATCAAGTACAATCATTTTGAACCATGCGCCGGGTGCACAGACCCTTTTTTCTGCCGTCAAACTAGCAAAAGTGGATTTGGACAGGCCATAAACGCTGTGTGCTTAGATTGTTGAAAATATGGCCCTCAATATCCTAAAGGTTTGTCTAAGGAAATGTGTTTTTCATGGCATAACATTACAATAACCATGCACCTAAATTAACCATAACCCCAACTCACATAAAATAGTGTTTTCCATGTTAGATTATTTGAAATATTGCCTAGATTTTGGCCATTCAGAATGAGTTAAATCACTGCGGAGCTGGGGAGATACCCACTTTGTGTTGCAGTTAGAAAGATAGTTGGCTTTTGGAGGAGGCTCAGTAAGGTCAATAAACTCAGTCAGGTATAATACAACTATTTGCTTAACTTTTATATCTCTGGAGTATATGCATCACTATGAACTTTGTAGGTTAAACATATACTGTTTTAACTGTGGTTTGTCCTATCTCTGGCTCTTGGAAAAGTAAATATTGTATTTTGTATTGTATTTTCCAGAATGAGATCAGAGTACACTCCAAGTGAATAATTCAAATTGGAGGTCCACCTAAGCCTGTCATCACAGAGACAAAGTGTGACTGGGAACAGCTTAATCAGATAAACAGGCACACATGTCTTAACTGTCTGATTTGGCCTCATTTAGTCCAATGTTTATATTCAAAATAATGTTCTCGGAGTCAAAGCACCTGCAACCCCTTTACCAAGAAAGTTGCGGTCTGTTCCTTTGTCGCTGGCTGGTTAAATATTGAGAAGGTCTCTGATAGGTTACCTGATCGGCTGGAGTATAGTTACAGCCATGCATTGTCATGATTGGGGCAGGAATGACACATACGCATACTGTATTAATGGGTTAATTTTCCACAGACGTGGGCAGCAGACTCAATGCCCTCACACACAAGCATACACTCATTATTTTCCACATTTCCCAGGTATCTGGAGTCGTATTTAATCACATCAATTTAGAAGCTGTCCTTAACTTTGACTGACAAATAAATGCACTTTCATTTACTCATTCCCTCGCTTACAGTGCCTGCACTGTTCCCTCACTGCTCCCTTCTTACTTTCATCCTGATGTGAATTGCTTTTAGAGACAAGTGTCTGTGAGATGAAGCTGTGCCTCACGTCTAGTAGACACCAGTCTGTCTCTGGGGGAATGGACTACTGTACCAATCTCTGTCATTCATGATGAGACCCAACTGGCACACACACAAACACACACACACACACACACATTCGGGGAGGGGTATGATGCCCCAGTAGTCTTTTGAAGAATTTTTAATGTGATGTCAGAAAGCTGAAAAAAACTGCTGAAGGGAGATGAAGTAATAATATGAGTGAATTAAAGGAATGAGGTGAGAAAGGGAGATCCTGTGAGAATGGCTGTGCTTTCTAGCCGAATGACTGACAGACAGTAAAAGAATGCAGGGCCACTGCTGGCCTCAAGCACACTCAATATCTTTACTCATCCTCTGGTTTGCCCACTTAGTCCAGGAAACCCTAGCCTTTCCCAAGAGGGGGAAATGCCACTTCAATAGCAGGGAAAAACTACTGGAGTCCAGAGATGAGAGTCCAGCAATCAGCACTGACAGCGTATGTGTTTTTGTGTGTATGTCTTTGCGTGTGTGTGTGTATGTCTTTGTGTGTGTGTGTTTGTGTCTTTGTAGTGATCAAGAGATCTGATCACTGCCCACTGCAGTAGCTTATGAGAAGTGAGAAGAAGACAGGCTACAGAGCACAGTGTGCCCAGTGAGCATTATTTTATTTCCCCCCAACACTGCTTTGCTGCAGCCACCATAATTTGTCAAAATTGAAATGGGGGTGGGGGGGTGACATGTCTCCTGGTTTTGCCATAAAGTTTCACCGTGGGAAGAGTGCACACATGCACACACAAAGATTTCTTTACATGCCATTTCAGTAGGACACACAAACAACAACCACCCACTGAAAACCAATTCCTTTAAGTATGATGTATTCTGCTTACTGCGAGGGCCAAAATTCCTTGCACATGTATGGACAATTAGGCCTAATTTTGGCCCAAATTACTTCCTGTAATGATGAGTGGACATAGTTAGCAGGCCATTTTCAACTGCCTAACACAAAGAGATCTAAAGTATCAGTTCCAAGTCTAGAGAGTGATGGTGGAAAATGCTAACACCCACCCACACTTCCATATTTCTGCATACAACCCACCTCCATTCCTAACAGCAAAATCTAAAATCATTCGAGCCAAAGAATTAAGAAACTTCAAACATGCAGAAGAAAAAGCTGTCAGCTTTCTCCAGCTTTCTGACTGACCCACCCACAAGTACCAGCCCACTGGTGGTCTAAAGGAACCACACACATAGACATTCTTTCCACCAACCTTAATGTTCATTAGAGAAACTGAAAGAGAAAGAAATCAAGGCAGAAAAAGACAGAATTGTGTACACTTGCAAAGATTGTGATAATCTCTGTCATCTCATAAGTATCTGTGCATACAAGTTAGTCATAAAAGGTTGTTTTTCCGGGAACAGCTCATATTCATCATGATCACTGTAAATGTGCCAGTGATGGCCAAACAATGTGTGTGTGTGTGTGTGTGTGTGTGTGTGTGTGTGTGTGTGTGTGTGTGTGTGTGTTACTGACCTCTGTCTGCAGTGTATTGGCCCGTTGCTCCTTGGCGCTGAGTGACTCCTTTAGCACCTCGATGTGCTGCTTGCAGTCTGAATTCTGATTGGTCAGTGTTTCTAGTTTGGTCTGCAGGGCCTGCATCTCTGACTCTTTTCTGTTTAGCTCCTGCTTCAGCTGCTCTATCTGACAATCACAGAAACACAAGCACACATTTGTTATGAAAACCTTTAAGTCACCATTGAGTGAATTGATATACAGTACAAACGTATTTCTATGGATAACAACAACTTGTGAGAAAAATATTTTTCAAGCAAACAAACATGCACATCCACAAACCACATACCTGTATGCAAAAACATGCAAAAATACACCAACGTGTGTGTTGGTGTTTTATATTACTGAATGTGACAATTCTCCCCATACATTGTCCTCTATGAACAGAACATTTTGAAAGACGCTTAAACATGCTGAACATCTACGATTGTGCGATATGGACAAAATTGATAGGGGGAAAGCTATCTTGCCATTTAAAATCATGGTGAAAAGTGTAACCTTTTCATTCTACTTAGCCGAATTGTTTAAATATAACATTAAACATAACTTACAAAAAAAAGAAAATCTGAAATATTCCTCATGCTATGGCCCATTTTTACAAACCTCAACTTTTTTATCATCCATTTAACCATGAAATTAAAAACGATAAAATCCAAATACTGCATGTCAATGGTTTCATGATGCATTAGGAGAGATGATATAAAGTATTACAATATTGAATTATAACCCATCCTACATTAACAGTCCACACACAGGGGAGTCCCAGGCCTACTGTCTGCTCTGTAGACACACCAAGCCAAACAGCCAAAGAGTGAAATTGCATGCAGGCAGTGTTATGGGGAGCAATAGTAGACTCCCATATATAGCTGACAAAGTACAGATTGCTTTAAGGAAGGCCATACAGAGTGCGACAGAAAACCACAAAGGAAATCAAATGCATTTACAGAGCAAGGTTTCTCTGCTGAGGCTAGCCATGTTCACAAGATTGTCATCTGTCTACTGGTGCCAAAAATGCACATAGCTGATTCGAGGAGAGATTTCTCCAATTGTGTGAGCAAGGTTCACCCCATAATGGGGAAATACTGACTGGCCAATCAACTCTCACTCATAGAAATAAAGAGCCCGAGAGACGAGGGAGACTGAATAATAGGAGACAGGAGCCAAAAGGTGAGGTGGAGTCAAAAAGGGACCCTATGAGGTAAAATGGTGAGAGAATAGTCAGACAGAGAGAAGAGGAAGTGGGAACATAGTAGGGAGTGGACTAAAAATATTATGATAAAGTGATAGAGGATTATAAATCAAATAAGGAGCAGGAATATTAGGTTGAAGGAAATAAATAATGAAAGAGGAGAGAAGCTAACGAGAGGGGTACTTCTGCTTGTTCTGTTATCCAGGGATGTTGGGGGGGGAGGAAGAAGGTGGGAGCTGTTCTGATGGAAGACACACATGGTGACAAGGCCTGCTCCTACAGAGACACAAAGACAAGAAGACAGCAAGCCACTAAAATATGGCACAGAGCCAGCAGGAAAACAGTCTAGGTTTCCAAGCTGGCTGCGTGCTCCTCCACACTCCTCCACACTCTGCACTCCTCAACCACACCGCCGAAGCTTCAAAATGTTACACTTAGTGAAGTCAGAAACGATTATCTAGGTAAATAGTTAACCTATACTCTAATATCCATGTGTCATTCTTGAACAAATGTTTTTACAAGCAACTATCTAGTGTTTGAGTATATTAAAGCTCACAGAGGAAACTAGAGGACAGGGATGCTGTCCTCTTTGGTTTCTCTTATCACAGTCTCACCTCAACACCAGTCGCCACCACTGCTGAAAGACCAGTACCCTAAACACTTCAAGGATATAGAATGAATCTGTGTGCATATCCATGCGCGTGGTGTCTCTCTGTGTAATGCAGAAAGATGAGACATGGGAGAGTGAGCCAGGGCCATCACTATGATGTATATCGTCCCAGGTCAGTAAGAGTGAGGAGAGAGTTCTTTCCTCTGTCGTTGTAAGCTCACATTCATCTGTCAGGGTCCCATTCATAAAAACATCTCTTTTATGATTGCATCAGGAACTTCCCCGATGCAATGACAAATGGGCCCTACAAAGAGCACCATTAATGAACAAAAGAGAAACATTTTCACATGGAGCACTACTCATGGGCCTCAGCCATCATGGACACTCAGCTAGAAACTCTGTGAAACTTGAAACTACATGTTTAAATATGGCTCCTGTAGATATGTACATGTGTCTATTCAATTGTGTGCATATCGGTTGGGACACTGCATCCTGTGCACACTGTGTCCCAATGAATAAACCAGTATACAGCCTGGAAGAGAGACATTTTAGTCAGGCCTTTCTAAAGGTCTTCCTGCCAGCTGAAGGTAGGACAGTAAACAGATACGGTTCACTGTTAGCTGATAGGACCCGAGTTTGCTCCCGTAGAACAGTCAGCCGTCACAGACAGGAGAGCAGTTCAATGCTTCATCATCACACAGGTAAGGTAGATAAGGCACACAAGCATTTCATTTGGAAAAAAAAGAAAAGAAACCTCACTCTAAATATTAAATAACCGATCCATTTTTAAGCGTAGGAGTTCTTGGTATCCATGCAACACAGTAGGCTAAAAGCCTCAATAAAGCATGCCAAAAGGACACAACGTACTGTAGCATGCAGTTTGGCATCAAGATTTGCTATCAATTATGATTGCTCCTCCATGAGCATGCAATGGCACATAACAGGTTCTCACAATCGTAATTGATTCTTTAAGGCAAACATGCATCAGTCAGGCCATGCAGTATCGTCTCAAATAGCGTGCAGAGACATTCTACCTTAGTCTTCATGAATTTAGAATGGCTCTTGTAGACTTCCACATGCTTGAGCTCATTGTGCCTGTCGTCGGGGTGTAGCAAGCCGCTGGTCTTTAACATCTGGACCTCATCCTCTAAGTCTCTGATGTTCCTCTCCAGGGAAGAGATCTTTGTGTCCTGCACCAGCAACAGTAGGCAGGCAAAGAATCAGCAAATATCTGATTTAGGATATTAGGCTCTGGACTTTAATAAGGGCTTACTTGTCTCAAATGTTATTGATTTATCTATCAATTTATCCCTTGAAATTGTCATTAAAAAGCAAAAAAAAGGAGAGAGCAGGTTAATGGAAGAAAGGCCGCCATAGAGGGGATAGATGCGGTATTGTTAAAAACAGGGATAAATGTCTCTCCTAGAAGACAATCATAGTGGCAAACATGTTTGGTTACATAATAATTTAATATGCAAAAGAGAGCTTATGGGAGAATTTCAAACTGGCTCCTTTTACACCTCCACACAGCTGGCCAATCCCAGTGTGAAAATCAACAGATTGTTGATTTCGTAAAGTTACAGAAATTGGCTAAAACAGCGGCGACAGCAATTCAGCATATTCACAGAAGTATCCTGCATCTAGATTATAATCTATTAATGTGTACCCCTATTTCTGACTAGTATGTCTGGTAAAACAGTGGAAATATCAAGGCAAGCAGTTGAGTACAGCCAAGATGTTTTCCTTTTCCGCAGTATCTATGAGGGAATGGAAGGGTCTGTCATGGACAGGTCCTGAGGTTTATAGCTGCATGGGTTCAGACATACGTTAAATGCTAAACCTTGGAAGAGAAGAGAAAGGTAATTGAATAAATGGAAGCAGACTGCATGATGCCATCAGCACAAACCACAGGCAACATGTAAGTATTTGACCTTTATTACATCCTCTGACATCAGCCCTGCTGCATGTACCATCCCAAACACACAATCACATATGGGTCAGGCAAACAGGAATGCAACACACACACACACACACACACACACACACACACACACACACACACACTCTAGAGGAATCCCTCTACAAAATATACAAATGCCCACACATAGAATATACTATTCAATCATTTCCATTACTTAATGTTGATTGCTGTATCATAAGCCATGCTCTATCTTTGCATTCTGATTGTTATCTGTTTCTGCTCCAGAGAAAAAAATAGAAAAAACCTCAACAAGAGGAAGAGAAACAAGGTAAGCCCAAAGAAAATACAGAGGTTAATATAAAAAATAACATTCAGTACAATAGTAATGCACGTTAAAAAAAAGTCAGGCCGCGCACAACCTCCCACTTTCACTATGTTGATAACAGACTTTATACAGCACCTAAAACTGGAAAATCTCAGATTTACATTAAAACTAGTAAAACTATTTTTGTAATAATTTACATAATTTGTATACATTCTGTACTGTTTGTTTGCTCTCTAAAACACCAATAAACAGACAATTAAAAATTGAAAAAGTTGGGGCTCAAAACCGAAACAGTGTACATGATGGTGCTGCCTTTCTAACCCAGGGAGAATTTATGATAGTGATAGAGCACAACACAAACAAATGTGTAGCCCATGGTGAGTTGACAGAAGGATTTAGAGGTGAGCACTCATTACTGTACCTGCCAGATAACGTCAGGATCAAAACAGAAAGGGGCGTTGGTGTTCTGTAATCACAAAACGGAAGCATACACCACTTAGAAAAAGAAACAACACGGACAACACAGAAACTGAAAAAACATACACACACATAGGATGATGAACATACAGAATTTGGCCAAAAATACTCAATACAACTTCAACAGAGAACAGTTTCAAAATGCCACAATGAAGGAAGATCCGTCCTCCTCATTATCAACATCTCTCTCAACTAATATTTCTAATTCTTCTGGCAATGTTTCTTCTTCTCTCATGCATTTACAACAGTGTGGGCATTCTAGCACATGTGCAGTCTTTTAATAGGCAGACAAATCCCCAAATATTTGTGAAAAATAACTGTGGTTTTGCTGTAAAAGAATAACTTTTAGAACAAGCGTTTCCTGAATGAACACTCAATGTGTGGGGGTGTGCATGCAGACACATGTGGAGTCAACTGCATTTTTCACAGCTCTCACGACTTCAAAGGGCTGAGATGAGAGTGAAAGCTTCCATATGTGACATTTGAAACAAATTGAATAAGTGCTCCACTCTGCATTGGCCAATAATGGCCTTTACATAGGCAGTGGTGCCATACTGACACGAGGCAACAGCAAGACAGATTGTTTGTGCATGTCGTTTTGTGTGTGCATTCACAAGGCAAGCCAGATCTGTTATGGTTTGGGTGTTTTGTCTTATTGTCTTATTGTGGTAGTCTGTTTTCCTGTCTTAATTTCTTAGCCTGGTTTTCTGTCTTGTCTTGTGATTGTGTTATTTTTGGACTAGTTTTGTTTCATCCTGTTCGTGTTTTGTTTCATGTCTTAGTCCTTGATCGCTCTCTTGTTGTAGTTTCTGTCTTGTGATTTCTTGTGAGTGTCTGTATGTTCTGTTTCCTGTTTTATTTTGATAGTCTTGTGATTACCTGATGTCTTCCACCTGTTCTCCAGCCCTTGTGTCACCTGCCTCTTATTGTCTCATTACCAAGTATATTCAGTCACTGTGTTCCCCTTGTCATTTGTCAGATCGTTTTATTAGTGTGCACCTGTTCAGCGCTGTATCTTCCCTGTGGCTTCTTTGTTCCTGTTTTGGATATCTTTTTCTCTGTGGACTTTTCTGGAATTTTGGCCTTTGTTTTTTGCCTCCCTCAGAATTGGACTCCTTGTGTTGTTTTCTTCATTTTTGCATTTGTTTCTTTGTGGTATGTTTTTTTTTTGTTAATAAATCCTCACAGCAAAGATTCTCCTGCCTGCCTGCCATTGTCTCTACATTTGGGTCCTCAATTCCCTACAACCGTAACAAGATCCTCTACTACTGCTCATATTACAGTAGTACATATCAATAATTAAAGCTTTGTTGGTATGAACCTGATATATCAGACTGAACCAGACAAAATGCTGCAACTAAAAAGGAAACACTGGTCAAAAATGATCACCTACAGCAGTTTAATCTCATTGATGGCAAACTAACTTCCCATATAGCACATTACTTAAAATGTTGCCTGCTCTGTTGATTCCAGATCCGCTGTAAGTAGTACCTTCATATCAATGACTGTCTGCAGAGCCCTGGTCTTGGCCGGATCGGCCTGGAGCTGGTTCCGGCGATGGAGCTCCTGTGGAGGGACCCGTAAAAATAAGCCTGGCGGCTCATCATATTTAGCACTTTCTAACACCCACTGCTTCAGAGCCACTTAAAAGATACACGGATCGAAAAAAATGTTTTTTTGCAAAAATAAAAAAAACATTCCCATGATCTTTTCCTATGATGATCCCTGTTTGAAGATCTCCCGAGGACTTCTTTGTATCTCCCAGATGCTGGACTGTTCTCTGCTTTCTCTTTTAGCCTCTTCCTGTCTCTGTTCATCAATGGGAAAAATATATACTCAGCTATAGGTGAATGTGAATCTTTCACTATCACTCTTTCCGTCTCTATCTTTCTATTTCTGATCCCTCACATCTTTTCTCCGTCACTCTCGCAGCTGTCTCTGGCAGGCTAAAGCTCTTGCTAAGCAACACTTTCTAACAGCACATGCGCTACACTTCTATCAATAATTAATGGTAGATCTGACCTACAACTATGCCCACACACACACACACACACACACACAGAGCAAGTTAAACATACTTGTTGAGTATTCATCATATAAGTATAAGTCTATTCGGGGAGAGAGAACAATGAGTTTCAGCTACCCTGAAATTAATGGAAAGCATTTCAAATGATTGACCATCTCATGGTTGTTATGTTATTTTGCTAATTTGTATGTCTGCCCCTGCTTCTGTACATGTAGGTGTATTGGGTGGATAAAATATTAAAAACACCTTCAATATAATGAAGTCAAATACAAAATCACCATTTACAATTTGCTCTCAAATGACCATAGAGCCAAATCAACACCTCTCTAAAAGAGTCACAGCAAGAAATGGGTTGAAGCCTACATCCGACTTTAGATACTTGCCACTGCAAGATCAATCCAACACAACCATCATTACGGCTACTTAGCTTTAATCAGTGTCACCACCACACGTCCAATTGTAGGCTTTGGCTCTAGTCTAAAGAGGAAGATATCTGCTATCAAAGGAGCTATCTTTGTCACAAACGTCCTGTTCACACCCACATAGCCACATACGTTCACACCCAGAAGCCGCCCCTGTCTGCTGGCCAGTAAGAGCCTCCACTGTGCAGTTGGGGCTTAGGCGAACCACAGTTGTGGTAATAAGGGAGTGGTCCTTGCTCAAAGGCACCTCAGTGGTGGCAAAGCTTTAGGCCCTTCCAGTTCAACAGAGGAATTATTCCAGGACTATGGCATCAGTTTTGTATTCTGCTAAAAGATAACCTGTGCTACGTGGAAACAAAATGAGTTATCATAGACGGAGTTGAAGGTGACAGACAACAGGCGTCATAACAAACAAATCTATACATCTGCACAGTAGGTGAGAAAAGCGAGGGCCGCCTGCCGCTGCTGCCTGATTGTGTTATAGGCAGCTGCTTGAAAGGGGCAACATGAGCACATGGAATACCAATTAGACTGCATAGGATCACAAAAACACATCACACACCCACACACTGACTAATGCATACTATAATGTGCACCTCTAAGAAAAATGAAAAGGTTTGAGTGACACTGAAAATGAGGGACACTGCCTCTCTCAACAGTGGGACAGATACACAAACCAAAGTTACAGATAGATTAAAAGACAGAGAAACTACAATAATATCAAAGTCAAAATTAGAAAAATAACAGTCAGTGGGTAAAGAAAAGCCACCAAATCAGACAGAAACCACACTGGGACAACACTATTATGGCATAGCTCAGTTGGTAGCGGGTACCCATATATAGGTACCCATATATAGAGGTTTACTCAACGCAGCGGGCCCTGGTTCAACTCCAACCTGCGGCCCTTTGCTGCATATCATTCCCTCTCTCAGAGAAAACAAGGGCCTTATCCTCTTGTCGATGTCAATTGTGGATAAGGAGGGATTACTGCTGTCAGAGCATGCTTCCCACAGACTGGTATGCCCACTGATGCACCGCAATCCTAATCTCCTACTGACCATATGTGTATTAATGTGTCACAGTGAATGTGTTTATGTATCTGTCCCATGGAAAGAGAGTGTGTATTAGCTTCTTATCAACAACAGTTATAGTACAATGGGGTAATTTAAGTCATTCAAGAGAGCATGTCATCAAAGACTGTCTTCTCTGCTCCACATGTGTCAGAGGACCAAACATATGGAATGAATAGGATCAAACGTAACACTATAGCAATAAGTGCCGGCATCCTGAATGGAAGGATACGGTCAAAAGGTTCAATTCTGGCCTGAAGGCAATGGTGTCATGTATGCCATGCACATACTAGAACATGCAAGGGTTTTACATAGGCACCCACACATACACACATACTCAAACACACATTCATCAATCACATTCACATCCCTTCTCCATCAGTGAGAGAAAACGAAAAACATTTGCTTGCCACAAATGTGAAAATGTGTGCGCCTATCAGCTCAATGGCTTGAAAGAGCAGTTTTAAAAGACAAAAGGAAAATCAGAGGGAAAGCTTACTGAGAAATAGAGAGGGGTAGGGAGAAGGTTTGAGGGGTGTAATTTTGCCCCGATAAACTTTTCCGCTCAAACATTCTGGGAGATCAACAGAGCGTGGCGAATATGTGGTGCCTGGGGTGTGGTTGGGAAAAGGGAGCACTGGTGTGTGTGTTTGTGAGTGTTTGCTGAAGGTATAGTGGTCTTCTTATGTTAGTTCATTAGCGGAAACTAAAAGAAGCCAATCAAAAATGGAGCCCTAAAAAGCCCCACCGGGGACAGGCTTTTCACCGATTAACCAAACCACAACAGATGGCATATCAGCCCGGGGAGTAAGAAAGAGAGAGTTGGGAAATGTTGACGGACAGACAAACATACTAAGGCTGAAAGGCAGATAATTAAGAAGAGAGCTGATAGGCTGGTGGCATGAGAAAGTGAGCAAAAGGAAAAAGCAGGATTAAGAGATTACAAAAACGGATTTGCTGACGTGAACTTCCACTTCTCCTCAAGATAGTGGCACTAGAAAGTTTTAAAAAGCTACATTTCTGAAGTTTCATCAATGTTTGAGAGAGGATGCAGGGGCAGACAGAGAGGGCCTTCCAAAAACAGCAGCAGAACTTCTAAAGCCAGTCATACTTTAGAAAATACAGGGTAGCCATAAGTGCTTTGCCCTAACATTCTTTAGACTAGAGGAATCCTACATACAGCACTCAGTCACAGCGATGCAATAGTGAGATGTCTTCATATACAGTAAGGGCCCTAAGGCCAGCTACACACTGGATGCGTGGCGTGAGCGTGGCGTTTCTGTTGTGTGTCAGTTGCGGATTTTTCGATGTCTTTACACACCAGAAACGTGTCTGATGCGTGCTGCTGCTGCTGCTGCCTTGTCTGTAAACACGTATGTTCCCATAAACATAAACATACTGATTTGATTATAGCAAAGACAACGTCAGCAGTATTGACGGCAAAATAGGCAACAGAATATTTTGTTCTGTATGACAGGTGCAATAGCCTGTTTGAAAATAAAACAAAATGTCATATTTCATTTATATCTGCATTTATGTCAAAATCTAGAGACTTTCAAACATCAACATGTCATTTATTAAATGTATTTGTGTCAAAATGACATATAAACCTCTTTTCCTATTCTATTTTGCCTGGAACGCTTCCAACATGCTCGCATCGGTTCTATTTCTAGCATGCACGCGCTTTGGTGCGTCTCGAGCCGTGCGTGAGACGTGCGTGTCACACAGGCAGTGTGTAAGCTCTAACCTGTTAACATGGGAGCCGAAAAAAACAGACATGCCACGCAGCTGACACGCCGTGTGAGGCATCCAGTGTATAGCCGGCCCAACTCTATCCAGAGGCCCTAAGGACCATATGAAATTTGCAGTACGATATGTATCGAAGTAGATTTCCCATCTCCAAGTAAAACTCTCACAGTGAGAGTGTGCATGTGTGTGTGCATGCTGATGGCAGTAGGACAGAGCTTGGCAGGAACAGTCCAGTGGTGCGGGTGTTATTATTGGGTCTACAGGGACCTGGCATCTGGGGAGAGGCGATTAGGCCCAGATTTATGCCTCTCAGCGTGTGTGTGTGTGTGTGTGTGTGTGTGTGTGTGTGTGTGTGTGTGTGTGTGTGTGTGTGTGTGTGTGTGTGTAACATCACACATAACTTAGGCCCACAGTACTGACACACTAGTTAAATTCTAACAGAACACTGCCACTTTGTGGACATTGCTAGTAATGAAAAAAATGTATCAGTAAATATTATAGAGAACTCAACCATACCATATGGCTTTCACATTTTTCTAACAAATAATGGTGATGTTAACCAGTGTAATCATCTCAAGAACCAAGTGAAAAGGCTGACATAGATGTGACAGTGTCTCTATAGCAGGTCTGTGCAGCTAAGACAGTCTGACAGCTGACTAGGAACAGGAAACACAAGCGAGAGAGCACCACTAGGCACATCATCCCCTGACAACACAAATCAGCAGGTGAAGTAGTGATAGAGTGAGATATATAGCCATACATTCTGCACACCAGCATGTACCATACACACAGAAATACAGACAGCTGGTCAAAGTAACTTCACATCTGGACATGGTCTGTAAGTCCTGAAAGGTACAACAAAGAAAGAAAGGAGAAAAGACAAAAAGATGTTTCAATTCTCTGTTAACCCTTACTCGATTCCTTAGAGTTGCATCATACAACAACCCTACATAGACTAACACATATTCACACCCATCTCTTAAACCGTCCTTGCATAAAAATTAAGAAACTAACGCAAATGTAACGTGATAATTTCTCTTCAAACCAGCAAAGCATACCAAGAAAGCCCCATGTCGACCCTAAGCCATGTCAGAAGAATAAATAAAAGCAGAGGTGAACTAAAAATGGAGGGTTTTTATCCCAGCTCAAGCTAACCAAGCTGGGTCATTTAAAGGAGAGTAATGGGCGCGTAATGAAAGGCAGTTGGGCTGGTTTCCTTCGAGCTAATCAAAAGAGCTAAGAGTAGTGCCCCCTATTAGAGGCAATAGCTGCACTACCAACACTGGCTTACTTTCACTGACCATGACAAGTGCAAGTGTAAGGCTAAATGATGTTTATGTGTCAGAGTGGTCCTCCAACTCTTTAACAAAGCAAAGAGGCCTCCACAGTAAGTGAGTTGCTTCTTACTGTTAAATGAGTGCATACAAATCCACACACATTCCACACTAACCACATCAAACTGTCAGACAACTTGACTATTTTTCACCACAATGGTATAAACTACATTTTGAAATCCCCTAAATTCAAATGTTTTTTCTGACAGTGTCTTGTCACTATAATTAAAAGTGTAATAGTAGCTCAGTTACCAGGAATTATTTTGAGAAATTATTTATTTTCTGCACATAAAACAACTTTGTGAGTTAAGCAGGACAATGCATTTTTATACATCAACACTTCATTTCTATATTATTTTGAATATGGTTCTCAAATCCTTCTTACAATACAATAATTTTAGGACTAGCCTAATATTATTATAACTATATAACTGTTAAAAATACAATATTTTATTTCACTAACCTGCACAGTGTTAAACCCTGTCTTCACTCTGATGTTTATACAACAAACGCAATAAAAATATAACTTCAACTAGCAATTCAAATAGCTCTATAGCATATGAACATTAACTCTAGTACTATCTACAAATCAGTTTATTTCACTGTAAGCAAGGTTTTAGATTGGCTTAAAAACTAAAAAATCAACTGCTATACTTAAGCTGCAATCAGTTCAACTCTCTCTCCCTCCCTCTCTCCCTTTCACACACACACACACACACACACACACACACACAGCCTCCATCACCCCATCTCAACCTTAGAGGAGAGGAGGCCAGAAGGAGACGAGGGAAAAAATGAAAGAACAACAATCACCTCTCTTTTCAATCAGGGCGGTCAGTGTGTTTTCCCTCATTAATCATACATTAATATTCAGACAAACACAGCCTGTTTTTCTACCTTAGAAAAACACTCCTTTCTCCCATCTCTCCCTCTCACCTCTTAGACCCACTCACCCCCCTCCTCCTCCTCCTCCTCCTCCTCCATTGCACCCACAGTATGTTAAGCTGTCAAGCAGTTAAAAATAGCACAGCACACAGAGTGTGTGTGAACAGGTACTCACCTCTTAAACACACACAGCATGGTTAGTTCCCTTACACACAGACACACCACACACACAAGAACACACAGTCAGACCAGTGGTCGCATTAGCATGGGCTGAAACAACCATGCTCCCCTCTGATAAAATCATCACAGTGACCAAACACCCGGCACGGGTGGAAATCCCATCAGCCACCAGCAGCCCGTTGAGGGAGTGTCCTCGCTAGAAACTCTAAGCCGACAGGCCCCAGATGTGCACGCATGCTCACATTCACCCACACAAACGCAATCATTCTGACTGGGCACAACAGAGAGGTGGACAAACAACATAGACAGAAAAACAAGAACATCATGACACTAACAATATCAGAGGCATGCACAGACATCACAACACACACATTCACACAAACACACACACACTGACAGAGAGGTAGATAAATTAAAGGCTAAGAAGATTTAGGAGTTAAAAATAAACAATGCAAGAGTGAAGAGCACAGAGCAGCCTGCTGCGAGCCATACTGGCAGAGGATACAGACACACCTGTGTTACACCACTGCTAAATGGAAGGCTGGTACGTCTAAATTCTCAATCAAATATAAAATAAAATAGAGTCTCTGAGGAAGACAGAAAAAAACGGAAAGAGTGACAATTGAACATACCAATAACAAATGCAATTTTGTATTTAAACTGAGAATTTTGATGAGCTTCAATAAATGTCACATGCTGTAGAATAAATGCCAAATGTTATGCACAACACACAGACAAGTAGCATGTGACCAACTACCATATGATTAGTGCTTACCCAGAAAACACACACACACACACACACACAAACACACACAAACACACACAACACACACACACAAACACCAAGTTAGATTGTAAAACTGCATGGCTGAACACAGGCTTAGAGCTCTCATTGTGTTAATCTGGCCCATTGATAAGACCTGCTGAGCTGCTTTCTGCTCCCACACTTTACATAATACAGGCACACTCACAGGTAAACAATCACACACTCTCGCGCACACACACACAACGAATGCATATACATACGAAATGCTTAACAGCAAAATGTTATTAATTTATCATATGGAATGAATATGCAAATTTGAAAAAAGACAAATAGATCATATATGTATCTCCATACTTATAGTATATGTATATAAGTATGGAGACTATTTTAACCATTCATATTTATTACCATATCTATTTAAAAGCTATCATGCACTAGATTGTATGATGATAAGTCATAGGGGAAGTAATGTTCAACTCTCAAGTATTTTCACAACAATTCTAAGTATAATCTTAATACTTGTGTCCTCTGATTTATTGTATAACAAAAACCATTATTTTGTTAAGTGAAAGATAATAAATAATAAATATCGACATACTGCCCACCCCTACTATTAAAATCACTTTAAAACTATATATGAATGGTTCAGATACATACCCATTCACCCCCTGAAGCACTCAAAAATAAAAGGAGGAAAAATACCTCTCGCACATGCATGTTCTCCAGCTGCAATTCAGCCTCCTGTGCCGCCATGGTTACGATGCCTGTCGGCTGTCCCCGACCCCAGTGTCCCTGACCTTGGCCTTGGCCCTGAAGCATCTCCAGCAGCCTCTGGATGCTCTCGTCCCTGGCGCCGAGAGTCTGTTTCTGAGAATCGATTCGCATCTCCATCTCTTCCATGGTCTTCCTCAGCAGGAACAGCTCCTTGGCCTGCTGCTCATGCTCTGCCTGCATCCGGAAGACATTCTCCTCTGATGGATCAAAAGGAGGAGGTGAGGAGAAGCCATCACAACCGGGCACCTGGCAGGGACTGCAGGGCCGGAGTGAACCAGAGCTGGGCGCTACAACTAGACCTTGGCTGGGAGTGTATAGGGGCTGATTTGGGCTGTTCTCCGCCCAGGCTGAAGGGTGTTAGCAGGGCTGATTCTCTGTGCAGCTACTGCAGTGTTACAGCCATAACCAGGGCTGTGAATGATAACATCAGCTTCCTGTTGCCTTGGATTGTAGGAGTTGGATGGGCTGGCTCTCGGCTATTCTTTGGTCCAGGACTATGCAGGTTGCTGGTGCTTTGTCTGGGGCTGTGGCCAGGGCTGAGCCCCCCTCTGTGGTCTTGGTCTGTATGTATGTCTCTATAGGAGCCAGAGTTCCCCTGCTGTCGTTGTTGCTGCAAGCGGCTGTTCATCTCTCTGTGAGCCCTCAGCTCCTCCTGTAGCTCCTGAACTGTCAACGGAAGCTGCTACAAATAGAGAAAGATTAAGCGCCCATTCATTCATTAAGTACAGAAACATACCAAACACACAGACACATATTAAAAATTCCTAAACACATGAACCACACATAAAGAATATACACTGGGGTACAAAAACAGACCTTGTTTCTTCTGCTATCCCGAGGCTGCAGCAGCAAAAAGTGACATAAGAAAGACATGCACATGCATGAAGACAATAAAGAAAGCAGACAGAAAAATATCAAACCAATACGTAGATTACTACATGCTGTTGGGTGATGGTTACATGCTTTGGCCACCAGAGGGTGACATTTCTCTTCAAAACACAGGGTGAAGACAGAAGGTACTGAAAGCCAAAATGACTTGGGTTTGTTTGAAAGAGGTGAACCTTGAAAGGGGACAGACAGGATAAAGAGTGATGTTATTCCAGATGAAAACAAATCTGTGATTTATTGTAACAAATTAGAGAAACACAATCAGAGCAACAGTTACTGGCCTGAATGCAATGAAAATGATGGGGTCCCAACTGTGCTTGACACTTCAACAATTGACAAATCAACAATTATTTAAGAATACAATTATGACCGTGCAAACCAGTGGGCAAACTAATAAAACAGAATAATTAAGAGTTCAGTCCTTAATGAATGAAACACCCTGTTTTGCAGCATGGCGTGATCTTCAACAGCCTTGGGAAGATCTTTGCCTTGAATCATTTTGATCGGTTTAAACAATGTCTGCACAATGTGAGTTTGTAAAAATTGACTGAGGAGGTTTATTGATGCAATTGCTGATTGATTTGTCAGTAAATTAATCATTTGAACAATGGATTACAAAGTGACACAAATGGGCCCCGATAAAGTGTTGCTGGTCACATTTCACTCAACATTCCTGCTTTTGCCGCATGTAGCAGTGCAAAGTGAAAAATACAATAAGCTGATTTACATCCAGAGCTTGCGACTTTCCTGACTGGCAAATAGAAATTAATTTTGTGCTTGAAACCATGGACACAGCATTCTTGATGATTGACTGATCAGGGTAAGAAAAGGCTGTGAGGAAATTAAACAAAAGGAAATATGTGGCCAGGTTGGATCAGTGGTAGAGCTGGCGCACATGTACTTTTGAGGTTTACACCTTAACGCAGAGGTCAAGGGTTTGACTTTGACCTGTGATGATTTCCTGCATGTCTTCCCTTTCTCACCTAACTGTCCTGTCAAAAATTAAAGGCGGAAAACCCCAAAAAATAAGCTTAATAAAAAAAAAAAAAAGGAAACAGAAATACACATACACAGCATGTTCCTCAACATAGATTATGTCAAATATTCATTGACACAAACACTAAACTGAAGTTAAATTTGTAATATTTTCATCTTTGTGAAAATACTACCTCTTTCTATCTTTCCTTAAATATTCTTACTTCACTGCTCGAGCCCAGAAAGCACAGAGAACCAAGGACGCAGAGTTGTGATGTAGGAGAAAGGCGAGGGTGAACACAGATAATCAATGCAACAAGCTAGCACTGAATATCAAGTCCGAGTGGGTGGACAATCCTACACACACACACACACACACACACACACATATACACACACACAAATACATATGTACAAGTTTACACACAGGCACATGCACACATAGACCAAACAAACAGATGGTTAGGGGACAACTTTGGTCACTGCAGCTGAGAGAAAAGGTGACATTCCTCATGCTAATTACAAAGTGTTCCTGTCAGACTGAACTCTTCCCCATGTCTCAAAGGGCCAAGCACAGGGGAAATGGAGAAGAAAAATAGGATAGAAGTGATCATCTGAAAGCAAAGATGGGGGACTGAGGTGATATTGGAGAGTGAGGTGACAGCAGATATGAGTTAGAATAACATATTCTGCATGTGTGCTTATTTCTGACTTATAATAGGGCTTTTATAATATTCTAAGAGAGAGGTAAGGTTTAGGTTAAGAAACAGAGGGAGATGGTAGCAACTTAATGGGTGATGAATATTGGTAACAAAGTCCTGATCATTATCAGCTGGAGCTGAACCATCCCTAGTGTGTGTGTGTGTGTGTGTGTGTGTGTGTGTGTGTGTGTGTGTGTGTGTGTGTGTGTGTGTGTGTGTGTGTGTGTGTGTGAGAAAAAAGGAGTAAAGTTGACATTAAAATAATGTTTTATAATAAATAATGCTTTGTTTATAGATATACATGGACAACTAAACTGTCTAACTCGTGGGTATATGGCACATTGATTTTCAGTATGAGCTTCAATCTTGCTGGAAACAAAGAAGGTGTTAAATAACATGCTGAGTTTACCATCAGGAAAAGTACAGGCTGCACTTTTGCTTATTTGATCGCTTAAAATTTGATCGCAAAAAAAAGGGAAAAAGTACAGGCTACATATAATGGCAGGAGGCTGTTTCATAACATGAACATTTAATGGCTTCTATCAGTCCTTTTGTTTTTATTTGTCAAATGGTGACTTTTCCGATGTAACTGTTCTCCAAGATCTTTAAATTGATTCTATGATGCCAGTTTAGATCTCTGTTAATAAAACAAGCTCATTCTACTTCTAGTAGTCCTACAATATATTCTCTACACCTATGCTTTCATTCTTGGAAGTGTACATACAGGTTCTGTGATCATATATCTAAAGATATTGTACTGTGAGTGGTTTCAGTAGATAAAAGAGAGATAAAAGGGTGAAGGTGAAAAATATGGTACAAGCGAGTGTGTTAGTGTGTGAGAGATCAATGTGTTGACACTCGTTGAATGGGTCTATCGCTTTAAGGAGCAGAACAGAGACAAACACATCCACCCATCACAGACAGGACCAAGTGCCTGCAGATACACTGAATGAGAAACATTAACTGTCCTGATCCATTATAACGCCACAGACACAAGAATCTCAATATCAGTAGTTCAGCGGCAAACACACATATAATTCTCATTCTAATAATTATTCTGTATTTATTTTCAAACTTTCATTTTTATTATGTTAAAATCACAGGGAAAGTGTGTGTGTGTGTGTGTGTGTGTGTGTGTGTGTGTGTGTGTGTGTGTGTGTGTGTGTGTGTGTGTGTGTGTGTGACAATGTGAGATGAAAAAGATATAAATACAAATGCAGAGGTGGCTCCTTAGTTACAAGAGGGAGAAGTCAGATGGAAGAGCACAGATATGATGAAAGTTTTTGCATGCTACACAGACAGACAAGGAAGCAGGGGCGTCGGACTTGGGGGTAAAACGGGGACTGAGTATCCAGGGCCCTCATGTGAGAGGGGGCCACAAAGATACTAGAATGAATAGCCGTGGATGCGGGAGAGGCCCATAGAGGATGCCTATGTTCAGGGTCCAGGATTTTGTGCTACGCCCTGCGAGACTTAAGATGCCATTCAGACAAATGGAGAAACAGAAGGCTGGCAACGGGTGAGATAGAAAATAGAAGGAAGACAGACAAAGAAAGAACTGATATGCAGTAGCTACGCAGTATGCAGAGAGACAGACAGATGGATAATGCCTCAGACTGAGTGGAACAGACTCCAGGGAGAGGTGGCACAGGACAGGCTGGTCACTATCCCTTCAGGAGTAGCTGTGAGCTTTTTAGAATCTGACTAACACTGCTGAATGGCTGCCACTAGGGCACGTTCCCATGGCAACACAGACAGCACTGAGCCCAGCAAGCATCTTTACAAATGAACTGCACAGAAGCCTTTCAATGCAACCTTGAAGACAGGAATAAAAGCTATGATGTGAGAGGTATGATGTGCAGAAGAGACGGGCGGTTCAAAAGTCTGAATGTGATGTGTGCACAGAGCCACAAACAAATCGGAGAGTTTTGTTTCAAAATGAGATTTCCACCATTTGAAAAATGTGAATTGCTGATGTTAAAGTGACTTATTGTCATACTGACGTTGTTCTGCGTTTGATGCAGTAAAAGTTGAAAGATGAAAATGCTTTTTTTTTTTTTTTTCCCAAACAGCCATTTAAGAAATGTTCCTTAAAGTGGAAATATAGCATTTTTGAAACAAACTTCAATTTGTCATTTTTCTCACTTGCAAATCCTCTTGGTTTGTCCTGTACTGGTCCTTCAGAACCGAGGTCTTCACTCCCTCCTCCCGTCGAACCACTTTGTCTCTTTTCACATCTGGGGTCCAGAAGTTAACATTGTTCATGCTGGGGCCCATCCTTCCATCCCTCCCTACATCCAGTTCTCTCCTCAGGTTGTCATTCTCCCGCTGAAGCTCCCTCAGCTGAGACTCTAGATCAAACGAGGAAACCTCTCCCCGTCCAGCCAAATCCAAAGCCTGTGGATGTCTACCAGACGGTTGCCTCAGACTGGAAGTCCTTGCAGGATGCAAGGTTTGGTCTCCATAGGGGTCTGACTGTTGATGTAGCCCAGAGGAGGTGATGTTTGGGGTGCTGCCTACGGCAAGTGTTCTAGTGTAGGAGGAGCGGCCGGTACTCCTGCCCAGCATCATGGTGCCTTCGGTACCCACCAGAGGGTTCCAAGGAATCTCGCTCACAAGGGTACATGGTGCCTGATGTGGCATAGGCAGCACTCAAAGACTGGATGTTCTCCATAGACAGGGTTTTACCCCCTGGAGCTGTCGCTGAACCACGACTTGCTCCTTTGTCTGCTGCTGTGGCAGGTTTGACCTTTGAACCTGGTCTAGACACAGAGCCTTGACCTCCTGCCAATTTATTTACTGGGGCAGGCCCACCCCTGACACAGAGCCTGGTTCTAGCCCCGAGCGATCCTGGTGCTGAGCTTACAGCCTGTTTGCCTTTGCCCTGTTTGGGGGATCTGGAAAAGCGTGCATGAGATGTGCTGCCATCAGTGTGCCCACTACTCTTTGGGCCAGCAGACAGCTTGCTTTGAGCCGGCTTGGCTCTAATGTTTAAAGGCATTATTTTTATATGGCAAAAGTGGACTTCTGAGACAATATAATGGGAATATTTCTATGTCCCTTTTTGGAACCAGAATAAAAGACAAGGTTTAGAATAAAGGCCACATCTCAGCCTCTCAGTTTTCACCTATCCATCCCTGATTGTTTAGGGCTTTAGGCTGAGTCTTATTTAGTTCTATTAGAAGAAGATGGCAGTGGCTGTTGGCTAGAGGGCTCCCAGACACAAAGGCCAGAGGTATTGTGGTTTCAGCTACAGGGCAGGACATCATGGATTCTAGACAGGTTAGAAATAGACAAACATTGAGAAAAAGACCAATCATCAGACCATCATCAAAAATATCACACACAGCATCACTACATGGTTCATAGGGCTGGCTTTTGTTTTAAGATACTATTCTCAATATAAGACTAAGTTTCATACTGATACCAAAATTACTTTACAAAATTTCTAAAAGACTACTAAATTGTCAAATACTGTCTAAACACAAGCAACTGCACAAGAACTTTGCCTAAATTTACTATGGGAAAAAAAGCTAGACTGTGGGTCCAGAAGAGTAAGGTTGGAGACCACTGATCTAGCGAAAAACTACAAAATATTACTAGTAATACAGTATTCTGTAATCCTCTCTGATGTAATCAGAATCTGAATCAGAACCAGAATTCTTTATTGATCCCCTCAGGGAAATTATTTAGTTGCTCACCGTGACATTCAAGCTAACAGATAAGGGTAAGAAAAGAGCAAGTGTATAAAGTAAATAAATGTAGATAGCTACAATAACAAATAAATAAAAACGTCAAGTGTAAGTTATATGACCATAGGTTACAAATAAGATTAGGTTAAAAGGAGATTATTTCAAATGGATTGCACAAATTCTATTGTAGCACAGTGTCAACATAAATACAGTACAGACAGAATAAGTGCAGTGTGAGTATAAGTAACAGCAGTAAAACAATGCTTGTTTAATCACCGGACTATAAATTAGTGGTGTAGCATAGAGTGGTTTCTCACTCATTATTTACAGAATGCCTAGTGCACAGCCACAGTCACCACAATAGATGGTGAAAGAAAAAAACGGGACTGGCTTGACTATGTCAGCACCATGGACAGCACTCATTCTCCTGTTGTATATCACAATGCATTCTAATACCTTCTCAGGTCTGAAGGAAAAGGGACATAATAGTGTAATTGCCTATGGCCATGGCAGATGGAATTGGAAGACCAGTCTTTATTATCTTCCATCCCTGTCAGGCACTTGCAAAGCTAATTGTCAGACTTTTTCAGGGCTGATTCAGGCTAAATAAAACTAGAAAAATACAGCATGGACTGTGCCCATATTCAGATACAATCAGCATATATAGTATTTATATCAAACACAATTGTGGGTCATTTGTTGTCTTAGAGGCAAAAAGCTGTACATTCAGTAAGTGAACAAAAATATCCCCAGGAAATTAAAGTAAGCACAACCCTTACCATGATGGACCAGATATTGGGGACTGTCTGCAAAGCAGAGGCAAATCCAAATGATAATCCCTCCTCTAATCCAAAAGGATAGGGCGCTGGGAGTCACTGCACTGGATGCAACTGAGAGATTGGTTAAATCTGCTTGTCAGTCATAACATAGCTGTCAATCCCTTATCCATCATTGTTTGAGACAACGAATGTAGCCCTATGTGCCAGAAATGGAGGCATCAAGTCTGTGTATAATGTTGATACACCAATTATGCATTTATATTTGTAAAATCAATGATGATAAAATTAAATCACAAAGATAACTGTTTCTAAACCTTTTAAAACAAGGAAAGTGCAAACATGCTTGCTACTATTAAAGCTTTGTCTAGGGATTAAGATATCATTTGCATTAAAATGGAGTATAGTGTAACCGGTCAGTTTCAAAGGGCACGCGCCAGATTTGCGCAGCTGTGTAGCTACCTCTTTGTCATCAGTATGTCAGTATGGTTTAACAAAGACAAAAAGTGCTGATGAAAATACAAAAATACAAAAAGTCGGAAACGTCTCACTCAGCCTGAAAGCTCTGCACTTACTTGTTAGTTGGCAGCCAGCTGTTGCCGTGAAGAGAAAACTCGAGTCACCACCAAAAATGCAATAGCGTAAATCGTTAATTTGCATGGTAATATGCTCCCTATCATACACCACAAAACTCGCTGCCAACCTAACAGACTACAAAGTGGACTGCACTATATTTCACGGGTGGCACGAGCGGAACGGTCGTTGTGCACGTGACACACGCCGGAATAACTCTACTACGACCACGGCATGAAGGATTAGTTTCTTGCTCATATATGCACACGGCTACATGACTTCGAGCTAGTAGCCTACCTTACATAATAATTAATCTGCCACACAAACTGAAAGCACAGTTTCATTTGTCTAAATAATGTTGTCAAATGATGCCACAAAGTCTAGGTGTGCACGCAACGTGTGCTCTAGCTTACCGGACAGGCGCCTCTCCATCACCGTGAAGTCCTAACCGTACCCTGTCCGACCTCGGCGCAGGCTCCATGATCTCATCGGATCAGCTCTCCTGACCTGTCCTGCCATCGGGTCCGTCCGCGTGGGCGCGCTCTCCCAAGCTGGCGCGTGAATGCGCGACCTACGCGGCGTGGTGGGGCAGCACGCACAACTATGATGGGAAAGTTTATTTTTTTCATACACCTACATGAGCGTCAGTTGGGCAAGGCACTCAGCGACACGAATCCAAATCTGAAAAAGTGGAAGTGGATTCCAACTTCCATACAGACCAGGCAACAGATACTTAGGCATGCCATCAGTAAAGTAGGAAATCGAGTTTGTTTAATATGTTAGGGATGAAAACTACACTAAACCTACACCACGATTGGATACAGGCACTTGTTTTGAAGATGCTAAAAACTGTGGACCTTTGTTGGGGTTGTGTATGTGTTTCAGTTTCCTGTTTTATTTTATAGTCTGTTATTTCTTGTCTTTTTTTAGGCTACTTCCTGGCTTTGTAATTGTCTGCCCCACTCGAATATGTGTTACCTGTTCCTTGTTTCACCGCGTACCGCTTGTATTCAGTCTGTGTTGTGTTTGTCTAGTGTCAGCTCACTGTACTGTATTGGAGTGTGTGTGTGTGTGTGTGTGTGTGTGTGTGTGTGTGTGTGTGTGTGTGTGTGTGTGTGTGTGTGGTCTTCCTTTGTCTCTGTGTTTGCGTTTCTTGTGATTCCTGTTTTTTGACTTCCTCTACATTTGGAACCATTTGCCTGCTGTCTTCAGGACTCCTGTTGTATGGATTTGATTGTATTAAATCCTCAAGCTCACCACGGCCTGCTGTCTCTGCCTTTGGGTCCATTCTCTGATTCCTTGAACGACCTTGGGCAGGGCCTCCACTGCTCTTTGAGGAGGTAACTAGGGGTCTGCAGCTGTTCAGTTCAATTAATGTAACTTGAGAAAGAACAACTATTTTGGTCAGAGGTTTCACTCTCAGAAAAGATGTGCCGTTTGTCAAATGGAATCCCCAGGCCACAAGACAAAAACTGAAATAGGGATCCCAAGTCAAAGGTTCGAATACTGCAACAAGCATGTCTTGTTCTTGTACAAATCGGTTTTGTTAGTTTCAATATTTTTGCATGCACATCTGTCACATATCTTTGTAGTTCTTATACTGGTCACCAGCCAGCAGAACGTTTTAAGTAAAGCTTCATAGCTTTGTAATAGGTGTAGCTACACTACACAATTGATCTGTCCCAGGTTTTTTCTCGTAAATGTATAAGAAATGGAGGATAACTTGCCTTACTTTGAACAGGTGCAGCAGATGCAGTTTTTGGTCACCTGGGACCTGTATCATCAGTTTCATTTCCTACCAACCTCTAACCATGGAGAAGTGAAAGTTTGGGAGTGGAGGCATTTGGTATACACATGCACTACATTACTCCTTCGTAATACTTATGAAATCAAGCTACTATATTCAAGTGGAATCAGGTCAAGTTTATTTGTATAGTCCAATATAAGTGTCTTAATGTGTGTATACTGTACAATGTACAGTGTTATCTATTAACATGTCCCTTCCTGGCTAGAGCTATCCAAAGACATGTATTGAAGAATCAAGGTAATATTTTGTTAGATAAAACAACAGAACACAATCTTGAGAAGTTAAATATTTACAATATATGGAAGGGTGGTTACATTTAATTACAAAAGAAAGAGTTACAAATTGAAAACAGTAACCAAGTAGCTACCATTATATGTGACCCAATTAAGGGGGAAGCAAGTTTGTCAAAATGAGGTAATGGGAAGATTCTTAACAACAAAGACTTTTTTTCACCAAAGAGCTCTCTATCAGCAGTTAAAAGGAAATCATATGAAACTTTCACTCATGTTGTTGTCATAGAATTTAAGGTTATCTGACGACAGCGCCATTCTCATTCGGTTCCAGAAAAGGGGTTGAACCCTTGGGTTTTTCGGCCAGGACAACACAGACTTTTTGCACAACCGTTTCCTCAGCTCAAGGTACTTCAGTTTGGGAAACATCTCATCCAAAAGCACCAGCACAGCTGAATCCACCTTAATTGGATAAAGTCAGAGATAATTTTGTGTTGTGAAAACAACGATTCGGAGGGTATAAGATTCACACCCACAAAATGCTAATAAAATATTAAAAGTTAATTTTACCAACCTTCTCGTCCAGAAGCCGCTGCTGAACCATGAAGAAAGCCTGGCGGATCACACCGTTCACGGTCTCACCATTAGTGGCGCAACTAGACAGCACAAACACAGTCTTCATACTGCTGTGCACAGCATTATGTAGATTTTCAATACATGAAAGCCCAGGCATCCAGTCCCTCTCCTCCAAACAGAGAATAAACCTCCTATGACCCGAGTTCTCCAGATTGACTATTAACTCCTTGTAGACCCAATCCCTCACAGCCTCGTTCATGGTGTCAAACACCACAAAAGCATCATAGTGATAATGTGAATCAGTACCAGCGAGCTGGGAGTAGCCCTTATGTCCTGCCCAAAGTACCTGTAAGCAATACCACAGATCCCAGCCATAGAGATGCTTCAGTAGGGGCAGAACAGTGAAAGTCACAGCCAGGAAAGAACAGACGAGGAAGGCTAAGCTACCGTATATGTCCTGGCAGGAACGCTGGTCCATAGACAGCACACTCACGCCCTGTTGGGACTCTGGGTAATCACAGTGTACTTGTGTGGTGAGATAGGGAATCTGTACCGAGTAGAACGCAAGAAGTCTGCAAACCAAGATGTGTCACAGTCACATTTAAAGGGGTTGTTATGCAGGGTAAGTTTCTGAAGGGCACTTCCGTTTTTAAAGAGGACAGGGAGGAACTGATGGTTTAATGCTCTGATCTGATTGTGGCTGAGATACAGGTAGTGCAAGGATTTCGCCATGCTGAAGAAATCCTCAGGAATAATACTCAGGCGATTGTGACTGAGGTCCAAGAAAGAAAAATTTGCTCCAAATTCTATGACTTTATTAGGCAAATAATAGAGAAAGTTTTGACTGAGGTCCAGGTGACATAAATTGCTGAGTGCTGAGATATTTTGCCATGGGAAATAGTTCAGCAGATTGTTGCTGATGCTGAGGGTTTCCATGCTTTCTGGAAGGTTACACAGCAATTCTGGTTTGATTGATTTCAGATCATTGTTAGAGATGTCAAGGTAGGTAAGGTTTGTCAGGTTTTGGAAGAAATTTGTGTACTTGTTGTTATCAGACTCCCACATAATGTCCAAGTGATTTCCATAGAAGTAAAGGTACTTCAAAGAGCTGCTGATCAGCCTTTCATCTATTCGCATCCCAATGTCATTGTTTGCCAGACTTAGAACTTCCAAGCTTGTCAAATTTTGAAGGAACTCAAAACGATGACCCATGCCCTTCATTTTGAAGTGAAATTCATTGTTACTGACATCCAACACCTTGAGAGTGGTATTAAGCTCACTGAAAGCACCTCCATAATAAAAATCAAGTCTATTGTATGACATATTAAGAAAAACTAATTTTTTCATGCTATCAAACAGGCCACTCTTCAATGCCTGGCTCATGTAATTGAAGGAAAGGTCTAAACAAACAGCATTCTCCATGCCCACAAACACTTCTTTGGTAAGAGACAGAATGTCATTTTGAGACAGGTCAAACGTCAGTTTACTGCGGCAGAAATAATTTTTGAAATCAAATGGTGATTTAAATTGTGGCACATTGTCCTCCACCATGTCCAGCCTGTTTGTCTGGTTGGATTCCCACATATCACTTCCAGATGCGGCTTTTCGGTCTATTAGCATAAGTAGTGGGTTAGGAAAATTATGTGTGTACAAGTTCTGGTTCTGATGGGTTTCCTGTGGCACAATCTCAGATGACAGACACGAACAGCGTGGAATGAAATTAAGCATGTTTTGAGAAAGGTCAATATTGATGAGAAATGGTAACCGTTTCAGAGTTGTTGAATTAAAAGTATTGATGAAGTTCATTCTCAGTTCTAGTTTTATTAGATTTTGAAGTTTGGACAAAACATTAAGGCTCTTGTTTGAAAGCTTGTGGAAGAAGTTACCACTGAGAAGAAGATAATGTAGACTAGACATATTGCCAATATATGGGGAGAGGATCAGATACGGAAATGTCTTCAGTGGTTCATAGTTATAGATAAGGCTAATCCAAGTGAGGCCCTCCAGCTCTGCAAAGAAGGTGCCATTACGTATTGCATATGCCAGGAGATTGTCAGAGAGGTCCAACCTCTTTAAATTCTTCAAAGGTCGGAAAAGTCCCTCTGGAAATGTTTTTAGAGAGTTTCCCCTCAGGCTTAGGTAGTCGATGGAGCTGTTCTCGGCATAGAATGAGTTGGGATGTAGGTGTAGAGGAGATTGTGTGGGCAAGGAAAGCAGGGCCTTGCTGCATGGTCACAGCGCTGGCAATTCCACTCCAAATTCAAATACTTGAGGAGAGTCAGGTTGGCAAATGCTCCTGCTAAGACCTCTGTGATTGTATTCTCTCTTAAATCCAAACTCTCCAGTGAGGGTGGCAATCCTTTAGGGATAGCTGTGAAATTATTATACCCTAAGGTAAGGTTTTTGAGTTCTGAGAGTTCTCTGAAAACACTTTCGTTGATGTAAAAGGAATGGCTGCAAGGGTTTGCATAATAGCAGTTCTTGCTGAGGTAGAGCTCTTTGAGATGTGGTGTGTTTAAAGGTTCTGCAATATTGAAGATGCAATTGTTCTGTAGATCAAGAACTGTCAGATTTTTAGGTAACCGAGGAATGGAGGTGAGGCTGTTTCCTGACAGATATAAAAATTTAAGCTTCGATAGGTTCTTGAAGGCATCATTGTGGATCTTCATTTTGCATGAGTGGTCCTCCAAAGCTCTCTGGCTACCCGGTAGACAATTCCCCATTATTTTTAGAGTGTAAAGGTTTGGGACACCTAAGAAAGCATGCTCCCCCACATGCTGTATCTTAGTCCGACTTAAATTGATTGAGACTACAGTGGTAGACTTGATAAATAGGACATGTTTGAGTGGTCTGTTTTGGCAGTCTACTGTGGTGGTATTCACATCAGTGTCACATGGGAAGAAGATGGTATTTATGGTCCTGACTAATGGAAGAAGCTGACAAAGGATGAGGATATTTTTCAACATAGCCTGAAAAAAAAAAAAGAAACTTAATCTCAGTCAATGCTTCAGAAGATGCAGCCGGAGTAGACAATTTCATTTTACTAAAAATATTACCATATACACCTTACTGTTAAAGCCCTTTGGCTTTTTCAAACCTTTCCAATCAGCCATTTT
The DNA here is from genome assembly GCA_013375575.1 of Percina caprodes. Classification (NCBI taxonomy): domain Eukaryota; kingdom Metazoa; phylum Chordata; class Actinopteri; order Perciformes; family Percidae; genus Percina; species Percina caprodes. Next base: position 39,315 of record JABXJD010001246.1, read on the forward strand.
AGTCTATATAATGTAACAATTGTGTGACACATAGATACATTCTTACAGTGAAACAAATTATATCTTTTTATGGTAGAAATAAATATTATCTTACTTACCATGATGGGAATAGCATGTATTGTAAAACTCACATCAGGAGCCAGATGAAACAGTCTTTAATCCAGGTGGAGAGAGGAAAGGTTAAAAACAGTACCTACAGGTTGCTGCAGTGACAAGAAAGTGAATACATGTACAGTATACAGAAGTGAAAGCATGTGGTTTTATATATAAATTCATACGTATACATGACAGCACTATGCAAATCATGTGACCTAAGTCAAATTTGTGAAGAGCATCAGATACAGATATCACTCAAGTAATTAAAAAAAAAATAGATATTTTTTTTTAATCACTTGAGTGACAGTATTGTTCTTAGGACAACCACGTCAGTTTCTGAAGAGTCACAATGTTACAGTGCTTTCCTTTTCTGAGTGTAGAGAACAAAAGAAAAGACGGTTTCCTGTCTTTTTGGTTGACAAAGTTGGACAACAAATATACAACTTTCTCACCTGCATCAACAATTCTTTTCAACCTGAAAAACCTTAGGGATTACAGCAAGAAACCATTTGTGAGCCTTAAGTGTTCCCTTGTAGGAAATGTGTACAATGTATTGAATAAAGTATTATACACTGTAAATGTAAAACTGCACCCCATGCCAGCCTGAGAACTTTGAGCCCTGGAACCTGTCATGTATCCAAAAGAATCATCCCACACTGGCAGTATTTTTAGGATCACTTTATTAAGTGCACTATGTCATGAAATCAAAAGTAAAAGTGAGCAAAGATTGATCATGAAATTATTTTCCTTCGTTAATATAACCTCAAACACAACTAACACCAAAAAAGCCCTTTTTTCTGCGTCTATGCAGAGACTGCAAAAGAAAAAATATCAAAAAAATGTGTTTCTGAATAATCAAAACTGATTTAATTAAAGCACTGTGTTAAAATATTTCCCCCATACACTTATTGGAAGTAATTGTGGCAATCACCATATCCACAGATAGACAGTTATACAAAGTGTGTTCTGGTTGGAGAACATTTTCAATGCTTTGGCTTTGGTTTGAACCTCACATTGTCCTGGAAACAGGAGTAAATCATCCTTTACACACAATAGTATCCTGCTCTCTTTTCCTGGCAGCAACAAGAGCAGTGGCACACCACCATGTATCTATGTGATAGAGCATCACTGACACAAGTGTTGAATTATCCACAGAGCGATGTTCATAAAGCCATCGGACTCAGCATCCACCTTGGAGAGGGAGTGATTGTTCCCTGGGTACCACAGCAACCAAACACACACACACACACACACAAACACAAACATTAAAGCCCAGCTGTACAGTGCATATCGGACATTACCAACAAAACATGTTGCTCAGACAAGCCGCTTACCGGACTGGAACCTGCTTTGCTTTCAGAGCTCTGTAATATTCCATTCCTTGCTTGTTAGGTACACGCTTGTCGTCTTCCCCTATGGTAAGCAATACTGGTGTCTGTACCTGGATTAGAGATAATCTTAGGTTACAACATTGTGTATCGACACCATTGAAGTCACATGCACACATTCAAGAGACATACACATAAATACTCATACTTGTGAGACATGTTTAATGGGGGACTTTTCCAGCATCTGTTCCCAAACAGCAGGGTCAGGTAGACAGTCTGTACTGAAGTCATAGCCAGCCTCAACCATGCACCTGCAAAATGTCATAGTCAAACATCAACAATAAGAAAATATTTTTCCGCAGTGTTGGTGTGCATTATTGAACACATCCTTCCCTGACAGTGAAGATGACACATGCCCTTTACCCCACTCACAGCTGTCAGAGTGGAATGTCAGGGCTACACATGATACAAAACAACAAAGATGAAAAGTTGTGCAAGACTGACACAGTCACAAATTGAATAAACACATGTAGGCAAAAGTGCAGGTATGTGGATGCCAAAATGTACCAGTCTGGGATGTCTGTGCTGCCAATCATAGAGGCCAAATTGGTGACTGGATTGCGAGCCACACAGGCCTTGTAGAACCCTGGGTACTGGCCAATCAGGTGACAGGCCAGGAAACCACCATGAGAGCCCCAGAAACCGCCACCTTGTGCTCGAACCTGTCACCTTTCAGAACACTTTCAACAGCAAACTAGTAGTGAGAAAAACATGGGGAAAAGAACACTTGTGGTGGAGAAGTAAGGATGACATGGATATTGGAAGATAAATATAACTACAGCTGTTATGAGTCATAATTTAAACAGGAACTATGGCAAATAACCTTAACTTAATATAGAAACTAATAAAAACCAATAGTATAAACAATGCCAATGCTATTTGTTTTATTCTTACTTGAACATCTTTGACGTCCTGGGTGCCAACATTGCCAGGTAACGAGAGGATATTGTCCTGGCCGTACCCAATAGAGCCACGATAGTTCACTAAAAATAAAAGTGTGCCAGTCAAGGTCTTTGTGGTCTCATTGACTCCACCTTGAGCATGGTCCAAGAGACTCTGGATATACTGAGCAGTTACAACTACAAGTTACATTTTATTTATAACCTGTTCTCACTCCAAACGCGTAAAATATCAACACATTCTCACTCCCATCTCGTAAAATACGGACGGTTAGTCAGGTGCCTTTGTCGTTATAACACGCGCTTGGTCGTCTCCTTTAGAGTCATATAGCACGCGCTTGGTTGGGACTATTGGCGTCCCTTTTGGTGCTGTTAAGGAAAAGCTTGCGGGTGGGCTTACGGTTCTGTGACTCGGGAACAGGATGATCGGGTTTAGTAAAAGCTAAACTCTGTCTAGATGCTGCTCTCCCCAGTACGTTCTACACACACGCAGAAGGGCGCCTTTTCGTCGCATCAGACACGGACATATTTTACGGAACGGGAAGGTTGAAAAAGGAGACCATAAGCGCAATAACGCAGACAAAGGCACCTTACCAAGCATCCGAATTTTATGAGATGGCAGTGAGAATGTGTTGCAATTAGAAAAAGGAAATTTAGTGTGCAGCAGGATATCTAAAAAAAAAAAAAAAAACACATACAAAGATGCCAACAAAATTGTAAACACAACACAGGACATGCCTCAACACATCAATGGAGACTCCTTCCCCCAAAACCAATGACAGAATCCAATCGGACAGTCCACAGGTCAGTATGTCATAAGAACAGAGAAAGGAATAAATTAAATAAAAACTACCCCAATTAAACAAACTAAAGAAAAAAGAACATGAAAACAAAAAATGTAAACTGTAGGTGATAAAATAAATAAATAAGATTGTTCTTTCTATGAATTCATGTTCCACAGTTAATGGCATAGATGGAACTGCACATACTATAGGCCATGGAACAGCAAATCTGGCCTCACAATTTATGACAAGCTTAAGGCTTCAAGCAGAGACACTTCTCAATAATCCATTAGCTAGAAGAGTTTTGCGCTGAAAGTAATTTATCTCTGGTAAATGTAGCAGGCAGCACAAAGTTATGATCGGCTATGCTTGTCAAGTACATGTGAACTCTTATATTGTTCACAAGATAGCAAGAAATATGTAGGTCTCGATGTGGCTAAGGAAATGTATAATACGTCCTTTTTCTAGTCTAAAAAGCTTAGCAGAGTAACCAAAAACATTATGTTTATCCTCCGTCTTTTGAGACGGCAGGTGAACTTTTCACCCCTTTTACAAACAGAGTACATAAACATCAGTAGATGGTGGAAGGTGTCACACATAAACAAAACTTAAAGTTAATTAATGAACATACCTAGTAATATAGCAAAGCCCATCCTGCACAGCACAGACGAGGACAAAAGCCAATCAGCTACAATCACTGAGTGAGGACCCCCTGATGAAAGGAACAAGTTTTGTAAAATACAGACTGACAGTATTTAAAACTACCGGTTTCTGTATGTGCTCAGTCCTGTGAGGCGTTAATGCCACAAATAACATTGCATGTAGAATCAAAACATATGGAACATCTCAGGACTGTTATTCAAACACCAATCTTGATTTTAAGAGTAAGGTTAAAGACATACTTTGCTGATTTTATGGATTCTGATCAGCTCTGTGACACAGTAGTGTGGGCAGTGTGTTTAAAATTGGTGGGTGCATTCCTTCCATGGCGCCAGTGCAGAGATTTCAGAGCAACGTTTGTCTACTGAAATCCACTGGATGATGCAAAACAATGCATTCTCAGCAGTCCTCCATGACGTGTTTCACATCATCTGGTGGATTTCAGCGAACGAACGCTGCTCCGAGCTGGCACACACCGTTCACACTACCCACACAAAGATGACACAGCGCTGGACGGAGATCAGCAAAGTACCTCTTTACAGCAACCACTGTTGGCATTGCCAATCTTATCTGTAGCTGTAGCTTCAGGCAGGATTTATGGCACTTTTTTATTACTTCTGAATGTAAGCATATTGTGCATAAATATAAAACATTTAAATACATTTTTTTACTGCATTAAGTCAATAACAATTCACAATTATGCAACACTACCTAACTGTTCTTTTTTGTTTGCACTCTACAGAACCATAAAGAGGGTAACCAACCATGAGGAGTGACAATAAGAGGCAGCTTCACTCCATCCTGAACCTCCTTTGGTTTGACCAGCAAAGCTTCAAAATCGAGGCCGGCTGGAATATAGACAAATGAGTTAGTCCCAGTTCTTTATGTCTCCTATAGACAGCAAAATCTTTCCAGCCTCCATGAACATGGGGACACAATTATTCTTTCTGACTTAAAATTAACCACTTCAGTCACTTCAGGAGCTTGCTCCTGCAAAGTCCTTAACGCCATCTCCTGTAAAAAGAACTATCTGTCACTGTATCATAATAATTACTACCTCAGAACTTAAAATAAACAATAGTTTCAAGTGAAATTATAGAGAGAAAAAAAGTTTTCCAGCTATGTTTACATGCATGCACAAAGAATGGGATGTGAAAACAAACCGCAATCGTTAGTAGGCATATGTGCTTGTTGTTAACAATTTAGACAACGTAATTATATCTTCATGTATCATGATATTTCGATATATGATTTCATCATGACACAATTCCAATCATATTGAATTATCGCCTAGCTCTAGATACTACTCAAATAAAATATTTTCATTCTTACGGTATTGACTGTTGTCTTGCTCTGGTGGAGGGGTGAAAGTCAAGATCTGCCAATCAATGTCTGGCAACTTCTGAGATTCTTCCAAAGTAACCCAGACCACGTCCTCCTGAGAATCCCTGGCTGGAAGGAAGCCCAGCCTCTGGACAAAGAAATTAAGTGACATAGACATAAGTTCAATCCATGATCATATTTAGTATATACTCTGTATCAAAATGTCAACACTAAAAGACCACTGATCATACCAGACTTGGAGGGCAGTTTGGAGAAGAGCAGCTGACAACCATCAGGTCTCTCTCTATGTTCAGCAGACACCAGCTGCCAACATCAGACTCTACAGACAAACAAAAAACATCATTAGACGCGGGTTGAAATAACTTGTTCAAGCACTCCCAAAACACTGGTAGGGTAAGCAAATGACCTGTTAGAGACTGTCAACACCAAACGTCAGTAAACGAGACAGTCTAGGCCTGAGCGTGAGTTGATAAGTGTCTAGTCACTCACTTGAAGTCAGAGAGGTGATGCTCCCTGTGCTCGTATCCACCATCAACAGATCCTAAAAGAGAGACAACAACAACCTTTATTCAAGTAAAGAATAACTACAAAACAATCAGTCTAAAAATGCTTATATGTGGGAAAATTTAGATTCATAAGAACACATATCAAGCCTTTGTCTCTTTTTTTGACACAATAACAAGACATTTCATAGGAGTTGAGTATACCTTGCGGCTGCGCTGAGGGCAAGCAACAATAATCCGCTGACTATCAGCTGACCAGCACTGAGGGGACAACTGAGAGCTGTAGATACCAGTAAAGCCATCTGTAAAGCCCCACCAACACACACAGACAAAACTATGTTTAATCTTTAATTTAAAAAAAAGTGCAATCATGTGAACACCAAGTATTCCTTACCCTCTCTAGGTCTCTTCACCACATCCACCACCACTGAGGTCTTCTTAGTATACCAGTCATACTAGAAATAGAATATGCAAGTACAGAAGAAAGCATATGAAAACAAATCAATTAACTCATGAATGTATGTATGCTACAATTCTTTAGGTCTACACAGCAGAAAAAAACATATTCTGCATTTGAAGAAACATCCATTCCTACCTATTCTTTTCAGTGAGTACAGTGCCCTTTGCAAATGTGTTAAACAGCTATCTTGTATATATGTGTTTCTCTATTTACAGTTTATTTCTTATTTCATATTTATTTTTAATATGTTTGTGTATGTACGCACCAACCACCAAGGCAAATCCCTTAATTGGCAACAAATCCTTTTCCGATTCTGAAAGGAAATGAAATGTGTCTTATGTGAAAAAGAGGTTCCATCCGGTCTTACCATACAGATCCTGCTGCACTGCATGTGTGGTCCATAGACGGAACATTCCAGGTAGACAATCCGACACTGGTCTGGGCTCAGCCTTGGAGAGCACACTGCACTGGTGCCTGATGTCAGCTGCTCTGAGGGACATAACAATTAAAAGGCACATAAACATATGCAGCCACACTTGTTTAAAATAATATATGAATATAAATAGCAGAAGACGACAAGACTTCACTTACCACATTTCCCACCAGTTAGATCCACATAGAACAAAGATGATCTGAGAGAGAAAAGGGAGACATGAATAATTAGCTAAATTAGCCAGTGAGCCTTACTGGGGGAAGTTTTAATTCTTCTCTTTGATCAGTTTGAACAGTAATCACCTCCTGTTGGGGCAGTACTTGAGGCCAAGTCTGAAAGGCTCATGCCACCAGCCTACAAAAACCACACCTGTGTCACCTGGAGCCCAAAATGCCTGCAGAGACAGAGAAAACAAACCAAAAAGACAAAGAGAGCAACAGCTGAAGTAAGAGGGTATGTAAACACTAGAAGTGCCCAAAAAACATGCATCACTAGGTGCTGTATCAACCTGTCCAGGTGAGATATTTTCGGTACCCTCCAACACTGTGACGTTGTCACCCTCGATGTCCAAAACACAAAGCACTGGGCAGCTCTTACTAACCAGAGCCTCCCCAGTCCTCATGAAAGACAAACTGCTCCCCTGCAGGGATAAAAAAAATAAAAAAATTGGAATCCAATCTAAGAATGTTGAATTAAAGCTTTGAATAGTGGAAATATTTCATGTTTCAAAAGTATTATTTGCATTCACTTTCACAGCCTCCTTTTTCTCCACTCTCATGGTCTCCTCCGTCCCCCGATGGAAGACAACTCTGGTGAATCAGTCTACAAACAGATAACAAAAAGAGAATAACAAGTTATTACCTACTAGTCTGAGCTATTTATTACACTAATTTCCAAAGTCAAAGTCAGCTTTATTGTCAATTTCTTCACATGTCAAGACATACAAAGAAATCTAAATTGCGTTCCCTCTATCCCACGGTGGAGACAAGACATATTTTACACAGACAAATGGTGGAGACAAGACATATTTTACACAGACAAACATAACATTTAAGTAAACAATATAAAAAGGAAAAAAAGGAAAAATAAGAAGGCACATACAATGAAGAAAATAAGAGCAGCAAAATTTGAATTGAAGATGTGCAATTGTGCATACAGTGGACAGTCAATATAGTGCAAAAGTCAAAGTGTGCAAGTGTACAGTGGAGCAGTGCAAGTGGAGTAGTGCAAGGTGGCCATTGTGGGCCCAAAGTCCAGGATGTTATGTGACTGAGGGTGAAGGGGGGAGAGGGGGGAGAGAGTTCAGCATCCTAACAGCCTGGTGTATGAAGCTGTTGGCGAGTCTGGTGGTGTGGGAGTGCAGGCTTCTGTACCTCTTCCCAGAGGGCAGTTGGTCAAACAAGTAGTGAGCGGGGTGACTTACATCACTCACAATTGTGGTCGCCTTGCGGGTGAGGTGGGAGGTGTAAATGTCCTTCAGGGAGGGAAGTGAAGCACCAATAATCCTTCCAGCTGTGTTCACTATGCGCTGTAATCCTTTCCATCTATGGTAAAGTGTCAATCAACACTAACTAGCACATGGGTCGGAAAACTTGCTTCACTACTCTGATGGCCACATTCCGATCAGCGGTGAATGTATTTTGCTTTTGAAAGGCGAGGGAAAATACCTGATGTGCATTCAAAGTGAAACCATTTGCAGAATGCCCCAGTTTGCAATGTTTTTATGATTGAGCGATAAGCCCAATATAAATAGTGTGCAACAACCTTTGAGATATATTTGATCTGGTTTGATAAGTGTGTATCTACTAAACTAGAGCAGTAGTGGTAGTGTGCACATCCCCACCTGTGAGGTGCAGGGCAAACAGGATCTGGATACAACTTAAAAGAATGAAGTGCCCGCAATCTGCTAATTCTTCCATACATTAATTGTGCTGCAACGTTTCGACCTTGCTGGGTCTTCCTCAGGCAAGGAGCCTCATTCTTTTATGTGCATCTACTCTAGGGAGGTGATCGTGCAGTGGATATGACACATGCCTTTGGTGAGGGAGATCTGGGTTCAATTCCCACTGCGATCCATCAACCAATGTGTCCCTGAGCAAGACACTCTACCCATAGTTTCTCTACAGGTGTGTGACCTCTTATATATAGCAAATTGTAAATTGCTTTGGATTAAAGCGTCAGCTATGACATGTAATGTAATGTACTCAAGCCATGGTCCAACACCGAGGTAATTTTGCATAATTCAGCGTGTATTTAAAACTTTATCAATTTTGAACAATTCCTTACAGAGAACCACAGAATTGCTGATAACTTGTACCAGCACCGCAAAACAAGGCAATTATTGCACCATGTAGCTTCTTTTTTTCCTTGTGCAAATGGAGGGTCTAATGATAAAGGGAGTTCTATGCTGTAGAAATTATAAAGCCACTTGAGGCAAATTTGTGATATTGGGCTATATAGCTGACTTGAATTACAGTTTGCTATGTTCTGGGTGGTATTGACCACAATCCCAGAATGACCTCAAGCAGAATCCACATGCTTAAATGTAATGCTATAGAGAGTAGTGCATCACTTTTGTGATTTGGTGCAGATTTACCCTTAATTACAAATTGCTGACAAACCTGGAAGAAGGATTCTGCCTTAGGTCTCTTCCTTTCTGCCACATACAAGAGATGAGTCTCAGAGTGGGACCAAATCAAACAGCCAAATTGCTCTAAGGATGCAAAACACAATTTGATTACCAGCTGGAAAAAAACACAAAAAATTATCAGATTTTAAGTGCAGATGACTCACCATCTTCATAGACTTTGCCATGTTTCTTTAAGGCTGTTAGATTGATGCTCTTCATCTTTATATTTTTACACCATATCTGAAGGGTCACAAAGAGGTCAAAGACTGTAGTGTCAAAATGCAAAATCACTTGAGGTTTTAAACACAGGCTACAGGTGGAAAATGTAGCAGAGAAGAGATATAAATGAGCAGTATAAAGAGGGCAATAAAAAAGTCAAGTTTTGGTAGGGTGGGTCAGAGACACAATGCTGAGTCTGAGCCAGACAGACAGCCACACACCTCCAGAAATTGTTTGTCCTCTCCTTTGACCGTGCACTCCCTGACAACAGCCTTCATTTCACCTGAGGGGGAATCCTTACTCAGCACCCTGATAGGACAAAGATATTGATGAGACACTGTTCCGTTTGCTCAGGGTTAGGTCAATGATAACGTCTTCAACCCCACTCAATATAAAATAACAACATGTTTACATACTCTCCTTTGATCTCAGTGCAGTTTCCTGAGGCTCCAGAGTAGACCACAGACTTGTCATCGTGAAATACAATGTACTGCCGGCAAAACTTGACATTCTCATTCCTGTCCAGATCACGCTGGCTCCATTCTGCAGGTCAACAAAATCCTATTAATATCAATAAACATACATAGATCCGATATTCATAGTGTGGCACAGACTGAGTCTACCTGTGTAAATGTTGCTGTATTTGCCTCCATACTGAGAGGTGACGACAGGTCCCACATCTGCTCTGCTTAGAGAAGGGAAGTGGCTGAGTTCTCTGTAGAGCCTGGCGATTTCCTCAGGGTTGGTCATCATCTGACAAAACGCAGCAGAAGAACTCACACTACGTCTCAATGACACAAACTGTCCAACAGCGAACAATGCCCTATTCATGTCCTAGTGAGGAAGCTATCCTGTCATACACAAGTTTGTGCAACGTTAGCTAGTTAACACAGTTTACTACCAAAAGAGGGGCCAGTTTATAAACATTCGCCTAATCCGTTGTGCAAACCAATCAAGCGATTGACGCAAAGCAACAAAGTAACAAGCTAGTTTGTTTTTAGCAGTGGTTGGCGGATTTAAATTGACCAGGAACTTCCTGTAGTAGCTGGCGCAGAGTGTCAGTTTGCTAGCTTGATTTGAAAACTAGCTAACGTTTATTGACTAATTACCAAAAGTAATGACATTGTAATTAACGTTAGCACCTATATAAGGTTTATTTTTGTAGGAATGTTATTCATTCAGAAGCAAAAATAAGTAGTTAAGTCCTAAAAAAACATACCTGTGACTTCATGATTGGGCCGATGTGTGTCGCTAGTCAAGCAGTGTCCCACGGTCAAACCCAAACTACGTAACGTTACGTCCTGTTGGAGCTTCCTGTTAAAAAATAAAACAAGATCCCTGATAAGCAGTTCTCGAATGAACCAAAACCCCGGCATTTAGGAATGAATAACGAATAACAATAACAAAATAAATAACATACAGCAATCTACAACATGTACCAGACGACTCAGAGCGTTTTCCACTAAATAGAAGTTTATTTATAGCCGTAAAACATGTACGTTTGCGTTTATTTTGAAGGCACATCACCTTTGCAACACCCAACTGGAAGCAGAGGACACTTTTTTATTTTTTTTTTTTTATTTATAACGCAATAGTGATACAAACAATCAAGGCAGGTCCGTGTACGGTCAGTGTATAATCCGTGTATCATTCGTTCATTCGTTTTTCAAAATAAAACCAAAACTCCAAAAACAAATAAATGGCTTGTTTACTCAATATTCTTTTCCAAAACCAAAAGGAAAGAACGGATAACAACTCGTTTTTCCAATTTACAATGTTGTGCTCAAATGGAAAAATAGAAAAACAGATAACGAGCGTTTCACCCCGTTTCATCCAATTTGTATTTTTAATTTGACGCAAGATGCATGACCCGGATGTGACCTTAACTAGGACCAGAATCTGCCGAAAAAATAAACGAGTCGAGACAAAAGATAGTGATCATAGACTGTATATTTATTAACGGTCTATGGACGTGACGTGGCTGGACTGGATGAATATTCCGGCTTAATTCGCCAGCTTTTTGAAGATGGTCGAACGCCTGCTGAGATTTCCACCGCGCTGCATCAGATGTCCCGAGATGCTCGGAAATGTCTGTCAGAAGATTCTGTGTTCAACACCAGCTCAGACGAAAAAGACATCAGACGTAGAACTGGAAACGGCAATCATGTCATCATTAGATAAGGTAAGTGCTCACAAGACAAGGAAAGAAAGTAGGCCTACCCACCATGGTTACGTTAACCAAGTATTATTTTTATTATTATTATTATTATTATTATTATTATTATTATACTATTAACGTTAACCTATCTAATAAGAGTGTGTAAGATAACGTTAACCTTACACAGTGAGCACGGCACTCAGTGGCAGTATTGCATAAGAGAAATAATCAGTGCAACAGGGTGATCACACTGATTTAAGTGTTTTTCCACCTTTAACATGTTGGCTAACTTTGCAATACACCAAAAAATGTAGCCTATTCAGTGTCATATAATATCTTACCAGAAATTAAAATGTTGACCTACATTGGGACCTACAGTGGTCTAAGCTACACAGTGTTACAGCCTATTGTCTTTAAAACATTAATGTGGGCTGAACTGAAACTATTGGTTAAGGTTTGATAGGTGAATAGACAATTCTGTTAGACTTAAACTTTTGTAGTGAGTGTTTTGTGACATGTAGAATTATAAATACTGTTAGCTGCCCTACACAATTAGGGGTTTCTGTTGATGTGCTGGCCTGAGATGGAGTCAAACTCCAGACCTGAATTACTATCCCAGACCTTCTGCACACAACAGCTTGAGGGAGCAGTGTAATGTTTGCAACTTGGTACTTGCCTATAGTTTTTAATCCAAGACTAATTTGTTTACCATTTTAAAAAGTTTCATTTCAAATTTTCACCAATTTTTTTAAGACAGGTCCAAGTTACAGCCAAAATTCATGACAGGATACCTGTGATCAGTGGGGTAAGGGCAGGAGAATCTCGAGGGAAACATTCTCAGAGAGGTACACCAGCCGTATAATGAACTGCGTCGCCAAGTAAGTCACCTACATTAATTAAATTTGAGGAAAAAAAGTAAAGCTTATTGTTATTACACCTTGCATTGATTGAATTATACTTGTTTTAGGGAGCACGTAATCTGAATCCAGTTCCTTACCACGCCGAGTATATGGGTCACAAACTCCACCTAGACCAGAATGAGAAGAATGTTTGGAGTGACACGTCTTGGCTATTGATGGATTCAGCAGCAAAACTGTTGCCAAATCCACAATGCCAGTGAAAAACAACCTTATTGTTTATGAGGAAGTTTACAGGCAAGTCAAGGTTAATAACAGTAGCAGTAAATAACAAGCACTGTGTGGGATTATTATACAGTATCAGTGTTTTTACATTACAAGCAGTATGTGCTAATATGAATATCATATCCACAGATGTATCCATATAATCTACACATTTTCTATTACAGGAAAGCTCATTACTTGTCCTAAATGGTATTGTATGTCCCAACATCTTAGGATAAGGAATTTGTTTGTTACATATCAACTGAAAGCTTAACTACTTCGACTTCAAACTGTCTGCAACATAACTCAAGGTCAAAGGATATTTCTAAATTAATGCTGTCAACTACTGTGTATACCTGTATTTTACACACCAGGCCATCTTTTTCTGATTTGGGTTTTCTGATCTGAAGTGTTTCCAATCAGTCTTAAAAATGTTTTTATTGTGTTTAAACAGTGTGGAAAGAATTTGGCCAGAGGTCAACAATCGGGTGAACTATCCACTAAAACAGGCCCTGGTTCACCTGCTGGATCAAGAGCTGCTTGACATCCAGGATAATGTAACCAACTTTTGTGTCTCCAACCTTGCATGTCAAGTGAGTCAGATTGGACTTGGCAGGGTTGTACAGTCCTGGAATGCCCATAGGATCCCAGGTAGGCTATGCTAGTATTTGTATGTATGGAGCTTTACAACAATTGTCAATTTTGCCAAAACTAATACAAGTAATTTTAGGCAGAGGGATACCAAACCAACTTTCAGCTGATTGTTGTCCAGCAGGAATTCCCACAGAGATGCTGCCCAATGCTCCTGAGGCAGCACACATGTATGAGCAGGAGTCGGGTCCTCCCTGACCTGGGTATCTGCCTTTGGCTCTGACCCCTTTTCATCAGAGCAAGACCGATGTCGTGCTGAGCAGTTGTTTGGAGAGAGGCTTCCAGACATGTCTCTTCTTTTTGGAAAAGTGGTTAACAATGACCATAGTGTGTTTCAGGAGGCACTGTGCTATCTGATTAATGTTACTGAAAGACATGCCAGATAAATACAGGTGGTGGTATCGCCAACTAGGCCGGTGATGGACTGAGTACACAAAAGTCTGGTTCTATTTGTTCTATTCGTCACATTTCTAAAGCTCAAACCGCAAGATGTTTTTTACATGAAAAATGCCTTCACACCAATTAATTTATCAGTTGACTTATTTGTTAATCAACTTATTTTTTTCAGCTGTACTTGTATAAACTGATTCTTTATAACATCAAATTGTACTAAATTTGTGAGCTGTCAAACGAATGTAGTAGAACATTTCCTCTGAGATGTAGTGGAGAATTAAAAAGTCATGAAAATAAAATACTCATATTTCAAATTTCCACCATTGAACTATGCATATGTTTGTAGAGTAGTTGTGAGAAACTGCTCAAGCTCAATTGTAGCTGAATAAATTCCAAGTTTGTTCAGATGTCTGCATATTTCTTTTAATGTGAAAAAATACAAGTAGAAAATCTTGTATAACCAGTAGGAAATCTGGTAAACATTATCTAAGTGCCACAATTACATGTGACAATAAAACTGTTAACATTAGACATTGTTACTTTATAAAAACAAGGCTCTGAAGAACTGTATGCACATTTGTTGCCAACATAGCAACATACTAAATAATAAAATAAAAACTAGAATAACTTCTCAAATGGTGCCAGTGCCTCAGAGAGTCCAGCCACTTCATGAACGCTGTTCTCCAAATCCACAGCGACACTTGGGGCAGTAACTGTGGCTGTGGGGCAGTAACTGTGGCTGTGGGGCAGTAACTGTGGCTGCTGTTCCACTCCACAACACATGCCTTACACCCGGTTAGGGTTCTGCAGCATGTTGAGAACATTGGCTTGTCTAGAGGACCTGTAGGTTAAAAACAAATGCACTTCATTTATGTTCAGCAGGTCGGCCAAACCCAAACAACAATGACCAAATAAAGTAAATCCACACAGCATGTCAAATCTAGTAAAACTAACCTTTGCAGACAAGACAGGCAAAACCGCTCTTAAAGAAGTTACTTCAGCCTCTGAACGAGACAGGGTTGTTGTCACTGTGGAATGTGCAAATCCACTCAAATCCTTAATCATCTTGGTCACTTCCTTTAGTCCCTGGGCTGCTTCAACAACCTCTTCAATGTCTGCCATAACCTCTTGAAGGCCAGTATCTTCTCTTCGACTGAAACACATTAAAAGTGTACTATGTAACATTTAATTACACCTCAATTTGTTTTGTTTTTTTCCACACACAGCATCATGTCATCCAAAGAAAAAGAGAAAAAATAGAATAATTTTCAGTTACCTCAACCTCTTCCTTTTGACTTGTAGCAGTTCCATCTGTGGTTCAGGCACTGCAAATATTTTCCTGGAATTTTGCTTCCAGTGTGCTGACCCTGCAATGAAAAAAAAGGACATTTTATGTTTTAACTGAATATTTGCAGAATTCTTGATAACTTATATCCTATATGGAGGTTAAGAATTTTAAAAATAGGGCACTATACAGATTTGAAGCACCCAAGAAAGCCATTACTGCAAAATGTACTTTAATATGAGAATATTTAGGTGTACTTCAGATGCTAAATGTGTGGACTATTAGTGCACTTAAGTTCCTAATGTGGCTGCAGAAAATATTTACACAGCAATGATGATGATGATTTAATGATATAATGATTTAAAACATACCTTTAGTACCATCACAGTCAATTATTGCGTTGCCCTGACTATCTGTCAAAATAAATGCCTCCTGTTGTCCAACGGCCTCTTTCACCTGACTGGTGATTGTTGCCACACAAGCCTCAAACTCTGAGAAGCGGACTGTAACCATCTTGGTGGTGTCTAGCTTTCCATTCAGGACTTCAGCAATTAAGACATTCCTGAATATTGATGGGAACAAATAATACAAAAAATTGCAGTTCCTGTGATTTGGATAGTGCACTTGGCAATATTTTGATTAATTGTTGAATCCTAATATACAGTGATAACAATAAGCACGCAATGCAGGGCTGGTCATCAAGTTCCTGGATAAAAAGCTGAATTTAGCTGATAAGTTGCAGGTGCAGCAGGAACAGATGGTAAATATGCAGGATAAGGAATCCCAGGAAACAGAGTTGGACACACCTTCTCAAAATATGTAGCAAAAGAAAGTAGTAACAGTAGTGACAGATGTCTTAGCAAGATGTTTTTTTTGTAACTTACCTCACAAAGGTTTTGGTGGTGGTCCTTGGCGTTGGACAGGAGGAGGCTGTGCAGTGTTTGGTGGGCGGGGGAAGAACAGAGGGCAGCCTGGCCTGATGGATGTGACCCTGCAGATTTTCCACAGTGGTGCCGTCGCCATGCACTTCATAATGACCTCTGGCGATGAGGTCAAAGCAGTAGAAGTCACCATCAGGTCGGGGAAATATGACCACGTTGGTATCGTCTGTCAAATACACGGTTTCCTTTTGGACCTATGACAGGAGTTCAGGATAGAACAGAAGCAATAAAGTGTGTATAGTCCAGCCAACCACACTGCTTTTTGTGCTTTTATTACAAAATAATATATGTATTCACATTGTAGTCACCAACATTTTCATTAGTAACTGTTATTTAATAACATATTCTCAGTGATTGCTACGAAAGTTAAAGTATAATATAACGTTACAGCTAAAGCAGAGAACATATTTTAGTTTTTAATCCAAGACGAGTGTTGCATGACAATTAATGTTAAATGAAGTAAAATAAAAACATCACACTAGAACCTGTTTGAACACACAATAACTCTGAAAGTTCATATATATAGCCGTATAGCTAGCTAGTAGATGCGCACCCACGAGTATTTAAAAACCATAACGTTATATTATATCGCTTTATATAGAATACATACCTGGAAAATAACCGATATCTTCTCTGTGGTCATGTCTTCAGGCTTCAGAGTAACCCTCTTACTTCCACAAAAAAGCACAAAAATGTCCATTTCTGTTGCTACCTGCTACTACAACATAAACTCCTCTTGGTCGCGTCGGTGTCGGTGTCCCACGAGTTAAGGTCACATCCGGTCATGCATCTTGCGTCAAATTAAAAATAAAAATTGGATGAAACGGGTGAAACGCTCGTTATCTGTTTTTCCATTTTTCCATTTGAGCACAACATTGTAAATTGGAAAACGAGTTGTTTTCCGTTCTTTCCTTTTGGTTTTGGAAAAGAATTTTGAGGAAACAAGCCATTTATTTGTTTTTGGAGTTTTGGTTTTATTTTGAAAACGAATGAACGAATGATACACGGATTGTGTATGTTTTGGTCATTTGATTTTCAGTTCATGAACAGGTATTAAAACAAAAACGAGCGGTTATTTGATTTTCGTTTTAAAAAACAAAATTGAAAATTGAAATACAACGCATTTTTCCTTTTCATGGTCCAAAACGGAGGAGCGAAATTTAAAAAATGATTTGATTTTCATTTTCTCATACAACGAAATATATAATCACTAGAAAATAGAAATTCATATTCATCTTCATCTTCTCAGACCGGGCTGGCGTCTCCCTTAGAGATCGGCTGAGGAGCTCAGTCCTCCAAGAGGAGCTCGGAGTAGAGCCGCTCCTTCCACGTTGAAAGGAGCCAGTTGAGGTGGTTCGGGGATCTGGTAAGGATGCCTCCTGGGGGTCCCCAGGAGGTGGTCCAGGCACGTCCAGCTGGGAGGAGGCCTCGGGAAGACCCAGGGCTAGGTGGAGGGACGTCCAGCTGAGAGGAGGCCTCGGGGAAGACCCAGGGCTAGGTGGAGGGACGTCCAGCTGGGAGGAGGCCTGGGGAAGACCCAGGGCTAGGTGGAGAGATTATATCTCCAACCTGGCCTGGGAACACCTTGGGATCCCCAGTCGGAGCTGGTTGATGTGGCTCGGGAAAGGGAAGTTTGGGGTTCCCTGCTGGAGCTGCTGCCCCCGAGACCCGATACCGGATACGCGGATGAAGATGGATGGATGGATGGATGGTATGACATGACAAGTGCAGTCTCTTTTTGGTTTCACAGTAAGAGCATGGTTCAATCACACACATTTTTCACTAGTCATTTACCTTATACCCACCTATCAAATTAAAAAGAAGAGGCTGCAAATAATGTAACAAAATAACAAATATTTCTCCCAAATAAATTAGACTATCCCTTAAATAGTTGTAAAATATTGCATACAAATAGCTAGTGCATTTAGTCAATATGTCTAAATGATCATTGCTTGACATCTACGTTGTTATGGACTGTATTATAGTGTGAATAAGTGATTTGGATAATGAAGCTTGAAAAGTTTTGCACAAATTAAAACCCACTCTTCCATCCAATAGGCCTGCTGTACTTACCTGTGGGATGTGGGACCAGGTGCGACTAGATCATGGAAAGGAGTTTTATTGACCCTCTTCATGCAGTTGCTGCTGTCATCTCATCGCCACAATCAGGAGAGAAGACCTCATTTACAGACTTCATCCACAAGGGTACAGTTCCATGAAAAGGAAAAATGTTGTATTTCAATATTCAATTTTGTTTTTTTAAAACGAAAATCAAATAACCACTCGTTTTTTTGTTTTTTAATTCCTGTTCATGAAATGAAAATCGAATCACCAAAACATACACGGTCCGTGTACGTCTTGATCGTTTGTTTTTTCGTTTGAACCACAAAACGTAATAACGAGAAAACCTTTTCGTTTGTTGTTTCAAACCAAAAACAAAGAGACGGAAAAAAAGAGCAGTTCTCTTGTTTTGGTTTCTGGATTAAAAAAACGAAAAATGACTGAACCAAATTCAAATAACGGTCCGTTTTTGTTTTTTTGAAATTCCTTTTTTCATTTCTCCGTTTGAAGATCTACATTAAAAGAAAGACAGGTGGGCCAAGTGACCCGGAAGTAATAGTAAATAAAGCCTATATAAATAAAAGCCAAGCTTTTAGAACGGGCAAAATATGCAGCACTGACGTTATACCAGAGTAACGTTAGAAGAAAATATTAAATCAATGGCTGATATGAACCTGGACCCAAAGAAATATGTTAGCAACAGTAGTTTATTACAGTGATTTAATATCATGCACGTGCACATCACCAGCCACGTTTAATGAGCGCATTGTTTGGTTCAATACAGTTGGTAATAAAGGGTAACCTAAGAACTTACTGTGTGTGCAGAGTTGGTACTGTTAGCGCTATATTATATAATAAAGTAATATTTAATGTGGTTTCCACCGTAAAGGGCAGTTCAAAACAATTACAAAAAGCAGACCAGTAGGTGTCGCACCATGCCTGCTGTGTGCGAGCTACAGTCATCTGGAGATAATATAGAAATTAAGCTTTATGTTCTGTAATTTTGGAAAGTTAAACACTTTCCATTATTTTTATTATAACTGTGCTTTCACAAATCCCGTTTCTTAGCCCTGCAGCTTAAGGCTTTAGCCTACTCACCAAAATGAGCTCTTTCTCCTCATAATGTTTGTCTGATTTACATGTGTGCTATTATACTGCGTGAACTGATTTAGGAGTTGATTTAAAAACCTGTCTCACATATAGGCCTACAGTCCAGTGTGGGGGGGGGCTCTAGTGTGTGTAATAGACAACAAGCAAGTGAACATAATCTAAACATTTTAATAAAATAAATTGATTCATTTATTATTTGCATAAAATAACAGATTAACAACAAAGGGAGATTTCAACTAAACTTAACTATTCTGCAAGTGAACATAATAGAAAAAGATTGAAGAGTTTAATAATTTATTATTTGCCTAAAACAACACAATGGTCAGCAACAGCAGACACAGATTGTACATGCAATGCCTTTGAAAGCATGTGTGCCATATATGTTAAATAAATGTTTAGCGTGTATGGATTCTCTTCACTTGCATGACACAATGGGAGTGTTGTATGTTATACACACTGACATGTGTATAGCGAAGAAAGATCCACACAGTATATAGCACACTGGTAAATCATTATTTTGGCCATTTGGCCTACATTAGGACATTTCTGATGTGAGTTTGTTGTCTGAGCTGCTAAGAAGCTGATAGCAGTGGTAGAGTCAGGTTAAAACAGAAGAGCATGCAGGTTTAAATCTGGGCTGGGGGGAATGATGATGATGATGATGATGATGATGATGATGATGATGATGATGATGATGATGATGATAACAACTAGGTCCCAAATAAAATCAAAAACCAAATGAAATGAACAACAATATATAATCTGTATCAGTAATCTTGATTTAAAACAGTTCCCAAAGGCACTATACAGTCAGTTGTTTAAATACTGCCATCTGCTGGTAGAAAGGGGGAACAGTTTGGTCCATTACGTGGAAACCACATTAAATATTAATTTATTATATAATATAGCGCTAACAGTACCAACTCTGCACACACAGTAAGTTCTTAGGTTACCCTTTATTACCAACTGTATTGAACCAAACAATGCGCTCATTAAACGTGGCTGGTGATGTGCACGTGCATGATATTAAATCACTGTAATAAACTACTGTTGCTAACATATTTCTTTGGGTCCAGGTTCATATCAGCCTATTTATTGATTGAATATTTTCTTCTAACGTTACTCTGGTATAACGTTAGTGCTGCATATTATGCCCGTTCTAAAAGCTTGGCTTTTATTTATATAGCTATATTTACTATTACTTCCGGGTCACTTGGCCCACCTGTCTTTCTTTTAATGTAGATCTTCAAACGGAGAAATGAAAAAAGGAATTTCAAAAAAACAATTGATTTGAATTGGGTTTAGTCGTTTTTCGTTTGTAACTTTTTCTTAAATTTTTGTCCCATTTTTCAACACTTTTGACGCTTTTTTTCAATGTGTGTAACTTTTTTTTTTGACGTTTTGAACACCACGTACCACTAACTTATTAACTTTAGTTTTACAGTTATTTTTGGAATTTATGGTCAATGAACCTCATTTATAGGAAATTATGTTTGAGTTAGAAAAGCAGAAATTCTGAATTATTTTGACTAAAATTAAAGGAATGTATGTTGATTGATAATCACAGACTGGAATATGTTAACTTTTACTCAATACTATTTAAAAACCACTTAATTATTTTTTTCAAAAGCTATAAAATTGAATAAGACACCCCAAAATTAATGAAAGTAGAGATTTGTACTTGCCAAAGAGCGTTGTGTGGAATCAATCATGTTATTTTGGGTAATTACAATTGGGTAGTTAAGTAGACATTGATATAGGAAAACAGTTCAATTTGACCCAAAGACAACGTGAGGGTTAAGGGATTTTGTGGCTTCCCTATAATTTTTGTTTACTATTCTCTGTGGTTTACTATTTTACTATTGATAAGAAACAGAATTATTCACTGTTATCATTAAACATTTATTGACTAAAGTAGGAAAAACAGTTGAATCTATTTGTTAAAATTAGTTTATTGGAATATTAAAAGGGGTTTCTTTCACTCAGACACAGTGAAGCCACTGTTAGGCTCTTGGTAAAGTTGGATCCCAAAGTAGAGCTGGTTTGGTAAAGTGCATTTGGACAAAAAGTGTCTTTTGCAGGGAGCAATGGTGACGGAGCTAGCTCGCTGGAGACGTCCTCAGGGGCAGAGTGGAAAAACATCACAGGGCATCACGGGCATCACGGGGCATCACAGGGCATAACGGGGCATAACGGGGCATCACAGGGCATAACAGGGCATCACAGGGCATCACGGGGCATCACGGGGCATCACAGGGCATAACGGGGCATCGCCGGGCATCACAGGGCATCATGGGGCATCACGGGCATCACAGGGCATCACGGGCATCACAGGGCATAACGGGCATCGCCGGGCATCACAGGGCATCATGGGGCATCACGGGCATCACGGGCATCGCGGCATCACGGGCATCACGGGCATGCATCACAGGGCATTGCAGAGCGTAGTAGGGTGTAGCCGGGGTGCAGCAGGACCACGGCTACTGCAGCAACCAACATCTTGTTGCCATACTGATCTAAGGAAATATGCTGGGCAAAAAACACATCAGGACTTCGGGAAAACTCCCAAAACTAGGTTAGTTAGCATTTGACATAGCAGATGAAATCTGGATTGAAAACCATACATCTCCTCAAGCCGAACAGAAGTGAACAAGAACTATCCATCTCTATAATTCTGATAGTAACATAAAAAAATCATATTTACCTTGCACATGAGGGCTCACACTTAACACTTCACATCCACCTGTTCTTCTCAACAAGTGCACATGACAGAAAGTAGGTAGAGAGTAAAGATGAATATGATTTATCCATCTCTAGGTTAAAAATAGTTTTTCCCTTTAACCAGAATATGTCATTATATTGTATTATATTTAAGACCTATGAGATATATAAGTGTCTTGTCTGATTGTTTTGATTGACCCTGATTGGTCAGAGAGAATCGTCACTAATCACTGCGTCATCATTGCTAGCAACAGATGACAGTATGACAGAGACAGGGTACAAGTGAGGGAAGGCCTTTCTCACGCATAATGACATTCCCATACTTAATTTTGCCTCCACCTCCCATTACCTCTCTTTAAAAACAAAATGCAGACAACAGAAAGTTGTTAATTAATAAATAAAAGGCAGTGGGTTTGCGCATGCAGCAGGTGGTTCAATGTACCCGTTTTAATATAAATAAATGTTTTGCTACGTTTTGGCAGGGCTGAACCTGAATTATCCATCTGATCAATTCTAAGAAATGGATATTTACCTTTTACATTAGAGGGTTTTAAGCTTAATTTTGCCCTTCACATCTTCCTCCTTTCTTCTCTGTAAAAAACTAGTAACTTGTTAAAACCTTAAGAGAATAAAGGATGACAAGAACTATCAATCTCTATCATTCGAGGAAACATGGGTGCATGCACTCCCTCTGTTACTAAAGCAATAACCTGCAATACAGACTGTTCTTGGTCTAGGGTGGGCCAAGTGGCTCCCCACTTGGAGAGCCAGGGTCAGAGCCACTTGGGGAGCAATAGGGTGAAGGAAAAGGCGAAAAGCTGTAGAAATGTGGGGAGCCATAAGGAGTTTTTTGGCTTGGCTTAGTAAGCCCATAGTCAGGCTTACCTGCAGGTTGAATGGCACTCTTGTGCCAGCCGCCAAACTCCTCTCTCCTCTCCATACAAACCTCCATATTTTTCACCCACTGCGGCTTAGGGCCGCCCCACAACGGCTGAGGAGCATTGAGTGCCATCTGAAGGAAAAAACAAATCACACATAATGTTAACACACCATTAGCCTGGATTAACATAACTACATTTCAAAAAAAGCCAGACACATGATGTCAGGCTTTTCCCCTGACCTTCTGCTCTCTGTGTGTTGCCGTTCTTAAAAATGGGAAACAACAACATAATACGAGCTAGCAAGCCACCCTCTAGAAATGGCAAGTTTGAAAGAAAATTAGGATTGGGCAATAAGGCAGGCTTGCTTGGTTCTTTCAGTGAAAAATTGGAAAGATTTACAAAGAATATGTTTATGGCATTTACTATCTAACTGGAATGTTTTGGGACCATTTGGTGGGATTGCTATAGACAAAGTACACACGGCAATACACTGGTAAGAGCAAATTACATTTACTCAATTGTGCAACTAATTTAAATAGCTTACGTAATTCTATTGTGTAAAGAGTTAACTTTATTTAATATTTTCGTAAGTTGATTGTGATGGGTTTAAAGATATGTTAACAACTCAGTGTTTTTTTTTCTCCTATCCTAGTCTGTGGTGTATCCAGACCTTACGCCACAGCGCTGTTGAGATAGGTCTTGCAATGCATGACTAACTCACCATTGTGGTGGAATTTTTCCAAAACACCATATTATGTAAGATGAAACAAGGGGAAAAACTTAGATAAAATCGGGTCATTCCTAGGACCACAGGTCAGAGGATGAGAAGCTCTATTCGGCCATACAGTAACAACAAAACCTGTCTGAATTTATGAAGCATGAATTTTTGTGTGTCACTACAGATTGAGAGAGTCTAGACTGATAAGGGGCTGCATGATTTGATGAAAATATGCCTTATGTGATAATATTACTTGCAATAAATATTACAAATATTAAAGTGTACTCAGTTCTGCATTTCTCAGTTCTGTTTTTAGTATTTGGCTGACATACAACACATTGCTTGTTGAATTTTAAACAAATAAAAGAAAATTATTTTCAACATTCTTTTAGTGAACAAATTGATTAAGAGAGAGAAACCTAATGTTATGAAAGAGTATGCTCTCTCTCTGTGCCAAATGTATGTACATGTACATGTCCACATACAGTAGAAAAGTTTCACTTTTTCCACTGAGAGCCGGAGTCAGACTTACATCCAGAAGACTCATCGGCTTTCCAGCTGAGGAG
This sequence comes from Percina caprodes, assembly GCA_013375575.1. NCBI lineage: Eukaryota > Metazoa > Chordata > Actinopteri > Perciformes > Percidae > Percina > Percina caprodes. Next base: position 63,334 of record JABXJD010001246.1, read on the forward strand.
CCAGGGTCAGGGCCAGGTGGGAAGCCACTCTGGGAGGCTGACGCTGGGATCCTACGGTGGATGGGCCGTGGAGGGCTGCTGGGCCGGTCGGGGTTTGAATCAAAGGATCCTGTCCGCTTACGACGTTGGTAGGTCTGGAGGTCAAAACAAATACAAACCTCAGACCACTGCTCCACATCATGTTAACACCATGGACTGTTCTATCACATCACATGTTGAATTAAATGGATCACTATCACAATGCAACAATAATAATTAATAATAATAAATGTTATCTATTAAATTATTTACAAGCAAAAGTATAGAAGAGTTAACTGTATAAAATGTAATAGCTAATACATCATAGAAGATAACGTTGTTTGAGTTGCTGCCTTAATAAATCTATCTATCTATCTATCTATCTATCTATCTATCTATCTATCTATCTATCTATCTATCTATCTATCTATCTATCTATCTATCTATCTATCTATCTATCTATCTATCTATCTATCTATTTATCTATCTATCTATCTTTTCCATTCAAAGGGGCTTTATTGACATGAAAGGTTCAATAACAATGTTGCCATTCTAAATATCTGGACAGGACATGATAAACAGGAATATAAACATTACCAAACAATAAGATTGACTCATATCTATCTGTCTATATCTATCTCACACTTCACACATATCACAACATCAAGTACATGAACACACAGTCTCTGTGCCAAATGCATGTATTTCTTTCACAGTGTTATTATTGCAGTAGGCCTTATGTCTTATGTGTACATGTCAACATATAGTAGAAAAGTTTCACTTTTTCCACTGAGAGCCAGTGTCAGACTTACCTCCAGACTCAGCGTCTCGAGCTGAGGAGCCAGGGTCAGGGCCAGGTGGGAAGCCACTCTGGGAGGCTGACGCTGGGATCCTACGGTGGATGGGCCGCGGAGGGCTGCTGGGCCGGTGGGGGTTTGGAACAAAGGCTCTTGTCCCCTTACGACGTTGGTCGGTCTGGAGGTCAAAACAAATACAACCCTCAGACCACTGCTCCACATCATGTTAACACCATGGACTGTTCTATCACATCACATGTTGAATTAAATGGATCACTATCACAATGCAACAATACTTAAGAAAAAATAATTGCTATGTATTAAACTATATACAAGGAAAAGTATAGAAGAGTTAGCTTAATAAAATGTAAAGTTAATGCATCAAAGATGATGGCGTTGTTTGATATTGCCCTTAAATAATCTATTTATCTATCTATCTATCTATCTATCTATCTATCTATCTATCTATCTATCTATCTATCTATCTATCTATCTATCTATCTATCTATCTATCTATCTATCTATCTATCTATCTATATGTTTTCCATTCAAAGGGGCTTTATTGACATGAAAGGTTCAATAACAATGTTGCCAGTCTAAATATCTGGACAGGACATGATAAACAGGAATATGAACATTACCAAACAATAAGATTGACTCATATCTATCTGTCTATATCTCACACATCACACATATCACAACATCAAGCACATGAACACACAGTCTCTGTACCAAATGCATGCATTTCTTTCACAGTGTTATTATTGCAGTAGGCCTTATGTCTTATGTGTACATGTCAACATACAGTAGAAAAGTTTCACTTTTTCCACTGAGAGCCGGAGTCAGACTTACCTCCAGACTCAGCGGCTTTCCAGCTGAGGAGCCAGGGTCAGCGCCAGGTGGGAAGCCACTCTGGGAGGCTGACGCTGGGATCCTACGGTGGATGGGCCGCGGGCTGCTGGGCCGGTGGGGGTTTAAATCGAAGGCTCTTGTCCACTTACGACGTTGGTCGGTCTGGAGGTCAAAACAAATACAACCCTCAGACCACTGCTCCACATCATGTTAACACCATGGACTGTTCTATCACATCACATGTTGAATTAAATGGATCACTATCACAATGCAACAAGACTAATTGATAATAATAAATGTTATGTATTAAATTATTTACAAGCAAAAATATGAAGAGTTAACTGTATAAAATGTAATAGTTAATACATCATAGAAGATAACATTGATATTGCTGCCTAATGAATCTATCTATCTATCTATCTATCTATCTATCTATCTATCTATCTATCTATCTATCTATCTATCTATCTATCTATCTATCTATCTATCTATCTATCTATCTATCTATCTATCTATCTATCTATCTATCTATCTATCTATCTATCTATCTGTTTTCCATTCAAAGGGGCTTTATTGACATGAAAGGTTCAATAACAATGTTGCCAGTCTAAATATCTGAACAGGACATGATAAACAGGAATATGAACATTACCAAACAATAAGATTGACTCATATCTATCTGTCTATATCTATCTCACACATCACACATATCACAACATCAAGCACATGAACACACAATCTCTGTGCCAAATGTATGCATTTCTTTCACAGTGTTATTATTGCAGTAGGCCTTATGTCTTATGTGTACATGTCAACATACAGTAGAAAAGTTTCACTTTTTCCACTGAGAGCCGGAGTCAGACTTACCTCCAGACTCAGCGGCTTTCCAGCTGAGGAGCCAGGGTCAGGGCCAGGTGGGAAGCCACTCTGGGAGGCTGACGCTGGGATCCTACGGTGGATGGGCCGTGGAGGGCTGCTGGGCCGGTGGGGGTTTAGATCGAAGGCTCTTGTCCACTTCCGACGTTGGTCCATCTGGAGGTCAAAACAAATACAACCCTCAGACCACTGCTCCACATCATGTTAACACCATGGACTGTTCTATCACATCACATGTTGAATTAAATGGATCACTATCACAATGCAACAATACTAATTAATAATAATAAATGTTATGTATTAAATGATATACAAGCAACAGAATAGAAGAGTTATCTGTATAAAATGTAATAGTTAATACATCACAGAAGATGTTTGATATTGCCCTGTAATTAATCTATCTATCTATCTATCTATCTATCTATCTATCTATCTATCTATCTATCTATCTATCTATCTATCTATCTATCTATCTATCTATCTATCTATCTATCTATCTATCTATATCATATCATATCATATCATATCATATCATATCTATCTATCTATCTATCTATCTATCTATCTATCTATCTATCTATCTATCTATCTATCTATCTATCTATCTATCTATCTATCTATCTATCTATCTATCTATCTATCTATCTATCTATCTATATGTTTTTCATTCAAAGGGGCTTTATTGACATGAAAGGTTCAATAACAATGTTGCCAGTCTAAATATCTGGACAGGACATGATAAACAGGAATATGAACATTACCAAACAATAAGATTGACTCATATCTATCTGTCTATATCTATCTCACACATCACACATATCACAACATCAAGCACATGAACATAGAGTCTCTGTGCCAAATGTATGCATTTCTTTCACAGTGTTATTATTGCAGTAGGCCTTATGTCTTATGTGTACATGTCAACATACAGTAGAAAAGTTTCACTTTTTCCACTGAGAGCCGGAGTCAGACTTACCTCCAGACTCAGCGGCTTTCCAGCTGAGGAGCCAGGGTCAGGGCCAGGTGGGAAGCCACTCTGGGAGGCTGACGCTGGGATCCTACGGTGGATGGGCCGCGGAGGGCTGCTGGGCCGGTCGGGGTTTGGAACAAAGGATCTTGGCCGCTTACGACGTTGGTCGGTCTGGAGATCAAAACAAATACAAACCTCAGACCACTGCTCCACATCATGTTAACACCATGGACTGTTCTATCACATCACATGTTGAATTAAATGGATCACTATCACAATGCAACAAGACTAATTAATAATAATAAATGTTATGTATTAAATTATTTACAAGCAAAAGTATAGAAGAGTTAACTGTATAAAATGTAATAGTTAATACATCATAGAAGATAACATTGTTTGTTGCTGCCTTAATAAATCTATCTATCTATCTATCTATCTATCTATCTATCTATCTATCTATCTATCTATCTATCTATCTATCTATCTATCTATCTATCTATCTATATGTTTTTCATTCAAAAGGGCTTTATTGACATGAATGTTTCAATAACAATGTTGCCATTCTAAATATCTGGACAGGACATGATAAACAGGAATATAAACATTACCAAACAATAAGATTGACTCATATCTATCTGTCTATATCTATCTCACACTTCACACATATCACAACATCAAGCACATGAACACACAGTCTCTGTACCAAATGTATGCATTTCTTTCACAGTGTTATTATTGCAGTAGGCCTTATGTCTTATGTGTACATGTCAACATACAGTAGAAAAGTTTCACTTTTTCCACTGAGAGCCGGAGTCAGACTTACCTCCAGACTCAGCGGCTTTCCAGCTGAGGAGCCAGGGTCAGGGCCAGGTGGGAAGCCACTCTGGGAGGCTGACGCTGGGATCCTACGGTGGATGGGCCGCGGAGGGCTGCTGGGCCGTTGGTTTGAATCAAAGGATCTTGGCCTCTTACGACGTTGGTCGGTCTGGAGATCAAATACAACCCTCAGACCACTGCTACACATCATGTTAACACCATGGACTGTTCTATCACATCACATGTTGAATTAAATGGATCACTATCACAATGCAACAATACTTGAGAAAAAATAAATGTTATGTATTAAACTATATACAAGGAAAAGTTTAGAAGAGTTAGCTTAATAAAATGCAAAAGTTAATACATCATAGATGATGGAGTTATTTGATATTGCTCCCTATTAATGAATCTATCTATCTATCTATCTATCTATCTATCTATCTATCTATCTATCTATCTATCTATCTATCTATCTATCTATCTATCTATCTATCTATCTATCTATCTATCTATCTATCTATGTTTTCCATTCAAAGGGCTTTATTGACATGAAAGGTTCAATAACAATGTTGCCAGTCTAAATATCTGGACAGGACATGATAAACAGGAATATGAACATTACCAAACAATAAGATTGACTCATATCTATCTGTCTATATCTATCTCACACTCACACATATCACAACATCAAGCACATGAACACACAGTCTCTGTGCCAAATGTATGCATTTCTTTCACAGTGTTATTATTGCAGTAGGCCTTATGTCTTATGTGTACATGTCAACATACAGTAGAAAAGTTTCACTTTTTCCACTGAGAGCCGGTGTCAGACTTACCTCCAGACTCAGCGGCTTTCCAGCTGAGGAGCCAGGGTCAGGGCCAGGTGGGAAGCCACTCTGGGAGGCTGACGCTGGGATCCTACGGTGGATGGGCCGCGGAGGGCTGCTGGGCCGGTGGGGGTTTGGAACAAAGGCTCTTGTCCCTTACGACGTTGGTCGGTCTGGAGGTCAAAACAAATACAACCCTCAGACCACTGCTCCACATCATGTTAACACCATGGACTGTTCTATCACATCACATGTTGAATTAAATGGATCACTATCACAATGCAACAATACTAATTAATAATAATAAATGTTATGTATTAAATGATATACAAGCAACAGAATAGAAGAGTTATCTGTATAAAATGTAATAATTAATACATCACAGAAGTTGACGTTGTTTGATATTGCCCCGTAATGAATGAATCTATCTATCTATCTATCTATCTATCTATCTATCTATCTATCTATCTATCTATCTATCTATCTATCTATCTATCTATCTATCTATCTATCTATCTATCTATCTATCTATCTATCTATCTATCTATCTATCTATCTATCTGTTTTCCATTCAAAGGGGCTTTATTGACATGAAAGGTTCAACAACAATGTTGCCAGTCTAAATATCTGGACAGGACATGATGAACAGGAATATGAACATTACCAAACAATAAGATTGACTCATATCTATCTGTCTATATCTATCTCACACTTTACACATATCACAACATCAAGCACATGAACACACAGTCTCTGTGCCAAATGTATGCATTTCTTTCACAGTGTTATTATTGCAGTAGGCCTTATGTCTTATGTGTACATGTCAACATACAGTAGAAAAGTTTCACTTTTTCCACTGAGAGCCGGAGTCAGACTTACCTCCAGACTCAGCGGCTTTCCAGCTGAGGAGCCAGGGTCAGGGCCAGGTGGGAAGCCACTCTGGGAGGCTGACGCTGGGATCCTACGGTGGATGGGCCGCGGAGGGCTGCTGGGCGGTGGGGTTTGGAACAAAGGCTCTTGTCCCCACGACGTTGGTCGGTCTGGAGGTCAAAACAAATACAACCCTCAGACCACTGCTCCACATCATGTTAACACCATGGACTGTTCTATCACATCACATGTTGAATTAAATGGATCACTATCACAATGCAACAATACTAATTAATAATAATAAATGTTATGTATTAAATGATATACAAGCAACAGAATAGAAGAGTTATCTGTATAAAATGTAATAATTAATACATCACAGAAGTTGACGTTGTTTGATATTGCCCCGTAATGAATGAATCTATCTATCTATCTATCTATCTATCTATCTATCTATCTATCTATCTATCTATCTATCTATCTATCTATCTATCTATCTATCTATCTATCTATCTATCTATCTATCTATCTATCTATCTATCTATCTGTTTTCCATTCAAAGGGGCTTTATTGACATGAAAGGTTCAACAACAATGTTGCCAGTCTAAATATCTGGACAGGACATGATAAACAGGAATATGAACATTACCAAACAATAAGATTGACTCATATCTATCTGTCTATATCTATCTCACACATCACACATATCACAACATCAAGCACATGAACACACAGTCTCTGTGCCAAGTGTATGCATTTCTTTCACAGTGTTATTATTGCAGTAGGCCTTATGTCTTATGTGTACATGTCAACATACAGTAGAAAAGTTTCACTTTTTCCACTGAGAGCCGGAGTCAGACTTACCTCCAGACTCAGCGGCTTTCCAGCTGAGGAGCCAGGGTCAGGGCCAGGTGGGAAGCCACTCTGGGAGGCTGACGCTGGGATCCTACGGTGGATGGGCCGCGGAGGGCTGCTGGGCCGGGGTTTAGATCGAACGCTCTTGTCCACTTACGACGTTGGTCCATCTGGAGGTCAAAACAAATACAACCCTCAGACCACTGCTCCACATCATGTTAACACCATGGACTGTTCTATCACATCACATGTTGAATTAAATGGACCACTATCACAATGCAACAATACTAATTAATAATAATGAATGTAATGTATTAAATATACAAGAAACAGAATAGAAGAGTTATCTGTATAAAATGTAATAGTTAATACATCACAGAAGGACGTTGTTTGATATTGCCCCCGAATGAATGAATCTATCTATCTATCTATCTATCTATCTATCTATCTATCTATCTATCTATCTATCTATCTATCTATCTATCTATCTATCTATCTATCTATCTATCTATCTATCTATCTATCTATCTATCTATATGTTTTCCATTCAAAGGGGCTTTATTGACATGAAAGGTTCAATAACAATGTTGCCAGTCTAAATATCTGGACAGGACATGATAAACAGGAATATGAACATTACCAAACAATAAGATTGACTCATATCTATCTGTCTATATCTTTCTCACACATCACACATATCACAACATCAAGCACATGAACACACAGTCTCTGTGCCAAATGTATGCATTTCTTTCACAGTGTTATTATTGCAGTAGGCCTTATGTCTTATGTGTACATGTCAACATACAGTAGAAAAGTTTCACTTTTTCCACTGAGAGCCGGAGTCAGACTTACCTCCAGACTCAGCGGCTTTCCAGCTGAGGAGCCAGGGTCAGGGCCAGGTGGGAAGCCACTCTGGGAGGCTGACGCTGGGATCCTACGGTGGATGGGCCGCGGAGGGCTGCTGGGCCTGTCGGGGTTTGGAACGAAGGCACTTGTCCACTTACGACGTTGGTCCATCTGGAGGTCAAAACAAATACAACCCTCAGACCACTGCTCCACATCATGTTAACACCATGGACTGTTCTATCACATCACATGTTGAATTAAAAGCAAAATTATAGAAGATGTAGCTGTATAAGATGTAATAGTTAATAGCCTACACCATAGATGATGACATTGTTTGAGACTCTTGTTTTGAGACATGGATCAGTATCACAATGCAGTAATACTTCATTAAAAGTAAAAGTCATGTATTAAATTATACCCCAAAAAAAGTATAGAAGAGATCTATCTATCTATCTATTCTATCTATCTATCTATCTATCTATCTATCTATCTATCTATCTATCTATCTATCTATCTATCTATCTATCTATCTATCCATCCATCCATCCATCCATCCATCCATCCATCCATCTATTTTAACATCAAAAGGGCTATATTGGCATGAAAGTTCCAATAACATTGTTGCCAGTGTAAATATACAGACAGAATACCAAAAGTAATATGAACATTAAGAAAACATTAGCATTGATCTATTTCTCTATCTATATCTATCTCACACATATCACAACATCCAGCACAGGGGAACAAAGTCAGCAGCACTGATAAAGTGCCATACTCAACCTGTAATCACAATCTACTCATGAAAACTAATTCAAATTACACCTGACCTCGACTGCTAAATACATTTTTTGATTCCTAATAATTGAGCGACGGATTAGGCTGAACGAAGATGTCCGATTGTCCGATTGTCAGACCGATGGAGTCAAAGCCATGTCATTGGCACTGTGAAATCAGCTTTTCTCTCAATAAAGCTGAATTTATAAAATGGGCGGAATTGCCAAGCTTATTTGCTGATGGGTGAAACTCGACACATTATCACCGCTTTGGAAATATCTAAAAAAATATATTATTGCATTTGTCCCACCTGCTGCTCACCGTGTGAGGCTACTTTTTGGGGCACGACGGAAACTGAATATTTTAAACGGCATTTTCATTCCTAAATTAAAAAAGAAAAATACACATACATGCCCTACCGTATGTAGAATATGCGTATATTATGAGCGCATTCAAATATGTATAATAAGGATTATATTACCCTACTATTGCAGCTGCTTGCACAACATCAGCAAGAAGTTAAAGAAAATCTTGAAACATTATTTTTGTTATAATATTTCTATGATCAGGCTAATTGTTCAATAGATGAAACAGAACAAAAGCTGCTTCAGCCAAGCTACTTCTTCAAACTTATAGGTTACAAACAGTCTTATTTGATTAATCTACACCGACGATTGCATTGGTTAATTTTGGGGTTTCAAAGGTATAATATATAGAAAACAACATGGGTTAAGAAAGTGTATAAATCTTACATTTTCCACGTAAGTCCTTTTGTCAGTGACAGTAGGTCTTAAGTAGAACTTTAGGTGCAAAAGTCGTCAGTTGAATTGTCTCTTTTAGAGAAATCGTGGTGTGCAAGTAGAAATCTTCTGAATTTCTGACTGATAGAAAGTTTTTTTTGTTTGAATGATGATCATATGTAGAATGATGCACCTGGAGACAAAACATAGCAACCGTGGAATCATCAGGTCCCTGACCCAATATGGAGCCTGAGCGCATGTCTTACCTCAAGTTCCAATTAAGTGACATCAACCAGTCCTCCATTGCAAGAACAATGCCATTTGTTAGTTTGTGGCAATTTCATTAAATACCGTTTTATTAGAAAAATCCAACGTGTGAGCAAGACATATAGCCTAAATTAATGAAGCTATTAAAACATCGTGACTCACCTCGTGACCTGTTAATAAATCATTTGAGAAATACCATCCTTGCACCTGGCCAAGCACCTTAACCTGCAGATAAGCCTAGGCTACCTTTTAGAGCATCATTTAGCCTACGCCAGACTTCAACAAAATGCTAATTTAAAGCTCTTTTGCTCATAGGTGAAAAGTCGGGACATTATTGTGGCTTTTCTGCAAAGATTTTAAAAATCTATTTATTATTGCAGTTGTCACACCTCTCTGCTGATCAATATGCGCGGCTGTTGTTCGGGGCACGATGAAAACGGAACATTTAAAACGACCTTTCAGGTCTAAATTAAACAAAACATCCCAAATAGTCTATGTAGGCTAGATTATTTGTTTATGGAGAGCATATTCAAATATAGGCATAATAAATTAGGCTTAGGCCTACTGCACTGCTTGCAAACTGGCCAACATCGCCAAGAAGTAAAGAAAAACTTGGAAAGATTTTTATTATAATATTTCTATGATCAGTCTAATTGTTCAATAGATGAAGCAGACGGTCTGTATCAAATCAACCAACAAAGCCAAGTCAACCAAAAGCTGCTTACGGCTACTAACTTAGTCTTATTTGATTCATTTACAGCGAAAATATTCTCATTTAGCATCGGTGAACTTTTGTTGTCCGGAATGTCTTAATGGTAAAATACATAGAAAACAACATGGGATAAGAAAGTGTATAAATCTTACATTTTCCACGTAAGTCCTTTTGTCAGTGACAGTAGGTCTTAAGTAGAACTTTAGGTGCAAAAAGTCGTCAGTTGAATTGTCTTTTAGAGAAATCGTGGTGTGCAAGTAGAAATCTTCTGAATTTCTGACTGATAGAAAGTTTTTTTTGTTTGAATGATGATCATATGTGGAATGATGCACCTGGAGACAAAACATAGCAACCGTGGAATCATCAGGTCCCTGACCCAATATGGAGCCTGAGCGCATGTCTTACCTCAAGTTCCAATTAAGTGACATCAACCAGTCCTCCATTGCAAGAACAATGCCATTTGTTAGTTTGTGGCAATTTCATTAAATACCGTTTTATTGGAAATAAACTGAAAATATCCAACATGTGAGCAAGACATAGCTTAAATTAATGAAGCTCTTAAAACTACATTTTGACTCAACTTGTGACCTGTTTATAACATTAGCTAATTATGTTTGACAACATGCATCCCTGCCACCACCACAAAAACATGCTTCACTTACTGCAAACACTGTCTTAGAAGTGTGCATGTATGAATTTTAAAGATGTATATAGTTGGCTTACAGTATGATTAATTTCAGTGCCATATACTGTAGGCCTACTGTATGGTCCTCCTGTGTCAGATTGACAACAGCTGTCAACATTTTTCTGCATTGTTTTCATGTAGGCCTATTTTTAAAAACAGAAATCCTGTTAAAATAATATGACACAAACATGTTTACAGCAAAGGACTCACACCTAACTAAAACCTAAAAAACCTACACTCCGAGTTGGTAATTGTGTTAGATATTTCAAACCATGCTGTCATGTGTCTTGTTGTGTTACAGTGAAGGTGTATTTGAGCTAGTCCTAGAAAACACTGATTTTATTGTACTGATTTTATTACTAATAGAAATATTGTCTAATATTATCATTAGTGAAGTGACGGACTGCCCATCTTGAGCTAATATATATAATAATAATGAAATAAAGACAATAATTTATGTTGTTATTTTTTTAGCTAATATATATATATATATATATATATATATATATATATATATATATATATATATATATATATATATATATATATATATATATATATACTACCCACAATTCTAAGCGTAATAACGACGTCTTTGATTGGTCCAATAAGTCGCTGTTGCCATGGAAATGTTTACAGTCCATGTACCCATGTACAATAGAAGTCTATGATAGTTTTTAAGATGTTTTTATAAGCGAAAAATTTATTATTATTATTAATTATCACCGACCACCACTATGAGGGGGAGGGAGGGGGCGAGCAAACGAGAAAGAGAGAGAAAACAAAGAAAGCAATGTTGCCAGGGCCGTTTTTTGATCCCTGTCCGTCTCTGTAGCCTACTAGTTGCAGCTATTCTATGTCAATGGATATATGTACTGTATACAGTGGTGCTCATACTTTTATGAAGCCAGGCTAAAGTTGACTAAAAAGAGGAATAAAAAATCATCTTTTGGAAATTGATCTTAATGCCTTAATTAGGAAAAATCCAACCTTTAAGGGCACCCATTTTCTTAGTGGATGAATAATGTGTTATGAATAAATTAATGTATAATGTATTAAAATACAGGGGGCATAAGTACTGTATACACCCCCCTATGTTAAATTCCCATAGAGGCAGGCACATTTTTATTTTTAAAGGCCAGTTATTTCATGGATCAGGATATTATGCATCCTGATAAAGTTCCCTTGGTCTTTGGAATTAAAGTTACCCCTCATCATCATCATCATCACATACCCTTCACCATACATAGAGATTGGCATGGTTTTGCCATTGAGAAATGATCTTATGAAAAGTTCCCCATGCCTATCTCCATGTATGGTGAAGGGTATGTGATGATGTGGGGTTATTTTAATTCCAAAGTCCAAAATATCTACCTGCCTGTATGGGAAATTAACATGAGTGTGTACTTATTTATGCCCTGTATTTTAAGGAACAACATTTATTTATTATACATTATACATTCACAAAGAAAATTGGTGTCCTTAAAGGTTGGATTTTATTTTAATTAAGACATCAAGAACAATTTCCAAAAGATGTTTTTTTCCTCTATTTAGTCAACTTTAGCATGGGTTCATAAAATTATGACTACCACTGTATGTGTCTATCATACATTAATACTTGACTGATTTATTTTAAAGTACATTATACTGTAGTCTTATGATTATAAGTGACCTTTTGCATTTTTGTTATCAAGCACAGTGCAATAATGATAATAATAATAATTTCTCAGTTTATTTAAGTTCAGTTAGACGGTTTAGTTAAGTGAAATAACTTGCTCAGTGTGCTGCTTGAAACAATAATGTGAATATCAGTGAAGTAATTGCTGTGTGTGTTTGTGTGTTTGTACTTGCAATTTCAATACGTCAGTATACAAACAATTCAACAAGAAAATGCTTAGATCCAATTCTGGACCAAAATCATTTGCAAGACCGCGGTCTTCAGGAGGTATGTACTCTTCTTTGAAGAAGTCCAAACAAAGTTGTGAGAGACCTTTGTCTCCTGAAGACCTCAACCCTCCCACCATCTTGAGGGAGCACGGACGAAGGTGAGAGACCTTTGTTTAGTGGAGGCACCAACCCTTCTGCCACCATGAAGGGGCACAGGCAAAGGGGTGAGGGCCCTTTGTCTTGTGCAGAGAACCAGCCCTCTACCACCAGGCAACAAGAACGAAGGGATGTGTACTCTTTGTTCTTCATTGGCACCAACCCTTCTACCACCATGAAGGAGCACAGGCAAAAGGGTGAGTGCCCTTTGTCTTGTGTAGAAAACAAGGCCTCTACCACCGGACAGCAAGTAAAAAGGGCTGAGAGCTTTTCCTCTTCTGATGAAGTCAAGCCTTTTACTCCAATGCGGAAACAAGCAAGGAGGAGTGAGAGCTCTTTGTCTTCATCTTTTGAAGACGACCAGCCTTCTACCACGAGATGAAGAACAAGAACCAGGAGGAGGAGAGGAAAACTTTTGGTCTGCTTTCAAGGATTTACATTTGGTGGCTCAACTGCAAGATAGACCGCATTGCTAGAGAAATCCAATCAACCTTCGTGGATGAGTGCAAACTCCTGCGTCATGGTAAGAACTTACATTTTGTTACATAACATGGCATACAGGGATATGTATAGCATCCTTTTAGATAAACAATCACAGTAGACCAGTGGTGGAACAAGTATTTAATTTTTTTACTAGTAAAAGTTCCAATTCCACTATGTAAAAAAACTCCATTACAAGTAAAAGTCCTTTATTTAAAGTCCTGAAATTGAAATTATTACTCACTAAATTCACTGAAAGCAAATGTAGTCGGAGAAGCAGCCAATGTGACTAATATAGGCTACTGTGTGATATTAAGTTACATTGAAAAGTTAGGATGAAACACACAAGGAACAGTGTGTTAATTAGAGGTGTACTCTGTGTGTTTTTGAGTGTTGGAGAGAGCCAGGTTAGCCGCTTCTTGTCATTGTGGCAATGAGTTTAAAATTGTAAAACTCAGTTAAGCTAAGATAGCTCTTATCTGACTTAATGTTGCCAGGCCAACATGCATTTTTAACAACTTGCAACGAAACAAATCTGTTGACTTTTTTTTTGGGAGGGTGCGAGTGTCCAACTGGACTCCACACTTAACCTTTCATATTCTGTTGTTTACAGGTCACCTCGGTTATTCAAAGAAAATGGCAAAACGACTGTTTGACCGAAGGACGAAGCTGGTTGTGTACAAACGCAGACAAGAATTAAAGGTGGAGGAGGAAGTGAGGAAGCAAAGACTGAAGATAAAGAGGGAGGAAGAAAAGGTATTGAAGATGGAGAATATCTCAGAATTATGCGACAACCCAGAAAGACCAATGCCAGACAGGTCATCTAAACACGGACTTACATTATATACCATTAAAGAGAAAAGGAGAGCAATCAGAAAAAAAATTGAACCAAATAGAAAGAGATTTAACAAAAATTAAGAAAACTAAAGTTAAAAATTCTTTTAAAACATTAGCAACCACCATCAAATTTCCTCCCAACCACCTGATAACACCCTAGATGTTAGCTTTAATTCAATTACAAAATTATTAGCCCCCCCTTATGAAATTATACAAAATCTCTTGATTTCTCCATGGAAATGACCATTAACATCAAGTGTTTATAGTGTATTTGTTTTCAACATAACAAAGACAAAATGTCCACTAAGCTTGATTGGGATATTTTATTGAGTTGAAACAAGAAATGGCAAAAATGACGTCCAAAATTATTAGCCCCTAATATTACATTAATAGTGTACCCTTTCTGAGCCATAATTGACAACAAGCTCTTAGAGTAGTTCTTTACTAGATTGGCACAGGTCTCCTGAGGGATTTTGGTCCATTCTTCTATTGCAAATTGTTCCAGCTGGTCCAAATTGCGTGGTTTCCAGCATGGACATTCACTTTGAGCACCCGCTACAGATTCCCAATAGGATTGAGGTCTGGGCTCTGTGGGCCACTCCAGGACCTTGATTTTGGTATCCTTCAGGAACCGTTGGACCAATTTCGATGTATGCTTTGGGTCTTGTCACACTTAAGTGTTTCGAACATCAAACCAATTTAAACAATAGTCAAGGACAACACAAACACAAATGCAATTTGTAAATGAAGGTGTTTATTATTAAAGGTGAAAAAAAATCCAAACCATCATGGCCCTGTGTGAAAAAGTGTGACAAACATGCAAAGGAACAGGAAATGAGGAAGGGGGCAAACACTTTTTCACACCACTGTAATTGATTCCATACAAGTACAAATCTCCACTTTCATTAATTTTGGGGTGTCTTATTCAATTTTATAGCATTTAAAAAAAGAAGTGAGTAGAAGTTGACATATTCCAGTCTGTGATTATCCATCAACATCCATTCCTTTAATTTTAGTCTAAATAATTCCTAATTTATGCTTTTCTAACTCAAACATTAGGTATAATTTCCTATAAATGAGGTTTATTGACCATAAATTCCAAAAATAACTGTAAAACTAAAGTTAATAGGTTAGTGTTATGTAGTGTTGAAGATGTCAAAAAAAGTGACAAACATTGAAAAAAAGTGTCAAAAGTGTTGAAAAAAAGGGACAAAAACATACGAAAAAGTTAAAAACATTGATAAAAGCGTCAACAAAAGTGTTGATTTTTAATTTGATGGGAGGACAACACACGGGTTAAAAGAATCTATTAAAAATCAATATAAAAGTGTAAAGATTACAAACGGTTGAGATAGAAAACTAATCATGATGCTTTTTAAACATCCTAGGTGTAATCTACTTTAGATTGCACTTGTTTGGGAAATAATGTGTTATTTTGGGAAGTAACAATACATTCAACTCACTTTTCAGAACATGTAACTCGAGTTGTGAGCCTCATATTCATAATTGCCCGTGGTTTGCAGCTTTTAAAAAAAAAAGAAAGCATAAGAAAGACTTCCGTATGCTTAAAAATTTCAAAATTGAGCACTGTTTGGAATTCCTATGGAGTAACAATGCAGGCAGCAGTGCTTTGCCATGTTTTTCTGGATTCTCTCCACTTCAGTACTCTTGTTTGCTGCTACAGAGCACAGGGGACTGTGTGAGGATCAATTTACCTCCCAACATCTGGAAGCGTGCTTAATGATTATTAAAAACAAGATGAACTATTCTCTGAAATGACAAGGGAGGTACACTGTGGTTTAGGTGTCACGCCTCACATGCATACACTGGCTTAGTGACATGCAATGCAGTCCCGCCTGAGACCTTCAAAATTGAATTTGATCTTGTTCTAAATTTATAGGCAACACTAAATTTACATTTTCCTGTGTGAGAATTTGATGTCTTAAAATATGTATCCAAGGGTGAGTGTAAAGAGAGCTTTACAACTGATATGACAACTGGTCTTGTTAAAACATGAAATTGTTGACTGTCACGGCTGAGTTAATGTAATTTTATCATACTGAAACATTAATTTGGGATTAAAGTCTGCTTTCATAAGCCATAATAATTGCAGCTTGCGATCTTGTGCAATGTCTGTAACTAGCTGCTTCACATAATTTACTTTTTTCTCCAAATACAAACAACTGATTTAAAATTCAAGCCTCAGCAACAGCAGATTGTGGCCTGTGAATAATGTGAGTCAAAGGTACCAGAGCTAAAGGATGTTGAGTCAGTCACTTTCTTCAACTGGTATGTCAAAACATACCCGTAAAATAATTCACTCACCCAACTGGAACTAAAGTAAAGCTGGCCAACCACTGAGATTTTTAGCTTTGAGATGATGTTAACAGCCACAGCCACGTTACCATGGCATTTCTGTGACCTCAGTTCCTGTCCTCTGTAAGTAAAGGTATAGATGTTGTGGAAGTTTCTTGTACAGCGAGGGTTGGAATTTGGTCCGTAAGTCTTGATCGTTTGTTTTTCGTTTGAACCACAAACGAAATAACGAGAAAACCACCTTTTTCGTTTGTCGTTTTAAACCAAAAACAAAGAGACGGTAAAAGAGCCGTTCTTCGTTTTGGTTTCTGGATTCAAAAACGAAAAACGACTAAACCAAATTCAAATAACGGTCCGTTCACTAGCATGGACCACGCCACAACCATTTCTTAGTTAAAGATTTAATGAACAATATGAATGTGCAGATGAACATTATGAATGTGAAATTTATGATGTCACCGATGGCTGGTCTGGGAGGATGTAGATGACCGGGTGGAAGAGACTCAGGGTGGGGATCCGTCTCATAAGCAGTTTTCGCCCGAATAGTCTACAGACCCCAGACGGTACTAGAAGAGACATGAGAGAGATGAGCAGCAGGAAGGGAAGAGGGTGATGATGGGAGAGGGAAAGGAGGTGGTCTAAGCAATCAGAGACACAAGCCTGGCTGCATGTGCACGGTATATGTAGTTTTGTCTGGTGATTAGAGGTGGTTTGCTGGGCCCTGCTCCCCTAACCTAGTTAACAAATTAACTCCATTTCACTAGCATAATTACGCCACAACCATGTGTTAGTTAAAGATTTAAATGAAATAGAATGTGCAGATGAACATTATGAATGTGAAAATTTATGTGGATGTCAGTCCATAAGGTCTGGGAGGATGTATGATGACCGGGTGGAAGAGACCAGGGTGGGATCCGTCCATAACAGTTTTCGCCCGAATAGTCTACAGACCCTCAAAAGTGTCAGATTGTAGAACTGAGTTGTGCGTGGGCTTGACTGAATATCAGCATGCCTGGGATGACCAGCGGCCTGGACCAAATGTTTGGCAACTGCTGATGCTGCGCCGATGCGAAAGATTGGCTGAATAATGTTTAGTGATGTGGCTGAATGCAGAGAATGCTGTTCAGCTGATTCTGAAAACAGAGTCAAGGCCATTTTGAACAGTGAAAAGTGGGCGTCGTAGAGATGCCTTGGCGCACCGGAGCCGATATGTTTGATTGATATTATTTACTATTTACTCATCAGCTCCATTCTAATGGGAAGGACATAAGTGTGAATATGAGAGAGTTTGAGGGATGGTGATGTCTGATAAACCGGGGATGATGAGAAGGATTATAGACAGATGAAGTGAAAAGCTGTACAAGCGTTGAATGAAATGAGCATGGGTGATGAAATGCAGATGGATGTAACGTCCAGAGAGGAACTAGTTTACATGTGGCTTGATGTGCCTTAAAGCAATTCCAGCCAGTTAAGTAGGCTGAGAGAGTGCTGGGCGACTGCTGATGATGGCGCCTGTGATGCGAAGAAGTTTCTAGGCTGGTGTGTTAGTGAACGTTATGGCTAAAAGGTGAACTGGTGTGGGGTGAATGTCTGATTCTGGCTTGAGTGTCTGAATTTCTTTATGTAAGATGTCTTCATGCTGTGTTTGAGTAAATGAGTATGGATCTGTGACCAGTCATGCCCCAAAAGTAAGTCAGCCATGACAATGAGAAAGGACATGGAATGTCGAAGGAGACTGACACCGTGCTTGATCACAGAAATCCGAGGGCTAAGCTAAAACAACCATGACCCTGCAGAAACCGCCAAATCCACGGAGGGAGCCCCCCGTCCGAGACAGCCAGAAAGACAAGAAAGACACGAAAGGACAGACAAGAAGGAAGTCGCTTACAGAACCAATCAAAGGGCAGAATCGAGATGCTGAAGGAATAACTGTGGCAGAGAAGAGCAGAATGAAGCACTACCCTTGTCTCCAGGGCAGCAACGCCAGAAATTACAATGAATCAGGTCAATGCCTTGAACCCAATGTAGGCGCCAGGCCCAGAGGTTGCCCCATTGAGAGAAGGATGGCAGATTATGAAATCATCAACAATACACGCGGCCTAAATTGCCAGAGAAAATAAGCTAGTGCAGACATGGAGACTTTGGAGGGGCCAGCGCACTAGGGACGGGCTGGCCATGACCGGATTGCTATGGCTGGAGCAGTGTTACAAGAGCAAAACACATTCGGGTGTTGGGGAAGAGGGAGGGGGAGGAACAGACCAGTTAGAAAGAAGAAGGCTAAGAATCGTCGAGCACTGGATGTGGCACTGGAACGGCAGTGCGCCAGCTCTGGAAAGGGAGGGAGCCGCTTCATGGCCAGGAACAGCAGAAGGAAGGGATGGGGATGCATGTGCACAGGGTCTGGTGAAGCCCGCAAAACACAGGGATGAAAAGGAGAATCACCAAGACACGACAGACAGAGGGAGCAGGACATGGGGAAATACAACCTGACCACCGCTAGTGGAAGCTGGTGATGAGGCCAGGCTGTCGAGGCCCGTGACGCCACGGCCATAGCCAACGCAGGCAGGTCGCCAGGAAGTGCAGGAGGCCCAGGCGATGCCACGGCAGCAATAGGCCAACGAAGGCTTCCTCTCCGTCCTTTTCGCCGTCCCGTTGTCACACCTTCTAACACAAGAAGCAAAATATTTGGGCGTTGGGGAGGGGGGGGAGGGGATGAGGGATGGGGAGGGGGTAAGGATAGACCAGTTGGAAAAGAAGAAGGCTGAGAATTGCCCGGGACATTTCGGGCAGGTCCCAAGAGCTGCGGGGCAGGGCACAGAACGCCGGAGCGCCATCGTGGAAGGAGACAGGAGCAGAAGCCGCACGGCTGAGAGCGGCAGAAGGAAGGGTAGAGGAAGGGATGAAGGGATGGTGCTGACGCCGCAGCGCCGGGATCTAGTGGTCATAACACAGGGATGAAAAGAAGGCTGAGATAGCCTGGGACATAACAAACATTGAGGGAGCAGGCACAGGGGGACATACAACCTGACCCCACCAGGGGAGCCGGTGGAGAGCGCGGCGGCGGTCGACGACCGGTGACGTCATGCACGACGCCACTGGCCGAGGTCGACGCCGCGGGGACCCGGAAGGGCCGGAGGCCCGTGGTAGCGCCTCCGAGGTAGCGACGGAGGCTAGGAAGAGCGATACAATGCAGTACTGGTGTCAATGAGGCACAGTAGAAGGCAGGCCACGGTCCAGTCTCCGACATCGGGTGTCATCTGTGGAGGTAGAGACGGCAGTGCCATGCAGAGGGCACGAGCGCCGAGGAGAGTAGCAGGCGCTTCCACGGAGGAACGCTGACGACGAGGGAGAGAGTAGACGATGAACCAACCTTACGGACTAAGGGGAAGAAGCCAGAGAGCCGCTGAAGCTGAAGCTAAGGCAGCTAGGAGCCGCAGGAGCCGCTGGAAGCCGAGGCTGAAGCCGCAGGGCGCCGGGAACGTTGGCAGGGGAGGAGATCCGGGCTCAGCTGGCTGACATCATGAGCGTAGCTGTAGCCCGGATCTATGATGAGAGCGTGAACGCCGACCGCTTGCGTCAAGCAATCGAGACACAAGCCTGGCTGTGCATGTGCACGGTATATGTAGTTTTGTCTGGTGATTAGAGGTGTGGTTCTAGGCGTGGCCCTGCTCCCGACCTAGTTAACAAATTAACTCCATTTTTTGTTATTTTGAAATTCCTTTTTCATTTCTCCGTTTGAAGATCTACATTAAAAGAAAGACAGGTGGGCCAAGTGACCCGGAAGTAATAGTAAATAAAGCTATATAAATAAAAGCCAAGCTTTTAGAACGGGCATAATATGCAGCACTAACGTTATACCAGAGTAACGTTAGAAGAAAATATTCAATCAATAAATAGGCTGATATGAACCTGACCGAAAGAAATATATACATAACAGTAGTTTATTACAGTGATTTAATATCGTGCACGTGCACATCACCAGCCATGTTTAATGAGCGCATTGTTTGGTTCAATACAGTTGGTAATAAAGGGTAACCTAAGAACTTACTGTGTGTGCAGAGTTGGTACTGTTAGCGCTATATTATATAATACATTAATATTTAATGTGGTTTCCACCGTAAAGAGCAGTTCAAAACAATTACAAAAACAGACCAGTAGGTGTCGCACCATGCCTGCTGTCACATGGAGATAATATAGAAATTAAGCTTTATGTTCTGTAATTTTGGAAAGCTAAACACTTTCCATTATTTTCATTATAACTGTGCTTTCACAAATCCATTTCTTAGCCCTGCTGCTTAAGGCTTTAGCCTACTCACCAAAATGAGCTCTTTCTCTCATAATGTTTGTCTGATTTACATGTGTGCTATTATACTGCGTGAACGGTTTCAGGAGTTGACTAACACTCACAAATTTAAAAACATGTTTTACATATAGGCCTACAGTCCAGTGTGTGTGTGTGTGTGTGTGTGTGTGTGTGTGTGTGTGTGTGGGGGCTCTAGTGTGTGTAATAGACAATAAGCAGGTGAACATAATCTAAACATTTTAATAAAATAAATTGATTAATTTGTTATTTGCATAAAATAACAGATTAACAACAAAGGGAGCTTTCAACTAAATTTAACTATTCTGCAAGTGAACATAATAGAAAAAAATGGAACAGTTTAATAATTAATTATTTGCCTAAAACAACACCACGATGGTCAGCAACAGCAGACACAGATTGTACATGCAATGCCTTTGAAAGCATGTGTGCCATATATGTTAAATAAATGTTTAGCGTGTATGGATTCTCTTCACTTGCATGACACAATGGGAGTGTTGTGTGTTATACACACTGGAATGTGTATAGCAAAGAAAGATCCACACAGTATATAGCACACTGGTAAATCATTATTTTGGCCATTTGGCCTACATTAGGACATTTCTGATGTGAGTTTGTTGTCTGAGCTGCTGGGAAGCTGATAGCAGTGTTAGAGTCAGGTTAAAACAGAAGAGCATGCAGGTTTAACTCTGGGCTGGGGGGGAATGATGATGATGATGATGAACAATAAATACATCTGTATCAGTAATCTTGATTTAAAACAGTTACCAAAGGCACAATACAGTCAGTCGTTTAAATACTGCCATCTGCTGGTAGAAAGGGGAACAGTTTGGTCCATTACGGTGGAAACCACATTAAATATTAATTTATTATATAATATAGCGCTAACAGTACCAACTCTGCACACACAGTAAGTTCTTAGGTTACCCTTTATTACCAACTGTATTGAACCAAACAATGCGCTCATTAAACGTGGCTGGTGATGTGCACGTGCACGATATTAAATCACTGTAATAAACTACTGTTGCTAACATATTTCTTTGGGTCCAGGTTCATATCAGCCTATTTATTGATTGAATATTTTCTTCTAACGTTACTCTGGTATAACGTTGGTGCTGCATATTATGCCCGTTCTAAAAGCTTGGCTTTTATTTATATAGCTATATTTACTATTACTTCCGGTCACTTGGCCCACCTGTCTTTCTTTTAATGTAGATCTTCAAACGGAGAAATGAAAAAGGAATTTCAAAAACAATTGATTTGAATTGGGTTTAGTCTTTTTGTTTTTAACTTTTCTTAAATTTTTGTCCCATTTTTCAACACTTTTGACGCTTTTTTCAATGTGTAACTTTTTTGACGTTTTCAACTCCACGTAACACTAACTTATTAACTTTAGTTTTACAGTTATTTTTGGAATTTATGGTCAATGAACCTCATTTATAGGAAATTATGTTTGAGTTAGAAAAGCAGAAATTCGGAATTATTTTGACTAAAATTAAAGGAATGTATGTAATGTATGTTGATTGATAATCACAGACTGGAATATGTTAACTTTTACTCAATACTATTTCAAAACCACTTAATTATTTTTTTCAAATGCTATAAAATTGAATAAGACACCCCAAAATTAATGAAAGTAGAGATTTGTACTTGCCAAAGAGCGTTGTGTGGAATCAATCATGTTATTTTGGGTAATTACAATTGGGTAGTTAAGTAGACATTGATATAGGAAAACAGTTCAATCTGACCCAAAGACAACGTGAGGGTTAAGGGATTTTGTGGCTTCCTATAATTTTTGTTTACTATTCTCTGTGGTTTACTATTTTACTATTGATAAGAAACAGAATTATTCACTGTTATCATTAAACATTTATTGACTAAAGTAGGAAAAACAGTTGAATCTATTTGTTAAAATTTGTTTATTGGAATATTAAAAGGGGTTTCTTCTCAGACACAGTGAAGCCACTGTTAGGCTCTTGTAAAGTTGGATCCCAAAGTAGAGCTGGTTTGTAAAGGTACAAAAAGTGCATTTGAACAAAAGTGTCTTTTGCAGGAGCAATGGTGACGGAGCTAGCTCGCTGGAGACGTCCTCAGGGGCAGAGTGGAAAACATCACAGGGCATCACGGGCATCACGGGCATCACAGGGCATAACGGGCATCACAGGGCATCACGGGCATCACAGGGCATAACGGGCATCACGGGCATCACAGGGCATCATGGGGCATCACGGGGCATCACAGGGCATAACGGGCATCGCGGGCATCGCGGGCATCACAGGGCATCATGGGGCATCACGGGCATCACGGGCATCGCGGCATCACGGGGCATCGCGGGCATCACAGGGCATCACGGGGCATCACAGGGCATCACAGGGCATCACAGGGCATTGCAGAGCGTAGTAGGGTGTAGCTGGGGGTGCAGCAGGACCACGGCTACTGCAGCAACCAACATCTTGTTGCCATACTGATCTAAGGAAATATGCTGGGCAAAAAAAACACATTAGGACTTCGGGGAGAAAACTCCCCAAAACTAGGTTAGTTAGCATTTGACATAGCAGATGAAATCTGGATTGAAAACCATACATCTCCTCAAGCCGAACAGAAGTGAACAAGAACTATCCATCTCTATAATTCTGATAGTAACATAAAAAAATCATATTTACCTTGCACATGAGGGCTCACACTTAACACTTCACATCCACCTGTTCTTCTCAACAAGTGCACATGACAGAAAGTAGGTAGAGAGTAAAGATGAATATGATTTATCCATCTCTAGGTTAAAAATAGTTTTTCCCCTTTAACCAGAATATGTCATTATATTGTATTATATTTAAGACCTATGAGATATATAAGTGTCTTGTCTGATTGACCTTTTTGATTGACCCTGATTGGTCAGAGAGAATCACACATCACTGCGTCATCATTGCTAGCAACAGATGACAGTATGACAGAGACAGGGTACAAGTGAGGGAAGGCCTTTCTCACGCATAATGACATTCCCCATACTTAATTTTGCCTCCACCTCCCATTACCTCTCTTTAAAAACAAAATGCAGACAACAGAAAGTTGTTAATTAATAAATAAAAGGCAGTGGGTTTGCGCATGCAGCAGGTGGTTCAATGTACCCGTTTTAATATAAATAAATGTTTTGCTACGTTTTGTCAAGGCTGAACCTGAATTATCCATCTGATCAATTCTAAGAAATGGATATTTACCTTTTACATTAGAGGGTTTTAAGCTTAATTTTGCCCTTCACCTCTTCCTCCTTTCTTCTCTGTAAAAAACTAGTAACTTGTTAAAACCTTAAGAGACTAAAGGATGACAAGAACTATCAATCTCTATAATTCGAGGAAACATGGGTGCATGCACTCCCTCTGTAACTAATGCAATAACCTGCAACACAGACTGTTCTTGGTCTAGGGTGGGCCAAGTGGCTCCCCACTTGGAGAGCCAGGGTCAGAGCCACTTGGGGAGCAATAGGGTGAAGGAAAAGGCGAAAAGCTGTAGAAATGTGGGAGCCATAAGGAGTTTTTGGCTTGGCTTAGTAAGCCCATAGTCAGGCTTACCTGCAGGTTGAATGGCACTCTTGTGCCAGCCAAACTCCTCTCTCCTCTCCATACAAACCTCCATATTTTTCACCCACTGCGCTTAGGGCCGCCCCACAACGGCTGAGGAGCATTGAGTGCCATCTGAAGGAAAAAACAAATCACACATAATGTTAACACACCATTAGCCTGGATTAACATAACTACATTTCCAAAAAAGCCAGACACATGATGTCAGGCTTTTCCCTGACCTTCTGCTCTCTGTGTGTTGCCGTTTTAAAAATGGGAAACAACAACATAATACGAGCTAGCAAGCCACCCTCTAGAAATGGCAAGTTTGAAAGAAAATTAGGATTGGGCAATAAGGCAGGCTTGCTTGGTTCTTTCAGTGAAAAATTGGAAAGATTTACAAAGAATATGTTTATGGCATTTACTATCTAACTGGAATGTTTTGGGACCATTTGGTGGGATTGCTATAGACAAAGTACACACGGCAATACACTGGTAAGAGCAAATTACATTTACTCAATTGTGCAACTAATTTAAATAGCTTACGTAACTCTATTGTGTAAAGAGTTAACTTTATTTAATATTTTCGTAGCGTTTTCTTTTGCAGGATTAAAATGTTTCAACTAAACAAGTTTGTTCCTGAGACTATTTTTGCAAAGCCACCGTCTCTGCGTCCGCAGCTCAGCGCTGCCTAAGTTGATTGTGATGGGTTTAAAGATATGTTAACAACTCAGTGTTTTTTTTTCTCCTATCCTAGAACGTGTCTGTGGTGTATCCAGACCTTACGCCACAGCGCTGTTGAGATAGGTCTTGCAATGCATGACTAACTCACCATTGTGGTGGAATTTTCCAAAACACCATATTATGTAAGATGAAACAAGGGGAAAACTTAGATAAAATCGGGTCATTCCTAGGACCACAGGTCAGAGGATGAGAAGCTCTATTCGCCATACAGTAACAACAAAACCTGTCTGAATTTATGAAGCATGAATTTTTGTGTGTCACTACAGATTGAGAGAGTCTAGACTGATAAGGGGCTGCATGATTTGATGAAAATATGACTTATGTGATAATATTACTTGCAATAAATATTACAAATATTAAAGTGTACTCAGTTCTGCATTTCTCAGTTCTGTTTTTAGTATTTGGCTGACATACAACACATTGCTTGTTGAATTTTAAACAAATAAAAGAAAATAATTTTCAACATTCTTTTAGTGAACAAATTGATTAAGGAGAGAAACCCTAATGTTATGAAAGAGTATGCTCTCTCTCTGTGCCAAATGTATGTACATGTACATGTCCACATACAGTAGAAAAGTTTCACTTTTTCCACTGAGAGCCGGAGTCAGACTTACATCCAGAAGACTCATCGGCTTTCCAGCTGAGGAGCCAGGGTCAGGGCCAGGTGGGAAGCCACTCTGGGAGGCTGACGCTGGGATCCTACGGTGGATGGGCCGTGGAGGGCTGGGCCGGTCGGGTTTGAATCAAAGGATCCTGTCCGCTTACGACGTTGGTAGGTCTGGAGGTCAAAACAAATACAACCCTCAGACCACTGCTCCACATCATGTTAACACCATGGACTGTTCTATCACATCACATGTTGAATTAAATGGATCACTATCACAATGCAACAATACTAATTAATAATAATAAATGTTATCTATTAAATTATTTACAAGCAAAAGTATAGAAGAGTTAACTGTATAAAATGTAATAGCTAATACATCATAGAAGATAACGTTGTTTGAGTTGCTGCCTTAATAAATCTATCTATCTATCTATCTATCTATCTATCTATCTATCTATCTATCTATCTATCTATCTATCTATCTATCTATCTATCTATCTTTTCCATTCAAAGGGGCTTTATTGACATGAAAGGTTCAATAACAATGTTGCCATTCTAAATATCTGGACAGGACGTGATAAACAGTAATAAAAACATTACCAAACAATAAGATTGACTCATATCTATCTGTCTATATCTATCTCACACTTCACACATATCACAACATCAAGCACATGAACACACAGTCTCTGTGCCAAATGCATGTATTTCTTTCACAGTGTTATTATTGCAGTAGGCCTTATGTCTTATGTGTACATGTCAACATACAGTAGAAAAGTTTCACTTTTTCCACTGAGAGCCGGTGTCAGACTTACCTCCAGACTCAGCGTCTTTCGAGCTGAGGAGCCAGGGTCAGGGCCAGGTGGGAAGCCACTCTGGGAGGCTGACGCTGGGATCCTACGGTGGATGGGCCGCGGAGGGCTGCTGGGCAGGTGGGGGTTTGGAACAAAGGATCTTGTCCCCTACGACGTTGGTCGGTCTGGAGGTCAAAACAAATACAACCCTCAGACCACTGCTCCACATCATGTTAACACCATGGGCTGTTCTATCACATCACATGTTGAATTAAATGGATCACTATCACAATGCAACAATACTAATTAATAATAATAAATGTTATTTATTAAACTATATACAAGGAAAAGTATAGAAGAGTTAGCTTAATAAAATGTAAAAGTTAATGCATCAAAGATGATGGCGTTGTTTGATATTGCTCCCTTAAAGAATCTATCTATCTATCTATCTATCTATCTATCTATCTATCTATCTATCTATCTATCTATCTATCTATCTATCTATCTATCTATCTATCTATCTATCTATCTATCTATCTATCTATCTATCTATCTATATGTTTTCCATTCAAAGGGGCTTTATTGACATGAAAGGTTCAATAACAATGTTGCCAGTCTAAATATCTGGACAGGACATGATAAACAGGAATATGAACATTACCAAACAATAACATTGACTCATATCTATCTGTCTATATCTCACACATCACACATATCACAACATCAAGCACATGAACACACAGTCTCTGTACCAAATGCATGCATTTCTTTCACAGTGTTATTATTGCAGTAGGCCTTATGTCTTATGTGTACATGTCAACATACAGTAGAAAAGTTTCACTTTTTCCACTGAGAGCCGGATTCAGACTTACCTCCAGACTCAGCGGCTTTCCAGCTGAGGAGCCAGGGTCAGGGCCAGGTGGGAAGCCACTCTGGGAGGCTGACGCTGGGATCCTACGGTGGATGGGCCGCGGAGGGCTGCTGGGCCGGTGGGGGTTTAGATCGAACGCTCTTGTCCACTTACGACGTTGGTCGGTCTGGAGGTCAAAACAAATACAACCCTCAGACCACTGCTCCACATCATGTTAACACCATGGACTGTTCTATCACATCACATGTTGAATTAAATGGACCACTATCACAATGCAACAAGACTAATTGATAATAATAAATGTTATGTATTAAATTATTTACAAGCAAAAGTATAGAAGAGTTAACTGTATAAAATGTAATAGTTAATACATCATAAAAGATAACATTTGAGTTGCTGCCTTAATGAATCTATCTATCTATCTATCTATCTATCTATCTATCTATCTATCTATCTATCTATCTATCTATCTATCTATCTATCTATCTATCTACCTATCTATCTATCTATCTATCTATCTATCTATCTATCCATCTATCTATCTATCTATCTATCTATCTTTTCCATTCAAAGGGGCTTTATTGACATGAAAGGTTCAATAACAATGTTGCCAGTCTAAATATCTGAACAGGACATGATAAACAGGAATATGAACATTACCAAACAATAAGATTGACTCATATCTATCTGTCTATATCTATCTCACACTTCACACATATCACAACATCAAGCACATGAACACACAGTTTCTGTGCCAAATGCATGCATTTCTTTCACAGTGTTATTATTGCAGTAGGCCTTATGTCTTATGTGTACATGTCAACATACAGTAGAAAAGTTTCACTTTTTCCACTGAGAGCCGGAGTCAGACTTACCTCCAGACTCAGCGGCTTTCCAGCTGAGGAGCCAGGGTCAGGGCCAGGTGGGAAGCCACTCTGGGAGGCTGACGCTGGGATCCTACGGTGGATGGGCCGCGGAGGGCTGCTGGGCCGGTGGGGGTTTAGATCGAACGCTCTTGTCCACTTACGACGTTGGTCCATCTGGAGGTCAAAACAAATACAACCCTCAGACCACTGCTCCACATCATGTTAACACCATGGACTGTTCTATCACATCACATGTTGAATTAAATGGATCACTATCACAATGCAACAATACTAATTAATAATAATAAATGTTATGTATTAAATGATATACAAGCAACAGAATAGAAGAGTTATCTGTATAAAATGTAATAGTTAATACATCACAGAAGTTGACGTTGATATTGGTAATTAATCTATCTATCTATCTATCTATCTATCTATCTATCTATCTATCTATCTATCTATCTATCTATCTATCTATCTATCTATCTATCTATATATCTATCTATCTATCTATCTATCTATCTATCTATCTATCTATCTATCTATCATATCCATCCATCATATCATCCATCATATCTATCTATCTATCTATCTATCTATCTATCTATCTATCTATCTATCTATCTATCTATCTATCTATCTATCTATCTATCTATCTATATGTTTTTTCATTAAAAGGGGCTTTATTGACATGAAAGGTTCAATAACAATGTTGCCATTCTAAATATCTGGACAGGACATGATAAACAGGAATATGAACATTACCAAACAATAAGATTGACTCATATCTATCTGTCTATATCTATCTCACACATCACACATATCACAACATCAAGCACATGAACATACAGTCTCTGTGCCAAATGCATGCATTTCTTTCACAGTGTTATTATTGCAGTAGGCCTTATGTCTTATGTGTACATGTCAACATACAGTAGAAAAGTTTCACTTTTTCCACTGAGAGCCGCTGTCAGACTTACCTCCAGACTCAGCGGCTTTCCAGCTGAGGAGCCAGGGTCAGGGCCAGGTGGGAAGCCACTCTGGGAGGCTGACGCTGGGATCCTACGGTGGATGGGCCGCGGAGGGCTGCTGGGCCGGTCGGGGTTTGGAACAAAGGATCTTGTCCACACGACGTTGGTCGATCTGGAGATCAAAACAAATACAACCCTCAGACCACTGCTCCACATCATGTTAACACCATGGACTGTTCTATCACATCACATGTTGAATTAAATGGATCACTATCACAATGCAACAAGACTAATTAATAATAATAAATGTTATGTATTAAATTATTTACAAGCAAAAGTATAGAAGAGTTAACTGTATAAAATGTAATAGTTAATACATCATAGAAGATAACATTGTTTGAGTTGCTGCCTTAATAAATCTATCTATCTATCTATCTATCTATCTATCTATCTATCTATCTATCTATCTATCTATCTATCTATCTATCTATCTATATGTTTTTCATTCAAAAGGGCTTTATTGACATGAATGTTTCAATAACAATGTTGCCATTCTAAATATCTGGACAGGACATGATAAACAGGAATATAAACATTACCAAACAATAAGATTGACTCATATCTATCTGTCTATATCTATCTCACACTTCACACATATCACAACATCATGCACATGAACACACAGTCTCTGTACCAAATGCATGCATTTCTTTCAAAGTTTTATTATTGCAGTAGGCCTTATGTCTTATGTGTACATGTCAACATACAGTAGAAAAGTTTCACTTTTTCCACTGAGAGCCGGAGTCAGACTTACCTCCAGACTCAGCGACTTTCCAGCTGAGGAGCCAGGGTCAGGGCCAGGTGGGAAGCCACTCTGGGAGGCTGACGCTGGGATCCTACGGTGGATGGGCCGCGGAGGGCTGCTGGGCCGTTGGGGGTTTGAATCAAAGGATCTTGGCCTCTTACGACGTTGGTCGGTCTGGAGATCAAAACAAATACAACCCTCAGACCACTGCTACACATCATGTTAACACCATGGACTGTTCTATCACATCACATGTTGAATTAAATGGATCACTATCACAATGCAACAATACTTGAGAAAAATAAATGTTATGTATTAAACTATATACAAGGAAAAGTTTAGAAGAGTTAGCTTAATAAAATGCAAAAGTTAATACATCATAGATGATGGCGTTGTTTGATATTGCTCCCTTAATGAATCTATCTATCTATCTATCTATCTATCTATCTATCTATCTATCTATCTATCTATCTATCTATCTATCTATCTATCTATCTATCTATCTATCTATCTATCTATCTATCTATCTATCTATCTATCTATCTATCTATGTATCTATCTATCTATCTATCTATCTATCTTTTCCATTCAAAGGGGCTTTATTGACATGAAAGGTTCAATAACAATGTTGCCAGTCTAAATATCTGAACAGGACATGATAAACAGGAATATGAACATTACCAAACAATAAGATTGACTCATATCTATCTGTCTATATCTATCTCACACATCACACATATCACAACATCAAGCACATGAACACACAGTCTCTGTGCCAAATGCATGCATTTCTTTCACAGTGTTATTATTGCAGTAGGCCTTATGTCTTATGTGTACATGTCAACATACAGTAGAAAAGTTTCACTTTTTCCACTGAGAGCCGGAGTCAGACTTACCTCCAGACTCAGCGGCTTTCCAGCTGAGGAGCCAGGGTCAGGCCAGAAGCCACTCTGGGAGGCTGACGCTGGGATCCTACGGTGGATGGGCCGCGGAGGGCTGCTGGGCCGGTGGGGTTTAGATCGAACGCTCTTGTCCACTTCCGACGTTGGTCGGTCTGGAGGTCAAAACAAATACAACCCTCAGACCACTGTTCCACATCATGTTAACACCATGGACTGTTCTATCACATCACATGTTGAATTAAATGGATCACTATCACAATGCAACAAGACTAATTAATAATAATAAATGTTATGTATTAAATGATATACAAGCAACAGAATAGAAGAGTTATCTGTATAAAATGTAATAGTTAATACATCACAGAAGTTGACGTTGTTTGATATTGCCCCGTAATGAATCTATCTATCTATCTATCTATCTATCTATCTATCTATCTATCTATCTATCTATCTATCTATCTATCTATCTATCTATCTATCTATCTATCTATCTATCTATCTATCTATCTGTCTGTCTGTCTGTCTGTCTGTCTATCTATCTATCTATCTATCTATCTATCTATCTATCTATCTATCTATCTTTTCCATTCAAAGGGGCTTTATTGACATGAAAGGTTCAATAACAATGTTGCCAGTCTAAATATCTGGACAGGACATGATAAACAGGAATATGAACATTACCAAACAATAAGATTGACTCATGTCTATCTGTCTATATCTTTCTCACACATCACACATATCACAACATCAAGCACATGAACACACAGTCTCTGTGCCAAATGCATGCATTTCTTTCACAGTGTTATTATTGCAGTAGGCCTTATGTCTTATGTGTACATGTCAACATACAGTAGAAAAGTTTCACTTTTTCCACTGAGAGCCGGAGTCAGACTTACCTCCAGACTCAGCGGCTTTCCAGCTGAGGAGCCAGGGTCAGGGCCAGGTGGGAAGCCACTCTGGGAGGCTGACGCTGGGATCCTACGGTGGATGGGCCGCGGAGGGCTGCTGGGCCGGTGGGGGTTTAGATCGAAGGCTCTTGTCCACTTCCGACGTTGGTCCATCTGGAGGTCAAAACAAATACAACCCTCAGACCACTGCTCCACATCATGTTAACACCATGGACTGTTCTATCACATCACATGTTGAATTAAATGGATCACTATCACAATGCAACAATACTAATTAATAATAATGAATGTTATGTATTAAATGATATACAAGAAACAGAATAGAAGAGTTATCTGTATAAAATGTAATAGTTAATACATCACAGAAGTTGACGTTGTTTGATATTGACCCGTAATGAATCTATCTATCTATCTATCTATCTATCTATCTATCTATCTATCTATCTATCTATCTATCTATCTATCTATCTATCTATCTATCTATCTATCTATCTATCTATCTATCTATCTATATGTTTTCCATTCAAAGGGGCTTTATTGACATGAAAGGTTCAATAACAATGTTGCCATTCTAAATATCTGGACAGGACATGATAAACAGGAATATGAACATTACCAAACAATAACATTGACTCATATCTATCTGTCTATATCTATCTCACACATCACACATATCACAACATCAAGGACAGGAACACACAATCTCTGTGCCAAATGTATGCATTTCTTTCACAGTGTTATTATTGCAGTAGGCCTTATGTCTTATGTGTACATGTCAACATACAGTAGAAAAGTTTCACTTTTTTCACTGAGAGCCGGAGTCAGACTTACCTCCAGACTCAGCGGCTTTCCAGCTGAGGAGCCAGGGTCAGGGCCAGGTGGGAAGCCACTCTGGGAGGCTGACGCTGGGATCCTACGGTGGATGGGCCGCGGAGGGCTGCTGGGCCTGTCGGGGTTTGGAACGAAGGCACTTGTCCACTTACGACGTTGGTCCATCTGGAGGTCAAAACAAATACAACCCTCAGACCACTGCTCCACATCATGTTAACACCATGGACTGTTCTATCACATCACATGTTGAATTAAAAGCAAAATTATAGAAGATGTAGCTGTATAAGATGTAATAGTCAATAGCCTACACCATAGATGATGACATTGTTTGAGACTCTTGTTTTGAGACATGGATCAGTATCAGTGATCAGTATCACAATGCAGTAATACTTCATTAAAAGTAAAAGTCATGTATTAAATTATACCCCAAAAAAAGTATAGAAGAGATCTATCTATCTATCTATCTATCTATCTATCTATCTATCTATCTATCTATCTATCTATCTATCTATCTATCTATCTATCTATCTATCTATCTATCTATCCATCCATCCATCCATCCATCCATCCATCCATCCATCCATCCATCTATTTTAACATCAAAAGGGCTATATTGGCATGAAAGTTCCAATAACATTGTTGCCAGTGTAAATATACAGACAGAATACCATAAAAAGTAATATGAACATTAAGAAAACATTAGCATTGATCTATTTCTCTATCTATATCTATCTCACACATATCACAACATCCAGCACAGGGGAACAAAGTCAGCAGCACTGATATAGTGCCATACTCAACCTGTAATCACAATCTACTCATGAAAACTAATTCAAATTACACCTGACCTCGACTGCTAAATACATTTTTTGATTCCTAATAATTGAGCGACGGATTAGGCTGAACGAAGATGTCCGATTGTCCGATTGTCAGACCGATGGAGTCAAAGCCATGTCATTGGCACTGTGAAATCAGCTTTTCTCTCAATAAAGCTGAATTTATAAAATGGGCGGAATTGCCAAGCTTATTTGCTGATGGGTGAAACTCGACACATTATCACCGCTTTGGAAATATCTAAAAAAATATATTATTGCATTTGTCCCACCTGCTGCTCACCGTGTGGGGCTACTTTTTGGGGCACGACGGAAACTGAATATTTTAAACGGCATTTTCAGTCCTAAATTAAAAAAGAAAAATACACATACATGCCCTACCGTATGTAGAATATGCGTATATTATGTGCGCATTCAAATATGTATAATAAGGATTATATTACCCTACTATTGCAGCTGCTTGCACAACATCAGCAAGAAGTTAAAGAAAATCTTGAAACATTATTTTTGTTATAATATTTCTATGATCAGGCTAATTGTTCAATAGATGAAACAGAACAAAAGCTGCTTCAGCCAAGCTA
The DNA here is from genome assembly GCA_013375575.1 of Percina caprodes. NCBI lineage: Eukaryota > Metazoa > Chordata > Actinopteri > Perciformes > Percidae > Percina > Percina caprodes. The sequence continues at coordinate 97,512 of JABXJD010001246.1, forward strand.
CTTCTTCAAACGTATAGGTTACAAACAGTCTTATTTGATTAATCTACACCGACGATTGCGTTGGTTAATTTTGGGGTCTCAAAGGTATAATACATAGAAAACAACATGGGATAAGAAAGTGTATAAATCTTACATTTTCCACGTAAGTCCTTTTGTCAGTGACAGTAGGTCTTAAGTAGAACTTTAGGTTCAAAAAGTCGTCAGTTGAATTGTCTCTTTTAGAGAAATCGTGGTGTGCAAGTAGAAATCTTCTGAATTTCTGACTGATAGAAAGTTTTTTTTTGTTTGAATGATGATCATATGTAGAATGATGCACCTGGAGACAAAACATAGCAACCGTGGAATCATCAGGTCCCAGACCCAATATGGAGCCTGACCGCATGTCTTACCTCAAGTTCCAATTAAGTGACATCAACCAGTCCTCCATTGCAAGAACAATGCCATTTGTTAGTTTGTGGCAATTTCATTAAATACCGTTTTATTAGATCAAAAAAAAAAAAAAAATCCAACGTGTGAGCAAGACATATAGCTTAAATTAATGAAGCTATTAAAACATCGTGACTCACCTCGTGACCTGTTAATAAATCATTTGAGAAATACCATCCTTGCACCTGGCCAAGCACCTTAACCTGCAGATAAGCCTAGGCTACCTTTTAGAGCATCATTTACGCCAGACTTCAACAAAATGCTAATTTAAAGTTCTTTTGCTCATAGGTGAAAAGTCGGGACATTATCATGGCTTTTCTGCAAAGATTTTAAAAATCTATTTATTATTGCAGTTGTCACACCTGTCTGCTGATCAATATGCGCGGCTGTTGTTCGGGGCACGATGAAAACGGAACATTTAAAACGACCTTTTCAGGTCTAAATTAAACAAAACATCCCAAATAGTCTATGTAGGCTAGATTATTTGTTTATGGAGAGCATATTCAAATATAGGCATAATAAATTAGGCTTAGGCCTACTGCACTGCTTGCAAACTGGCCAACATCGCCAAGAAGTTAAAGAAAAACTTGGAAAGATTTTTATTATAATATTTCTATGATCAGTCTAATTGTTCAATAGATGAAGCAGACGGTCTTTATCAAATCAACCAACAAAGCCAAGTCAACCAAAAGCTGCTTACTGCTACTAACTTAGTCTTATTTGATCCATTTACAGCGAAAATATTCTCATTTAGCATCGGTGAACTTTTGTTGTCTGGAATGTCTTAATGGTAAAATACATAGAAAACAACATGGGTTAAGAAAGTGTATAAATCTTACATTTTCCACGTAAGTCCTTTTGTCAGTGACAGTAGGTCTTAAGTAGAACTTTAGGTGCAAAAAGTCGTCAGTTGAATTGTCTTTTAGAGAAATCGTGGTGTGCAAGTAGAAATCTTCTGAATTTCTGACTGATAGAAAGTTTTTTTTTGTTTGAATGATGATCATATGTGGAATGATGCACCTGGAGACAAAACATAGCAACCGTGAAATCATCAGGTCCCTGACCCAATATGGAGCCTGACCGCATGTCTTACCTCAAGTTCCAATTAAGTGACATTGACCAGTCCTCCATTGCAAGAACAATGCCATTTGTTAGTTTGTGGCAATTTCATTAAATACCGTTTTATTGGAAATAAACTGAAAATATCCAACATGTGAGCAAGACATAGCTTAAATTAATGAAGCTCTTAAAACTACATTTTGACTCAACTTGTGACCTGTTTATAACATTAGCTAATTATGTTTGACAACATGCATCCCTGCCACCACCACAAAAACATGCTTCACTTACTGCAAACACTGTCTTAGAAGTGTGCATGTATGAATTTTAAAGACGTATATAGTTGGCTTACAGCATGATTAATTTCAGTGCCATATACTGTAGGCCTACTGTATGGTCCTCCTGTGTCAGATTGACAACAGCTGTCTTAAAATTTTTCTTCATTGTTTTCATGTAGGCCTATTTTTAAAAACAGAAATCCTGTTAAAATAATATGACACAAACATGTTTACACCAAAGGACTCACACCTAACTAAAACCTAAAAAACTTACACTCCGAGTTGGTAATTGTGTTAGATATTTTCAAACCATGCTGTCATGTGTCTTGTTGTGTTACAGTGAAGGTGTATTTGAGCTAGTCCTAGAAAACACTGATTTTATTGTACTGATTTTATTACTAATAGAAATATTGTCTAATATTATCATTAGTGAAGTGACGGACTGCCCATCTTGAGCTAATATATATAATAATAATGAAATAAAGACAATAATTTATGTTGTTATTTTTTTTAGCTAATATATATATATATATATATATATATATATATATATATATATATATATATATATATATATATATATATATATATATATACTACCCACAATTCTAAGCGTAATAACGACGTCTTTGATTGGTCCAATAAGTCGCTGTTGCCATGGAAATGTTTACAGTCCATGTACCCATGTACAATAGAAGTCTATGATAGTTTTTAAGATGTTTTTATAAGCGAAAAAATTATTATTATTATTAATTATCACCGACCACCACTATGAGGGGGAGGGAGGGGGCGAGAAAAAGAGAAAAAGAGAGAGAAAACAAAGAAAGCAATGTTGCCAGGCCCATTTTTGATCCCAGTCCGTCTCTGTAGCCTACTAGTTGCAGATATTCTATGTCAATGGATATATATGTACTGTATACAGTGGTGCTCATACTTTTATGAAGCCAGGCTAAAGTTGACTAAAAAGAGGAATAAAAAATCATCTTTTGGAAATTGATCTTAATGCCTTAATTAGGAAAAATCCAACCTTTAAGGGCACCCATTTTCTTAGTGGATGAATAATGTGTTATGAATAAATTAATGTATAATGTATTAAAATACAGGGGGCATAAGTACTGTATACACCCCCCTATGTTAAATTCCCATAGAGGCAGGCACATTTTTATTTTTAAAGGCCAGTTATTTCATGGATCAGGATATTATGCATCCTGATAAAGTTCCCTTGGTCTTTGGAATTAAAGTTACCTCATCATCATCATCACATACCCTTCACCATACATAGAGATTGGCATGGTTGTTATTTCCAGTTAGCCTAATAGCTGG
>JABXJD010000935.1:0-135462 GCA_013375575.1 Percina caprodes
AAGCTGCTTTTCATCAGAAATTATATACTTATACTAATAGACAGGTAGACAGAAAGTCAGTCAACAAGTGAAAGGGGAAGTCAGAATGGGTAATATAACCAAATATTCATACAGTTAAGTCAGACAGGCAGATAGATAAGCAAGCTAATAGGTTGACTGTAATCTGTAATAAACTGTAATAGACAGGAAACAGACCAGATTTGACTGACAGAAAAGAGACAGAAAAACAGAAACACTTAGAAAATACAAAGGAATACAGGCAAAAAACTGAAAGCTTACACACGTTTTTCTCTCCCAATTCTCAGTCAGGTGGCCCATATGTTATAATTCATTACTGGAACTGACATGTCTCAACACATTCACTTGTTGACATTTGGAAGTAGTAAAAGTTCAGCTTTGACCTACTGTCCATATTATAAACCACTGTGGACTGATGCAGGATGTGCGTGTAGGTGCGTGTGTATGAGAGAGACCAAAGGAGACTGTAGCCTGTCCTATCATGTGTTATTGAGAGTGCTGTGTGATTGGGCCAGCGCTGCCATAGATCAGACTTCTCACACACTTCACACTCACATTAAAGTCCTCTGTATATGGCTGTGTTCAATGAGATGAGTGATATCTGAGCTCACTCCAGAACTTCTTATTGGACATCTATCAGTGTTCTGCTGCACCGACTACATTGCACACACACACACACACACACACACACACACACACACACACACACACACACACACACACACACACACACAAAAGACTATACTCCTCTGTTGCTCTTCTTCTGTTGCTCTTCTGATTACATTTCCAGCACTTATTGCAATGGTGCAATGAGCGAACCCATTTGAACTGAATTTTAAGTTGTGCATGTGTTTTATATGAATTCAAGACACACACATACTGTAGATAAAGGGAGGCAGTGAGGGAGGCTTGTTAACAGTTGTTTTAACAACCCTCACATGGACACAAAGGGGATGTGTGAAAACACTTAGAGCAAAGGCTCTGTTGTACAATCCAGCTCATCTCTCAACAATTTACAGGGCAAGTAAGGAAATTCATAAAAGGGGGAGTAGTAGAGGAAAGCCACTAAGTACATTTACTCAAGTACTGTACCAAAGGAGGAGTTTTCAACATTGTTCTACTTTATATTCGTACTATTTGAAAATAAGTTATTCTACAGTATTTATTTGACAGTAAGTGACTTTGCATATCGAGAGTTTAAAAACCATAATAATATAATGAGCATATAAAATATGATGCACTTTTATACTGTAAATAAACTAACAGTATAACAAATAGTTAAAATTGTTTCCGCAGCTCTTATACATGATTACTTTCTACAAATTGAAGAAACAGTTCAACATTTCGTGAAAAAGGATTATTCCCTTTCTTTCAAAGAGAACAATTAAGAGATCACTACAGGGAGACAAATAGCTTAGCTTAGCATCAAGACTGGAGGCAGCGGGTGACAGCTCACCTGAATGGTTCCTCTCGCCTCATGCAAAAATACACCTTAGAGCACCTCTAAAGTTGATTCATTAATTTTTTCGATTTAACATTCTGTTAAATGTGATACCCTAAGTGTGTACATACGTACTTAGTGTATCACAGCTAACAGAACTAAAGAGAAAAAACTAACGAGTAACATGGGCCACAGTTAGTTCATAGCTGCTGGTATGTTTGTATATTCTTGTGTAAAATAAGAAAGCAACATGCAGGCCACAGAAACACAGAAGGCTCCTCTCAAGCAGTAGTATTAGAAGCAGGCCAAGACCCCCAGGTGTAAGATGGTGAAGTATTTATCTCATATTGCTCCTCTGGCAGACAACCAGAGTCTAATACTGAGCCCTGCTCTGTCCTCCGCACTCCACACTGGTACACACACGGGCGCACACACACACACACTAGTGGTACCACTAATCCTTTGTTAGCGCACCCACATTATCCTGTGCTGCGCCCATGTGCTGCCACATGAGTGTGTGCATATGTCTTTGCCACTGTGTCTGAGACAGAATAAGAGAGAAAGAGAGACCCCTCCTCCCCTCCAATACCACCTGGCAAGGAGCAATTTAGCAAGAATGTAGCAGAGAGGCCTAACAGGAAATCCCTGCTGTCTCACCTGCACTGGCCCACTAAGCTGTGATAGTAATGTACAGACGCCCTACTAATACCCTCTTAAAGCACTCACCGCTGCCAGGCACAGTACACGAAAAAGGAGGAGAGATGGACCGATGAGGAGGGAGGGATGAAAGGATGGAGAGGAGTCAGGGTGAAAGTAAAGGGAGACATAAATGAAAGAGTGAAAGACGTTGGAGAGAGATGATAGGAATCCTTAAGAGCACATTAACACCACTGACATAATGCTCCTCCACTTGCTCAAACTACAACTCCATCAGTATATCTGTTACAGGAAATCGTGTATGGCTATATCAGCTGGCACACATGCTGAGATGATAGACAGCTAACAAGTCAAGATTATTAACCTTCCGCTTCTCCTGCAATTTCCTCTCTGATTTTCCTGTTCTTCCAAAAACACCTCTCTCTTTCAACCCGACACTACTACCTCTCTTTCAACACTCCATCTCTCTAGCCATGCTCCAAACTCTCCAGGAGCTTTCCTATTGCCGTGTAAAGGTGGGGGTCCGTGGCGAGACAAAGTAATTGTGTTGATGTGAGAAATCCCTCAAGAGAAGTCCTCAAGCCGGGCTGCCTGTGGGACAGGCTCACATTTTCCAGCTATGACTTTGTCAGTGTGTGCATTTCTGTGTGTTTCCAAGTGAGAGCGATAACATGCAAAGCAGAACCCTTACACTCTCCGGGAAAACTGGGGGTACTCATTCTACTTATGTAATTGGGTACAGGGGGACTACACTCTGTTTTGTTATCACAGCTTTTTGTTGTTTTTGTTTAGTGTATGAGAAAATGACAAAAGTGAAAGGTGAGGGAAATATATGGAGGGGAACACTGCTGTCCAGTCTGGCCTGCAGTTCAAATCCAAAAGGGACATTGGAGATTCCATTGAGGCGTTTCTCAGAAGAGATGACATACAAGCACATCTATATCACCCCATATTCCACCCCCAAAAGCCCCACGTATGCTTTCCAGCCCCTCACTCAGCACCATATCATTTAAAAAAATGACTTGGATATATTTTTAAGATTCTGTGGTTGCACAACTATTAATTCTTTGCAATAAGGGAATTTATGTTGGAATTTATTTCTAACTAATAGTCACACACTAATAACCAGTAAAGAATGCATGCAGTCCATGCACACATGCATATATTCAACAGTATTCACATGCATGTACCTGCAATTAAACATGCCACCATGCACACACAAACAAAAACACATCCTCATTTTTCTTGACATCCTCTCTCATGCTTGCAATGACAGACAAATGTGGATTCTGGACACTAGTTAGCAAAGTACAACAGAGGCTTAAAGAAAACAGCTTCTCTGTTTGTCCTCACCTCCCTTTTTCTTGTCTCACATTTCATCATAAAAGTTTTTCTGGCAGAAAATCTGCAAAGGTATCAGGCCCAGAGTCGGCTCCGGGCCACAATGAACAACACAGGGACTATATGAGTAGACCACAGTCAAAACGGCAGAACCAGAGACGATGGGGAGACCACAGCAAAATTCCAGGGATCCACCAATACTAGCATACTCACACACTGACAGTTGCTCTCTCACTCACCCATTTTGGAGCAAGTAGAGTCATAGGTTGACCAGAAAAAACATTCCTAATATGATCTCTTATCTCACTCTAGCTTTTTAAATATCTCTGACCTTCATGCATGAACACATTTCTCACGCACACACATGCACACACACACACACACACACACACACACACACACACACACACACACACACACACACACACCAACTGACAACACCACCATGAAAGGTGTTTAATCCCAAGAGTAGGTCTGGTGGAGTGTATGGGACATCTGAACTCAGGTCTGCTCAGGCTGCTGCGGTGCACTACACACAGCTGTCTAAGTTATTTACTTCTCTGGCTGTATGACGTCCTGCCAGCCTGTATAAATACAGCACAGGGCAGCCATTACACATAATTTATTTAAAGGTTCATGCTGTGAAATTAATCATCTAAGTTTATGAAATAATGTTCAACTAATTCATGTTTGTCCAGCAATTAATGTGGCCAAGTGTGAACTGTATCACTAAAAGAAGGAAGGCTATCTCATTTCAAGATGATGCTCGACCACCAGACAGTCTCCCACATCAGCTATAATCATTTAAATATATCTGTGTATTGTTTCAAAGAGAAACCAACACACTCTCGTATGATGAAGAAGGAAGAGAATGGATGTGGACTGCTGGACCAGTTGCTGTTAGTTTTGCTGTCACTCTGATTAATGTCTGCATTAACAAAGATTGGTGAAAGATTAATAAAAAAAATGGCCAATCCAGTTTATGAAATACATGTTTGCAGTATTAAAAGATGGTATACAGTATAAGCACCTGATTGTGAGTCTCACACAGATGTGAGGAGTAGCGTTAAATGATCCATAGTTTCTAGATGAGGCAAGAGAAACTTCCAATAGATGTCAAGAAGTCACTGTAGAAGGTTCTGAAGTTAGACAGGGTGCTTTTTTTCATATGAGAGCATTAATGCATTTTGGCATGCATCTGTGTGTGCACAGGTGCAGCAGGAAGTTGCACTGTCAAACGGAAGAATGAGGCATTTCACAGAGCAACTGTGAACAAGGGCTGAGCTTCTCTAAGACCCTGCACTGATTCTGGTTTCTTTAATTTACACACACACACACACACACACACACACACACACACACACACACACACAGATTTCCTCTCCACCTGAGCTGGCCGCACCAGACATGACGACACCGGGGCTGATCTGTGCGGAAATAAGGGACGTTCCTGTCCTGGGTCTTAGGCTGGGTGTCATTTGAGGTGTGTCATCAAAGCCAGGGTTAAGGCTACAGTTAGAGCTTTGATCAGGAATCGTATAAAAGACAGATCACCTCAGGGCCTGCTCAGGATAATAATCTGATGTAAACTGCCTCACAGCAGGGGCTGCAAGGTGGAGTTTGGGGCACAGTCTCATTGTACACTCTAACATCTGTGGATCAAACAATGGCAACACAGCTGTCTGACCACAGGCTACAGAGGGAACATGGGAAAGTGCAGATGTAAAAAAAAAAAAAATAAGGACAAGGACGCTAACACGCACAGACACAGAACTCCCACTAACAAAAGGATCTTTGTCAACATAATGAATGAATGTTTTTTGCCAAAGCACAAAAGTCAACCATGTCATGCTTTTGGTATTGTACCAGAGTATTAATATGACACAGAAAATGTAGAAAACTCACCCCAAGTACCATCACACAAACCCACACTGCACACATCTGCCAGATTCCCTCTTTTGCCCTCCATCCATCATCATTACCTCCTCCAGCAAAGATGAACACAAACACACATGCACATTTGAAGGAAGAGACGCTGTAGGCGTTCCACCCCCCCCCCCATTAACACTTGCTCCTGCTTTGATTATTTTTCCTGATCATTTCCACACCAGTTGCTACATCCTGTTTCCAGGGAATCCATTTCCTGTCAAACAACAGTGAGCAGTCACTCTGGCAAACAACCGCACAGTAGGGCTTGATTAAGTAAAACAGTTTCAGGTCTGTCATTCTGCTGATTTGTGTAACACACCCTCATGATCATATAGTAAAGAAAACACTGGAGTTGTCACTTAAAAAACAATTGAAATCCATAAGTGAACCATCTCCATCTATAACAACTGAGCAAGCTCTCATCTGCTGATATTTCTTCAGTCCTTTTCTATTACATACACTGTGTAATGTAATGTAAACTATGTAATGAAATTAATTTGACATAATCATTATAGAATAAATATTCCAGTTGTTCACACATTTGACCTCAGCATAATTTGCAGAGATGAGCAGTATTTCAATTAAGTGTATTTAAAATAAGTATTTAATAGTATTTCTTAACTTGTATTTTGCTGGACAGAAACAGTACATATGTAATTAATAACTAAATGCATTAATTGGTAATTCCGTATTTAAAATGACTAAAATACATTACTTAATATGAATTGTTGTAATATGACACATTTGTATCACCAAGTTTAAACTTTAGGAAAGAAATGCAAGTGAATCACGTGTCATGTCGGGTCCAGCAACATTGTGAAGTATCATATTTCATTTGTGTTCCCCTGGACTGCAGTGTTAGGGGGTAAACAAAGGAGAATACTGATATGTACCCCCCAAGGGTAAAGAGAGCTGTTACATGTCTGCTCATATGGATGGTAACACTCCCAAACACACTTAAAGCTGAAAGGCAGTACTTTAACCACATATTCATTGATTCCTTTCAAATAAAATGTGCTGGATTGGGGTGTGTGTGTGTGTGTGTGTGTGTGTGTGTGTGTGTGTGTGTGTGTGTGTGTGTGTGTGTGTGTGTGTGTGTGTGTGTGTGTGTGAAATTAGAGGTTAAGTGGTCAGAGCAAAGCAGGGTGACCCTGAGGAGCGAGGTGGTCAGAACAAAAAGAAAGGAGAGTATTGTCTCTGGCTGTCTCAATCAGCAACTCAGTGCCTACTGGTTAACCAGCCACTGACTGACAGCAGACCAAGCAAAGCCCTAATTACTCTCTGTGTTTGTGTGTGTTTTTGTTTAGTTTCAAAATGTGCACAACTAGAAAACGTAAAAAAAAGGTAAAGAGATCACACACATGCACTCTTCAAAGACTGAAAGAGTCGACAATCATATGTGTGTGCATACACCTTCGGCTCCTTCGGTTGTGCACATATTTACCTCGTTCCCTGTGTAAACCATTAAAATCTCATCCCCATTATGACCCCAATAACTCCACTTTATGACTTTTCCACATGGCCTCTGAAGAACTTGCGAGGGCTTTATTTTGGACCGCGCCATGTTTGTTCTGGGGGGCCTGACGCTTTGGTACTCACACTGCAACCCAAACCGCACCAACCCAGGAACCCAAGAGCATGCTGTTGGGTCTTAGAGTTGTGACCGTGGTCAGTCAAGTTCAGATGAGGTCATATTATAACTTGTCTGCAATGGACTAATCACGAGAGGCCCAGGTTTTAAATGTGAAGTCGATAATTAGTGGTCAGCCTTAAACAGGAACTGTTTTCCATTTGTTTATGCCAACCACCTCACAGTTGTCTTCAGTGTGTTCATCAAGTTCATTTGTAAATACACTCTTTCTTGCAGTGGTACCAACAGATGAGGGATGATAACGGACAGAGGAGAAGGAGTAGTAGGCGAGAAAATGGGGGGGGGGAGACAGATTGAGGAAGATTGTATGGATGGAAGAGAAAATATGGATGAGGGCGCAAAAGTGAATGAGGCAGAAAGAAGAACAGAAAGTGAGAACACAGCAAGGGGGGGGGGGTATAGAGTGGAGTGTAACCAGGTTGAGACCACATCTTTTCTCCGCCTCACTACTTATATAAACCATTAATCAGCAAAGAGAACAAGGAAAGATCAACAAAAATGGTCCAACAGGGACTACAGCACACCATACCATCGCATCACTCACTGACAAAGAAAGGCCCACAGCCTTCTACATCCATTAAGCAACTCTATTCTCTTACTTCTCACTTCCTCCTGTCGCTCCATCGATCCTTGATTCTTTCCCTCTCCAATTTTTTTTTTTTTTCTTGTTTTCCCTATTCATCACTGTCGCTTTGGTTGATGTTTGCAAGTCGTTTTTGAGTCATGTATAACTTCTTCAAGTCATTACACCTCAACCTCAAAATCATAACTCAGTGGAGGTTTTCTGGCAGACACTGCAAATGCTGGTGATGAAAGAGAACACAAAATATTTGAGGTCACATCTGAGAAAGTTAAACCAAAATACCACACACTGCTCTCTGTAAACACAGACATGTTGCCACATTGCAAAACATACATTAAAGGCATGCTGCTGCTAACACTTCTATTGGCTTTCTATGAAGAGGAACATATCAAATTGTATGTTGTGGTGTTATTTATGTGCCTTTGACTTAAGAACCTTGAACCTACTTCAGGTCTGGATTTCCCTGTGTGGGTATGTGGCCACCTGCAAAATGCTTGCCTCAAGTGATGAACATCATCTAAATCAATGCATATCAACCTTCACAAAATGAAAACCTTCACTAATATCTGTCAAAGACATTAAACACAACATGATTTGGTTGCACTAAAATTAAAGGTAATAGCTCAGATAATGTGACTCTTAAGACATTATTATATTACTAAAGAAGACAGCAGAAACAGCAATATCGGGACAAATATACAGTGACGAGAATAAGTTTACACACCCTGTTAAAGTTGATTAAAAGAGGAATAAAAAAACATATTTTGGAAATTGATCTTAATGCCTTTATTCAAAACATTTAGGAAAATCCAACCTTTAACGGACACCAAATTTCTTTGTGAATGAATAATGTGTAAATAAATAAATGTTCTTCCTTAAAATAAAGGGGCATAAGTGTACACCCCCCTATGTTAAATTCCCATAGAGGCAGGCACATTTTTATTTTTAAAGGCCAGTTATTTCATGGATCCAGGATAATATGTATCCTGATAAAGTTCCCTTGGTCATTGGAATTAAAATAACCCCACATCATCCACATACCATACCTAGAGATTGGCATGGGGAACTTTCCATAAAATCATCTCACAATGCAAATCAAACCAGCTATTAAGCTAACAGAAATAACACTATGCCAATCTCTATGTTACAGTATGTACATTTATTTATTTACAATACATAATTCATTCACAAAGAAAATTGATGTCCTTAAAAGGTTGGATTTTCCAAAATTCTTTGAATTAGGGCATTAAGATCAATTTCCAAAAGATGTTTTTTTATTCCTCTTTTTAATCAACTATAGCATGGGTGTGTAAACTTCTCGCTACTGTAGATGACAACACAGGAGTTATAAAATAATGTGCAAACAGACACTCAGGGCCCTATCTTGCACCTGGAGCAGCGCAAAGCCCAATGCAAGTGTCTTTGCTAGTTTAAGATCGACACAATTGTTAATGTCCCGTCCAGCACCCACGTTGTTTAAATAACAAATGCACCTGCGCCCATCTTTGCGCCCATGGGCGTGCTGGTCTTACAGGGAGGTGTGTTCAGGTGAATTGGCGTATTGCTATCTTGAGGCAGCGGGAAGGGATCGCACCATTGACCAACAAAACCTAGTCTAAAGTCAGTAACGCAGCATTCCATTGTTATTTTAACAGCACATTAGTAAAATGTGCCTAGGCACAGCATGTGCACACTATGCTTGTTACACACACAATGAAGCGCAGCAACACACACACATGCAAAAGATTACAAATAAAAATATTATCGTGCATATCTACCAACGTACAAACACGCTTGGCTGTTAAAGGAATGGGAGATGACACTCTGATTGGTTTATTGCATGTCACGCCCAAAACATCTCCATGAATTAATGAAGACATCAAGTACAATCATTTTGAACCATGCGCCGGGTGCACAGACCCTTTTTCTGCCGTCAAACTAGCAAAAGTGGATTTGGACAGGCCATAAACACTGTGTGCTTAGATTGTTGAAATATGGCCCTCAGGTTTGTCTAAGGAAATGTGTTTTTCATGGCAAAACATTACAATAACCATGCACCTAAATTAACCATAACCCCAACTCACATAAAATAGTGTTTTCCATGTTAGATTATTTGAAATATTGCCTAGATTTTGGCCATTCAGAATGAGTTAAATCACTGCGGAGCTGGGGAGATACCCACTTTGTGTTGCAGTTAGAAAGATAGTTGGCTTTTGGAGGAGGCTCAGTAAGGTCAATAAACTCAGTCAGGTATAATACAACTATTTGCTTAACTTTTATATCTCTGGAGTATATGCATCACTATGAACTTTGTAGGTTAAACATATACTGTTTTAACTGTGGTTTGTCCTATCTCTGGCTCTTGGAAAAGTAAATATTGTATTTTGTATTGTATTTTCCAGAATGAGATCAGAGTACACTCCAAGTGAATAATTCAAATTGGAGGTCCACCTAAGCCTGTCATCACAGAGACAAAGTGTGACTGGGAACAGCTAAATCAGATAAACAGGCACACATGTCTTAACTGTCTGATTTGGCCTCATTTAGTCCAATGTTTATATTCAAAATAATGTTCTCGGAGTCAAAGCACCTGCAAACCCCTTTACCAAGAAAGTTGCGGTCTGTTCCTTTGTCGCTGGCTGGTTAAATATTGAGAAGGTCTCTGATAGGTTACCTGATCGGCTGGAGTATAGTTACAGCCATGCATTGTCATGATTGGGGCAGGAATGACACATACGCATACTGTATTAATGGGTTAATTTTCCACAGACGTGGGCAGCATACTCAATGCCCTCACACACAAGCATACACTCATTATTTTCCACATTTCCCAGGTATCTGGAGTCGTATTTAATCACATCAATTTAGAAGCTGTCCTTAACTTTGACTGACAAATAAATGCACTTTCATTTACTCATTCCCTCGCTCACAGTGCCTGCACTGTTCCCTCACTGCTCCTTCTTACTTTCATCCTGATGTGAATTGCTTTTAGAGACAAGTGTCTGTGAGATGAAGCTGTGCCTCACGTCTAGTAGACACCAGTCTGTCTCTGGGGGAATGGACTACTGTACCAATCTCTGTCATTCATGATGAGACCCAACTGGCACACACACAAACACACACACACACACACACATTCGGGGAAGGGTATGATGCCCCAGTAGTCTTTTGAAGAATTTTTAATGTGATGTCAGAAAGCTGAAAAAAACTGCTGAAGGGAGATGAAGTAATAATATGAGTGAATTAAAGGAATGAGGTGAGAAAGGGAGATCCTGTGAGAATGGCTGTGCTTTCTAGCCGAATGACTGACAGACAGTAAAAGAATGCAGGGCCACTGCTGGCCTCAAGCACACTCAATATCTTTACTCATCCTCTGGTTTGCCCACTTAGTCCAGGAAACCCTAGCCTTTCCCAAGAGGGGGAAATGCCACTTCAATAGCAGGGAAAAACTACTGGAGACCAGAGATGAGAGTCCAGCAATCAGCACTGACAGCGTATGTGTTTTTGTGTGTATGTCTTTGCGTGTGTGTGTATATGTCTTTGTGTGTGTGTGTTTGTGTCTTTGTAGTGATCAAGACTGTCGGATCTGATCACTGCCCACTGCAGTAGCTTATGAGAAGTGAGAAGAAGACAGGCTACAGAGCACAGTGTGCCCAGTGAGCATTATTTTATTTCCCCCCAACACTGCTTTGCTGCAGCCACCATAATTTGTCAAAATTGAAATGGGGGTGGGGGGGTGACATGTCTCCTGGTTTTGCCATAAAGTTTCACCGTGGGAAGAGTGCACACATGCACACACAAAGATTTCTTTACATGCCATTTCAGTAGGACACACAAACAACAACCACCCACTGAAAACCAATTCCTTTAAGTATGATGTATTCTGCTTACTGCGAGGGCCAAAATTCCTTGCACATGTATGGACAATTAGGCCTAATTTTGGCCCAAATTACTTCCTGTAATGATGAGTGGACATAGTTAGCAGGCCATTTTCAACTGCCTAACACAAAGAGATCTAAAGTATCAGTTCCAAGTCTAGAGAGTGATGGTGGAAAATGCTAACACCCACCCACACTTCCATATTTCTGCATACAACCCACCTCCATTCCTAACAGCAAAATCTAAAATCATTCGAGCCAAAGAATTAAGAAACTTCAAACATGCAGAAGAAAAAGCTGTCAGCTTTCTCCAGCTTTCTGACTGACCCACCCACAAGTACCAGCCCACTGGTGGTCTAAAGGAACCACACACATAGACATTCTTTCCACCAACCTTAATGTTCATTAGAGAAACTGAAAGAGAAAGAAATCAAGGCAGAAAAAGACAGAATTGTGTACACTTGCAAAGATTGTGATAATCTCTGTCATCTCATAAGTATCTGTGCATACAAGTTAGTCATAAAAGGTTGTTTTTCCGGGAACAGCTCATATTCATCATGATCACTGTAAATGTGCCAGTGATGGCCAAACAGTGTGTGTGTGTGTGTGTGTGTGTGTGTGTGTGTGTGTGTGTGTGTGTGTGTTACTGACCTCTGTCTGCAGTGTATTGGCCCGTTGCTCCTTGGCGCTGAGTGACTCCTTTAGCACCTCGATGTGCTGCTTGCAGTCTGAATTCTGATTGGTCAGTGTTTCTAGTTTGGTCTGCAGGGCCTGCATCTCTGACTCTTTTCTGTTTAGCTCCTGCTTCAGCTGCTCTATCTGACAATCACAGAAACACAAGCACACATTTGTTATGAAAACCTTTAAGTCACCATTGAGTGAATTGATATACAGTACAAACGTACTTGCGGATAACAACAACTTGTGAGAAAAAAATATTTTTTCAGGCAAACAAACATGCACATCCACAAACCACATACCTGTATGCAAAAACATGCAAAAATACACCAACGTGTGTGTTGGTGTTTTATATTACTGAATGTGACAATTCTCCCCATACATTGTCCTCTAAGAACAGAACATTTTGAAAGACGCTTAAACATGCTGAACATCTACGAGTGTGCGATATGGACAAAATTGATAGGGGGAAAGCTATCTTGCCATTTAAAATCATGGTGAAAAGTGTAACCTTTTCATTCTACTTAGCCGAATTGTTTAAATATAACATTAAACATAACTTAAAAAAAAAAGAAAATCTGAAATATTCCTCATGCTATGGCCCATTTTTACAAACCTCAACTTTTTTATCAACCATTTAACCATGAAATTAAAAACGATAAAATCCAAATACTGCATGTCAATGGTTTCATGATGCATTAGGAGAGATGATATAAAGTATTACAATATTGAATTATAACCCATCCTACATTAACAGTCCACACACAGGGGAGTCCCAGGCCTACTGTCTGCTCTGTAGACACACCAAGCCAAACAGCCAAAGAGTGAAATTGCATGCAGGCAGTGTTATGGGGAGCAATAGTAGACTCCCATATATAGCTGACAAAGTACAGATTGCTTTAAGGAAGGCCATACAGAGTGCGACAGAAAACCACAAAGGAAATCAAATGCATTTACAGAGCAAGGTTTCTCTGCTGAGGCTAGCCATGTTCACAAGATTGTCATCTGTCTACTGGTGCCAAAAATGCACATAGCTGATTCGAGGAGAGATTTCTCCAATTGTGTGAGCAGGGTTCACCCCATAATGGGGAAATACTGACTGGCCAATCAACTCTCACTCATAGAAATAAAGAGCCCGAGAGACGAGGGAGACTGAATAATAGGAGACAGGAGCCAAAAGGTGAAGTGGAGTCAAAAAGGGACCCTATGAGGTAAAATGGTGAGAGAATAGTCAGACAGAGAGAAGAGGAAGTGGGAACATAGTAGGGAGTGGACTAAAAATATTATGATAAAGTGATAGAGGATTATAAATCAAATAAGGAGCAGGAATATTAGGTTGAAGGAAATAAATAATGAGAGAGGAGAGAAGCTAACGAGAGGGGTACTTCTGCTTGTTCTGTTATCCAGGGATGTTGGGGGGGGAGGAAGAAGGTGGGAGCTGTTCTGATGGAAGACACACATGGTGACAAGGCCTGCTCCTACAGAGACACAAAGACAAGAAGACAGCAAGCCACTAAAATATGGCACAGAGCCAGCAGGAAAACAGTCTAGGTTTCCAAGCTGGCTGCGTGCTCCTCCACACTCCTCCACACTCTGCACTCCTCAACCACACCGCCGAAGCTTCAAAATGTTACACTTAGTGAAGTCAGAAACGATTATCTAGGTAAATAGTTAACCTATACTCTAATATCCATGTGTCATTCTTGAACAAATGTTTTTACAAGCAACTATCTAGTGTTTGAGTATATTAAAGCTCACAGAGGAAACTAGAGGACAGGGATGTTGTCCTCTTTGGTTTCTCTTATCACAGTCTCACCTCAACACCAGTCGCCACCACTGCTGAAAGACCAGTACCCTAAACACTTCAAGGATATAGAATGAATCTGTGTGCATATCCATGCGCGTGGTGTCTCTCTGTGTAATGCAGAAAGATGAGACATGGGAGAGTGAGCCAGGGCCATCACTATGATGTATATCGTCCCAGGTCAGTAAGAGTGAGGAGAG
This sequence comes from Percina caprodes, assembly GCA_013375575.1. Lineage (NCBI taxonomy): Eukaryota > Metazoa > Chordata > Actinopteri > Perciformes > Percidae > Percina > Percina caprodes. The sequence continues at coordinate 14,181 of JABXJD010000935.1, forward strand.
AGTTCTTTCCTCTGTCGTTGTAAGCTCACATTCATCTGTCAGGGTCCCATTCATAAAAACATCTCTTTTATGATTGCATCAGGAACTTCCCGATGCAATGACAAATGGGCCCTACAAAGAGCACCATTAATGAACAAAGAGAAACATTTTCACATGGAGCACTACTCATGGGCCTCAGCCATCATGGACACTCAGCTAGAAACTCTGTGAAACTTGAAACTACATGTTTAAATATGGCTCCTGTAGATATGTACATGTGTCTATTCAATTGTGTGCATATCGGTTGGGACACTGCATCCTGTGCACACTGTGTCCCAATGAATAAACCAGTATACAGCCTGGAAGAGAGACATTTTAGTCAGGCCTTTCTAAAGGTCTTCCTGCCAGCTGAAGGTAGGACAGTAAACAGATACGGTTCACTGTTAGCTGATAGGACCCGAGTTTGCTCCGTAGAACAGTCAGCCGTCACAGACAGGAGAGCAGTTCAATGCTTCATCATCACACAGGTAAGGTAGATAAGGCACACAAGCATTTCATTTGGAAAAAAAGAAAAGAAACCTCACTCTAAATATTAAATAACCGATCCATTTTTAAGCGTAGGAGTTCTTGGTATCCATGCAACACAGTAGGCTAAAAGCCTCAATAAAGCATGCCAAAAGGACACAACGTACTGTAGCATGCAGTTTGGCATCAAGATTTGCTATCAATTATGATTGCTCCTCCATGAGCATGCAATGGCACATAACAGGTTCTCACACATCGTAATTGATTCTTTAAGGCAAACATGCATCAGTCAGGCCATGCAGTATCGTCTCAAATAGCGTGCAGAGACATTCTACCTTAGTCTTCATGAATTTAGAATGGCTCTTGTAGACTTCCACATGCTTGAGCTCATTGTGCCTGTCGTCGGGGTGTAGCAAGCCGCTGGTCTTTAACATCTGGACCTCATCCTCTAAGTCTCTGATGTTCCTCTCCAGGGAAGAGATCTTTGTGTCCTGCACCAGCAACAGTAGGCAGGCAAAGAATCAGCAAATATCTGATTTAGGATATTAGGCTCTGGACTTTAATAAGGGCTTACTTGTCTCAAATGTTATTGATTTATCTATCAATTTATCCCTTGAAATTGTCATTAAAAAGCAAAAAAAAAAAGGAGAGAGCAGGTTAATGGAAGAAAGGCCGCCATAGAGGGGATAGATGCGGTATTGTTAAAAACAGGGATAAATGTCTCTCCTAGAAGACAATCACAGTGGCAAACATGTTTGGTTACATAATAATTTAATATGCAAAAGAGAGCTTATGGGAGAATTTCAAACTGGCTCCTTTTACACCTCCACACAGCTGGCCAATCCCAGTGTGAAAATCAACAGATTGTTGATTTCGTAAAGTTACAGAAATTGGCTAAAACAGCGGCGACAGCAATTCAGCATATTCACAGAAGCATCCTGCATCTAGATTATAATCTATTAATGTGTACCCTTATTTCTGACTAGTATGTCTGGTAAAACAGTGGAAATATCAAGGCAAGCAATTGAGTACAGCCAAGATGTTTTCCTTTTCCGCAGTATCTATGAGGGAATGGAAGGGTCTGTCATGGACAGGTCCTGAGGTTTATAGCTGCATGGGTTCAGACATACGTTAAATGCTAAACCTTGGAAGAGAAGAGAAAGGTAATTGAATAAATGGAAGCAGACTGCATGATGCCATCAGCACAAACCACAGGCAACATGTAAGTATTTGACCTTTATTACATCCTCTGACATCAGCCCTGCTGCATGTACCATCCCAAACACACAATCACATATGGGTCAGGCAAACAGGAATGCAAAAAGGTAAACACACACACACACACACACACACACACACTCTAGAGGAATCCCTCTACAAAATATACAAATGCCCACACATAGAATATACTATTCAATCATTTCCATTACTTAATGTTGATTGCTGTATCATAAGCCATGCTCTATCTTTGCATTCTGATTGTTATCTGTTTCTGCTCCAGAGAAAAAAATAGAAAAAACCTCAACAAGAGGAAGAGAAACAAGGTAAGCCCAAAGAAAATACAGAGGTTAATATAAAAAATAACATTCAGTACAATAGTAATGCACGTTAAAAAAAAGTCAGGCCGCGCACAACCTCCCACTTTCACTATGTTGATAACAGACTTTATACAGCACCTAAAACTGGAAAATCTCAGATTTACATTAAAACTAGTAAAACTATTTTTGTAATAATTTACATAATTTGTATACGTTCTGTACTGTTTGTTTGCTCTCTAAAACACCAATAAACAGACAATTAAAAAATAAAAAGTTGGGGCTCAAAACCGAAACAGTGTACATGATGGTGCTGCCTTCTAACCCAGGGAGAATTTATGATAGTGATAGAGCACAACACAAACAAATGTGTAGCCCATGGTGAGTTGACGGAAGGATTTAGAGGTGAGCACTCATTACTGTACCTGCCAGATAACGTCAGGATCAAAACAGAAAGGGGCGTTGGTGTTCTGTAATCACAAAACGGAAGCATACACCACTTAGAAAAAGAAACAACACGGACAACACAGAAACTGAAAAAAAACATACACACACATAGGATGATGAACATACAGAATTTGGCCAAAAATACTCAATACAACTTCAACAGAGAACAGTTTCAAAATGCCACAATGAAGGAAGATCCGTCCTCCTCATTATCAACATCTCTCTCAACTAATATTTCTAATTCTTCTGGCAATGTTTCTTCTTCTCTCATGCATTTACAACAGTGTGGGCATTCTAGCACATGTGCAGTATTTTAATAGGCAGACAAATCCCCAAATATTTGTGAAAAATAACTGTGGTTTTGCTGTAAAGGAATAACTTTTAGAACAAGCGTTTCCTGAATGAAAACTCAATGTGTGTGGGGGTGTGCATGCAGACACATGTGGAGTCAACTGCATTTTTCACAGCTCTCACGACTTCAAAGGGCTGAGATGAGAGTGAAAGCTTCCATATGTGACATTTGAAACAAATTGAATAAGTGCTCCACTCTGCATTGGCCAATAATGGCCTTTACATAGGCAGTGGTGCCATACTGACACGAGGCAACAGCAAGACAGATTGTTTGTGCATGTCGTTTTGTGTGTGCATTCACAAGGCAAGCCAGATCTGTTATGGTTTGGGTGTTTTGTCTTATTGTCTTATTGTGGTAGTCTGTTTTCCTGTCTTAATTTCTTAGCCTGGTTTTCTGTCTTGTCTTGTGATTGTGTTATTTTTGGACTAGTTTTGTTTCATCCTGTTCGTGTTTTGTTTCATGTCTTAGTCCTTGATCGCTCTCTTGTTCTAGTTTCTGTCTTGTGATTTCTTGTGAGTGTCTGTATGTTCTGTTTCCTGTTTTATTTTGATAGTCTTGTGATTACCTGATGTCTTCCACCTGTTCTCCAGCCCTTGTGTCACCTGCCTCTTATTGTCTCATTACCCAGTATATTCAGTCACTGTGTTCCCCTTGTCATTTGTCAGATCGTTTTATTAGTGTGCACCTGTTCAGCGCTGTATCTTCCCTGTGGCTTCTTTGTTCCTGTTTTGGATATCTTTTTCTCTGTGGACTTTTCTGGAATTTTGGCCTTTGTTTTTTGCCTCCCTCAGAATTGGACTCCTTGTGTTGTTTTCTTCATTTTTGCATTTGTTTCTTTGTGGTATGTTTTTTTTTTGTTAATAAATCCTCACTGCAAAGATTCTCCTGCTTGCCTGCCATTGTCTCTACATTTGGGTCCTCAATTCCCTACAACCGTAACAAGATCCTCTACTACTGCTCATATTACAGTAGTACATATCAATAATTAAAGCTTTGTTGGTATGAACCTGATATATCAGACTGAACCAGACAAAATGCTGCAACTAAAAAGGAAACACTGGTCAAAAATGATCACCTACAGCAGTTTAATCTCATTGATGGCAAACTAACTTCCCATATAGCACATTACTTAAAATGTTGCCTGCTCTGTTGATTCCAGATCCGCTGTAAGTAGTACCTTCATATCAATGACTGTCTGCAGAGCCCTGGTCTTGGCCGGATCGGCCTGGAGCTGGTTCCGGCGATGGAGCTCCTGTGGAGGGACCCGGTAAAAATAAGCCTGGCGGCTCATCATATTTAGCACTTTCTAACACCCACTGCTTCAGAGCCACTTAAAAAGATACACGGATCGAAAAAAATGTTTTTTTGCAAAAATAAAAAAAACATTCCCATGATCTTTTCCTATGATGATCCCTGTTTGAAGATCTCCCGAGGACTTCTTTGTATCTCCCAGATGCTGGACTGTTCTCTGCTTTCTCTTTTAGCCTCTTCCTGTCTCTGTTCATCAATGGGAAAAATATATACTCAGCTATAGGTGAATGTGAATCTTTCACTATCACTCTTTCCGTCTCTATCTTTCTATTTCTGATCCCTCACATCTTTTCTCCGTCACTCTCGCAGCTGTCTCTGGCAGGCTAAAGCTCTTGCTAAGCAACACTTTCTAACAGCACATGCGCTACACTTCTATCAATAATTAATGGTAGATCTGACCTACAACTATGCCCACACACACACACACACACACACAGAGCAAGTTAAACATACTTGTTGAGTATTCATCATATAAGTATAAGTCTATTCGGGGAGAGAGAACAATGAGTTTCAGCTACCCTGAAATTAATGGAAAGCATTTCAAATGATTGACCATCTCATGGTTGTTATGTTATTTTGCTAATTTGTATGTCTGCCCCTGCTTCTGTACATGTAGGTGTATTGGGTGGATAAAATATTAAAAACACCTTCAATATAATGAAGTCAAATACAAAATCACCATTTACAATTTGCTCTCAAATGACCATAGAGCCAAATCAACACCTCTCTAAAAGAGTCACAGCAAGAAATGGGCTGAAGCCTACATCCGACTTTAGATACTTGCCACTGCAAGATCAATCCAACACAACCATCATTACGGCTACTTAGCTTTAATCAGTGTCACCACCACACGTCCAATTGTAGGCTTTGGCTCTAGTCTAAAGAGGAAGATATCTGCTATCAAAGGAGCTATCTTTGTCACAAACGTCCTGTTCACACCCACATAGCCACATACGTTCACACCCAGAAGCCGCCCCTGTCTGCTGGCCAGTAAGAGCCTCCACTGTGCAGTTGGGGCTTAGGCGAACCACAGTTGTGGTAATAAGGGAGTGGTCCTTGCTCAAAGGCACCTCAGTGGTGGCAAAGCTTTAGGCTACCCCTTCCAGTTCAACAGAGGAATTATTCCAGGACTATGGCATCAGTTTTGTATTCTGCTAAAACATAACCTGTGCTACGTGGAAACAAAATGAGTTATCATAGACGGAGTTGAAGGTGACAGACAACAGGCTTCATAACAAACAAATCTATACATCTGCACAGTAGGTGAGAAAAGCGAGGGCCGCCTGCCGCTGCTGCCTGATTGTGTTATAGGCAGCTGCTTGAAAGGGGCAACATGAGCACATGGAATACCAATTAGACTGCATAGGATCACAAAAACACATCACACACCCACACACTGACTAATGCATACTATAATGTGCACCTCTAAGAAAAATGAAAAGGTTTGAGTGACACTGAAAAATGAGGGACACTGCCTCTCTCAACAGTGGGACAGATACACAAACCAAAGTTACAGATAGATTAAAAGACAGAGAAACTACAATAATATCAAAGTCAAAATTAGAAAAATAACAGTCAGTGGGTAAAGAAAAGCCACCAAATCAGACAGAAACCACACTGGGACAACACTATTATGGCATAGCTCAGTTGGTAGCGCGGTACCCATATATAGGTACCCATATATAGAGGTTTACTCAACGCAGCGGGCCCTGGTTCAACTCCAACCTGCGGCCCTTTGCTGCATATCATTCCCTCTCTCAGAGAAAACAAGGGCCTTATCCTCTTGTCGATGTCAATTGTGGATAAGGAGGGATTACTGCTGTCAGAGCATGCTTCCCACAGACTGGTATGCCCACTGATGCACCGCAATCCTAATCTCCTACTGACCATATGTGTATTAATGTGTCACAGTGAATGTGTTTATGTATCTGTCCCATGGAAAGAGAGTGTGTATTAGCTTCTTATCAACAACAGTTATAGTACAATGGGGTAATTTAAGTCATTCAAGAGAGCATGTCATCAAAGACTGTCTTCTCTGCTCCACATGTGTCAGAGGACCAAACATATGGAATGAATAGGATCAAACGTAACACTATAGCAATAAGTGCCGGCATCCTGAATGGAAGGATACGGTCAAAAGGTTCAATTCTGGCCTGAAGGCAATGGTGTCATGTATGCCATGCACAGACTAGAACATGCAAGGATTTTACATAGACACCCACACATACACACATACTCAAACACACATTCATCAATCACATTCACATCCCTTCTCCATCAGTGAGAGAAAACGAAAAAACATTTGCTTGCCACAAATGTGAAAATGTGTGCGCCTATCAGCTCAATGGCTTGAAAGAGCAGTTTTAAAAGACAAAAGGAAAATCAGAGGGAAAGCTTACTGAGAAATAGAGAGGGGTAGGGAGAAGGTTTGAGGGGTGTAATTTTGCCCCGATAAACTTTTCCGCTCAAACATTCTGGGAGATCAACAGAGCGTGGCGAATATGTGGTGCCTGGGGTGTGGTTGGGAGAAGGGAGCACTGGTGTGTGTGTTTGTGAGTGTTTGCTGAAGGTATAGTGGTCTTCTTATGTTAGTTCATTAGCGGAAGCTAAAAGAAGCCAATCAAAAATGGAGCCCTAAAAAGCCCCACCGGGGACAGGCTTTTCACCGATTAACCAAACCACAACAGATGGCATATCAGCCCAGGGAGTAAGAAAGAGAGAGTTGGGAAATGTTGACGGACAGACAAACATACTAAGGCTGAAAGGCAGATAATTAAGAAGAGAGCTGATAGGCTGGTGGCATGAGAAAGTGAGCAAAAGGAAAAAGCAGGATTAAGAGATTACAAAAAAAACGGATTTGCTGACGTGAACTTCCACTTCTCCTCAAGATAGTGGCACTAGAAAGTTTTAAAAAGCTACATTTCTGAAGTTTCATCAATGTTTGAGAGAGGATGCAGGGGCAGACAGAGAGGGCCTTCCAAAAACAGCAGCAGAACTTCTAAAGCCAGTCATACTTTAGAAAATACAGGGTAGCCATAAGTGCTTTGCCCTAACATTCTTTAGACTAGAGGAATCCTACATACAGCACTCAGTCACAGCGATTCAATAGTGAGATGTCTTCATATACAGTAAGGGCCCTAAGGCCAGCTACACACTGGATGCGTGGCGTGAGCGTGGCGTTTCTGTTGTGTGTCAGTTGCGTGGATTTTTCGATGTCTTTACACACCAGAAACGTGTCTGATGCGGTGCTGCTGCTGCTGCTAGCCTTGTCTGTAAACACGTATGTTCCCCATAAACATAAACATACTGATTTGATTATAGCAAAGAGAACGTCAGCAGTATTGACGGCAAAATAGGCAACAGAATATTTTGTTCTGTATGACAGGTGCAATAGCCTGTTTGAAAATAATACAAAATGTCATATTACATTTATATCTGCATTTATGTCAAAATCTAGAGACTTTCAAACATCAACATGTCATTTATTAAATGTATTTGTGTCAAAATGACATATAAACCTCTTTTCCTATTCTATTTTGCCTGGAAACGCTTCCAACATGCTCGCATCGGTTCTATTTCTAGCATGCACGCGCTTTTGGTGCGTCTCGAGCCGTGCGTGAGACGTGCGTGTCACACAGGCAGTGTGTAAGCTCTAACCTGTTAACATGGGAGCCGAAATAAAAACAGACATGCCACGCAGCTGACACGCTCGTGTGAGGCATCCAGTGTATAGCCGGCCCAACTCTATCCAGAGGCCCTAAGGACCATATGAAATTTGCAGTACGATATGTATCGAAGTAGATTTCCCATCTCCAAGTAAAACTCTCACAGTGAGAGTGTGCATGTGTGTGTGCATGCTGATGGCAGTAGGACAGAGCTTGGCAGGAACAGTCCAGTGGTGCGGGTGTTATTATTGGGTCTACAGGGACCTGGCATCTGGGGAGAGGCGATTAGGCCCAGATTTATGCCTCTCAGCGTGTGTGTGTGTGTGTGTGTGTGTGTGTGTGTGTGTGTGTGTGTGTGTGTGTGTGTGTGTGTGTGTGTGTGTAACATCACACATAACTTAGGCCACAGTACTGACACACTAGTTAAATTCTAACAGAACACTGCCACTTTGTGGACATTGCTAGTAATGAAAAAAATGTATCAGTAAATATTATAGAGAACTCAACCATACCATATGGCTTTCACATTTTTCTAACAAATAATGGTGATGTTAACCAGTGTAATCATCTCAAGAACCAAGTGAAAAGGCTGACATAGATGTGACAGTGTCTCTATAGCAGGTCTGTGCAGCTAAGACAGTCTGACAGCTGACTAGGAACAGGAAACACAAGCGAGAGAGCACCACTAGGCACATCATCCCCTGACAACACAAATCAGCAGGTGAAGTAGTGATAGAGTGAGATATATAGCCATACATTCTGCACACCAGCATGTACCATACACACAGAAATACAGACAGCTGGTCAAAGTAACTTCACATCTGGACATGGTCTGTAAGTCCTGAAAGGTACAACAAAGAAAGAAAGGAGAAAAGACAAAAAGATGTTTCAATTCTCTGTTAACCCTTACTCGATTCCTTAGAGTTGCATCATACAACAACCCTACATAGACTAACACATATTCACACCCATCTCTTAAACCGTCCTTGCATAAAAATTAAGAAACTAACGCAAATGTAACGTGATAATTTCTCTTCAAACCAGCAAAGCATACCAAGAAAGCCCCATGTCGACCCTAAGCCATGTCAGAAGAATAAATAAAAGCAGAGGTGAACTAAAAATGGAGGCAGTTTTTATCCCAGCTCAAGCTAACCAAGCTGGGTCATTTAAAGGAGAGTAATGGGCGCGGTAATGAAAGGCAGTTGGGCTGGTTTCCTTCGGAGCTAATCAAAAGAGCTAAGAGTAGTGCCCCCTATTAGAGGCAATAGCTGCACTACCAACACTGGCTTACTTTCACTGACCATGACAAGTGCAAGTGTAAGGCTAAATGATGTTTATGTGTCAGAGTGGTCCTCCAACTCTTTAACAAAGCAAAGAGGCCTCCACAGTAAGTGAGTTGCTTCTTACTGTTAAATGAGTGCATACAAATCCACACACATTCCACACTAACCACATCAAACTGTCAGACAACTTGACTATTTTTCACCACAATGGTATAAACTACATTTTGAAATCCCCTAAATTCAAATGTTTTTTCTGACAGTGTCTTGTCACTATAATTAAAAGTGTAATAGTAGCTCAGTTACCAGGAATTATTTTGAGAAATTATTTATTTTCTGCACATAAAACAACTTTGTGAGTTAAGCAGGACAATGCATTTTTATACATCAACACTTCATTTCTATATTATTTTGAATATGGTTCTCAAATCCTTCTTACAATACAATAATTTTAGGACTAGCCTAATATTATTATAACTATATAACTGTTAAAAATACAATATTTTATTTCACTAACCTGCACAGTGTTAAACCCTGTCTTCACTCTGATGTTTATACAACAAACGCAATAAAAATATAACTTCAACTAGCAATTCAAATAGCTCTATAGCATATGAACATTAACTCTAGTACTATCTACAAATCAGTTTATTTCACTGTAAGCCAGGTTTTTAGATTGGCTTAAAAACTAAAAAATCAACTGCTATACTTAAGCTGCAATCAGTTCAACTCTCTCTCCCTCCCTCTCTCCCTTTCACACACACACACACACACACACACACACACACAGCCTCCATCACCCCATCTCAACCTTAGAGGAGAGGAGGCCAGAAGGAGACGAGGGAAAAAATGAAAGAACAACAATCACCTCTCTTTTCAATCAGGGCGGTCAGTGTGTTTTCCCTCATTAATCATACATTAATATTCAGACAAACACAGCCTGTTTTTCTACCTTAGAAAAACACTCCTTTCTCCCATCTCTCCCTCTCACCTCTTAGACCCACTCACCCCCTCCTCCTCCTCCTCCTCCTCCTCCATTGCACCCACAGTATGTTAAGCTGTCAAGCAGTTAAAAATAGCACAGCACACAGAGTGTGTGTGAACAGGTACTCACCTCTTAAACACACACAGCATGGTTAGTTCCCTTACACACAGACACACCACACACACAAGAACACACAGTCAGACCAGTGGTCGCATTAGCATGGGCTGAAACAACCATGCTCCCCTCTGATAAAATCATCACAGTGACCAAACACCCGGCACGGGTGGAAATCCCATCAGCCACCAGCAGCCCGTTGAGGGAGTGTCCTCGCTAGAAACTCTAAGCCGACAGGCCCCAGATGTGCACGCATGCTCACATTCACCCACACAAACGCAATCATTCTGACTGGGCACAACAGAGAGGTGGACAAACAACATAGACAGAAAAACAAGAACATCATGACACTAACAATATCAGAGGCATGCACAGACATCACAACACACACATTCACACAAACACACACACACTGACAGAGAGGTAGATAAATTAAAGGCTAAGAAGATTTAGGAGTTAAAAATAAACAATGCAAGAGTGAAGAGCACAGAGCAGCCTGCTGCGAGCCATACTGGCAGAGGATACAGACACACCTGTGTTACACCACTGCTAAATGGAAGGCTGGTACGTCTAAATTCTCAATCAAATATAAAATAAAATAGAGTCTCTGAGGAAGACAGAAAAAAACGGAAAGAGTGACAATTGAACGTACCAATAACAAATGCAATTTTGTATTTAAACTGAGAATTTTTGATGAGCTTCAATAAATGTCACATGCTGTAGAATAAATGCCGAATGTTATGCACAACACACAGACAAGTAGCATGTGACCAACTACCATATGATTAGTGCTTACCCAGAAAAACACACACACACACACACACAAACACACACAAACACACACAAACACACACACACAAACACCAAGTTAGATTGTAAAACTGCATGGCTGAACACAGGCTTAGAGCTCTCATTGTGTTAATCTGGCCCATTGATAAGACCTGCTGAGCTGCTTTCTGCTCCCACACTTTACATAATACAGGCACACTCACAGGTAAACAATCACACACTCTCGCGCACACACACACACAACGAATGCATATACATACGAAATGCTTAACAGCAAAATGTTATTAATTTATCATATGGATGAATATGCAAATTTGAAAAAAAGACAAATAGATCATATATGTATCTCCATACTTATAGTATATGTATATAAGTATGGAGACTATTATTTTAACCATTCATATTTATTACCATATCTATTTAAAAGCTATCATGCACTAGATTGTATGATGATAAGTCATAGGGGAAGTAATGTTCAACTCTCAAGTATTTTCACAACAATTCTAAGTATAATCTTAATACTTGTGTCCTCTGATTTATTGTATAACAAAAACCATTATTTTGTTAAGTGAAAGATAATAAATAATAAATATCGACATACTGCCCACCCCTACTATTAAAATCACTTTAAAACTATATATGAATGGTTCAGATACATACCCATTCACCCCCTGAAGCACTCAAAAATAAAAGGAGGAAAAATACCTCTCGCACATGCATGTTCTCCAGCTGCAATTCAGCCTCCTGTGCCGCCATGGTTACGATGCCTGTCGGCTGTCCCCGACCCCAGTGTCCCTGACCTTGGCCTTGGCCCTGAAGCATCTCCAGCAGCCTCTGGATGCTCTCGTCCCTGGCGCCGAGAGTCTGTTTCTGAGAATCGATTCGCATCTCCATCTCTTCCATGGTCTTCCTCAGCAGGAACAGCTCCTTGGCCTGCTGCTCATGCTCTGCCTGCATCCGGAAGACATTCTCCTCTGATGGATCAAAAGGAGGAGGTGAGGAGAAGCCATCACAACCGGGCACCTGGCAGGGACTGCAGGGCCGGAGTGAACCAGAGCTGGGCGCTACAACTAGACCTTGGCTGGGAGTGTATAGGGGCTGATTTGGGCTGTTCCTCCGCCCAGGCTGAAGGGTGTTAGCAGGGCTGATTCTCTGTGCAGCTACTGCAGTGTTACAGCCATAACCAGGGCTGTGAATGATAACATCAGCTTCCTGTTGCCTTGGATTGTAGGAGTTGGATGGGCTGGCTCTCGGGCTATTCTTTGGTCCAGGACTATGCAGGTTGCTGGTGCTTTGTCTGGGGCTGTGGCCAGGGCTGAGCCCCCCTCTGTGGTCTTGGTCTGTATGTATGTCTCTATAGGAGCCAGAGTTCCCCTGCTGTCGTTGTTGCTGCAAGCGGCTGTTCATCTCTCTGTGAGCCCTCAGCTCCTCCTGTAGCTCCTGAACTGTCAACGGAAGCTGCTACAAATAGAGAAAGATTAAGCGCCCATTCATTCATTAAGTACAGAAACATACCAAACACACAGACACATATTAAAAATTCCTAAACACATGAACCACACATAAAGAATATACACTGGGGTACAAAAACAGACCTTGTTTCTTCTGCTATCCCGAGGCTGCAGCAGCAAAAAGTGACATAAGAAAGACATGCACATGCATGAAGACAATAAAGAAAGCAGACAGAAAAATATCAAACCAATACGTAGATTACTACATGCTGTTGGGTGATGGTTACATGCTTTGGCCACCAGAGGGTGACATTTCTCTTCAAAACACAGGGTGAAGACAGAAGGTACTGAAAGCCAAAATGACTTGGGTTTGTTTGAAAGAGGTGAACCTTGAAAGGGGACAGACAGGATAAAGAGTGATGTTATTCCAGATGAAAACAAATCTGTGATTTATTGTAACAAATTAGAGAAACACAATCAGAGCAACAGTTACTGGCCTGAATGCAATGAAAATGATGGGGTCCCAACTGTGCTTGACACTTCAACAATTGACAAATCAACAATTATTTAAGAATACAATTATGACCGTGCAAACCAGTGGGCAAACTAATAAAACAGAATAATTAAGAGTTCAGTCCTTAATGAATGAAACACCCCTGTTTTGCAGCATGGCGTGATCTTCAACAGCCTTGGGAAGATCTTTGCCTTGAATCATTTTGATCGGTTTAAACAATGTCTGCACAATGTGAGTTTGTAAAAATTGACTGAGGAGGTTTATTGATGCAATTGCTGATTGATTTGTCAGTAAATTAATCATTTGAACAATGGATTACAAAGTGACACAAATGGGCCCCGACAAAGTGTTGCTGGTCACATTTCACTCAACATTCCTGCTTTTGCCGCATGTAGCAGTGCAAAGTGAAAAATACAATAAGCTGATTTACATCCAGAGCTTGCGACTTTCCTGACTGGCAAATAGAAATTAATTTTGTGCTTGAAACCATGGACACAGCATTCTTGATGATTGACTGATCAGGGTAAGAAAAGGCTGTGAGGAAATTAAACAAAAGGAAATATGTGGCCAGGTTGGATCAGTGGTAGAGCTGGCGCACATGTACTTTTGAGGTTTACACCTTAACGCAGAGGTCAAGGGTTTGACTTTGACCTGTGATGATTTCCTGCATGTCTTCCCCCTTTCTCACCTAACTGTCCTGTCAAAAATTAAAGGCGGAAAAACCCCAAAAAATAAGCTTAAAAAAAAAAAAAAAAAGGAAACAGAAATACACATACACAGCATGTTCCTCAACATAGATTATGTCAAATATTCATTGACACAAACACTAAACTGAAGTTAAATTTGTAATATTTTCATCTTTGTGAAAATACTACCTCTTTCTATCTTTCCTTAAATATTCTTACTTCACTGCTCGAGCCCAGAAAGCACAGAGAACCAAGGACGCAGAGTTGTGATGTAGGAGAAAGGCGAGGGTGAACACAGATAATCAATGCAACAAGCTAGCACTGAATATCAAGTCCGAGTGGGTGGACAATCCTACACACACACACACACACACACACACACACACGCACATATACACACACACAAATACATATGTACAAGTTTACACACAGGCACATGCACACATAGACCAAACAAACAGATGGTTAGGGGACAACTTTGGTCACTGCAGCTGAGAGAAAAGGTGACATTCCTCATGCTAATTACAAAGTGTTCCTGTCAGACTGAACTCTTCCCCATGTCTCAAAGGGCCAAGCACAGGGGAAATGGAGAAGAAAAATAGGATAGAAGTGATCATCTGAAAGCAAAGATGGGGGACTGAGGTGATATTGGAGAGTGAGGTGACAGCAGATATGAGTTAGAATAACATATTCTGCATGTGTGCTTATTTCTGACTTATAATAGGGCTTTTATAATATTCTAAGAGAGAGGTAAGGTTTAGGTTAAGAAACAGAGGGAGATGGTAGCAACTTAATGGGTGATGAATATTGGTAACAAAGTCCTGATCATTATCAGCTGGAGCTGAACCATCCCTAGGTGTGTGTGTGTGTGTGTGTGTGTGTGTGTGTGTGTGTGTGTGTGTGTGTGTGTGTGTGTGTGTGTGTGTGTGTGTGTGTGTGAGAAAAAGGAGTAAAGTTGACATTAAAATAATGTTTTATAATAAATAATGCTTTGTTTATAGATATACATGGACAACTAAACTGTCTAACTCGTGGGTATATGGCACATTGATTTTCAGTATGAGCTTCAATCTTGCTGGAAACAAAGAAGGTGTTAAATAACATGCTGAGTTTACCATCAGGAAAAAGTACAGGCTGCACTTTTGCTTATTTGATCGCTTAAAATTTGATCGCAAAAAAAAGGGAAAAAGTACAGGCTACATATAATGGCAGGAGGCTGTTTCATAACATGAACATTTAATGGCTTCTATCAGTCCTTTTGTTTTTATTTGTCAAATGGTGACTTTTCCGATGTAACTGTTCTCCAAGATCTTTAAATTGATTCTATGATGCCAGTTTAGATCTCTGTTAATAAAACAAGCTCATTCTACTTCTAGTAGTCCTACAATATATTCTCTACACCTATGCTTTCATTCTTGGAAGTGTACATACAGGTTCTGTGATCATATATCTAAAGATATTGTACTGTGAGTGGTTTCAGTAGATAAAAGAGAGATAAAAGGGTGAAGGTGAAAAATATGGTACAAGCGAGTGTGTTAGTGTGTGAGAGATCAATGTGTTGACACTCGTTGAATGGGTCTATCGCTTTAAGGAGCAGAACAGAGACAAACACATCCACCCATCACAGACAGGACCAAGTGCCTGCAGATACACTGAATGAGAAACATTAACTGTCCTGATCCATTATAACGCCACAGACACAAGAATCTCAATATCAGTAGTTCAGCGGCAAACACACATATAATTCTCATTCTAATAATTATTCTGTATTTATTTTCAAACTTTCATTTTTATTATGTTAAAATCACAGGGAAAGTGTGTGTGTGTGTGTGTGTGTGTGTGTGTGTGTGTGTGTGTGTGTGTGTGTGTGTGTGTGTGTGTGTGTGTGTGACAATGTGAGATGAAAAAGATATAAATACAAATGCAGAGGTGGCTCCTTAGTTACAAGAGGGAGAAGTCAGATGGAAGAGCACAGATATGATGAAAGTTTTTGCATGCTACACAGACAGACAAGGAAGCAGGGGCGTCGGACTTGGGGGTAAAACGGGGACTGAGTATCCAGGGCCCTCATGTGAGAGGGGGGGCCACAAAGATACTAGAATGAATAGCCGTGGATGCGGGGAGAGGCCCATAGAGGATGCCTATGTTCAGGGTCCAGGATTTTGTGCTACGCCCCTGCGAGGACTTAAGATGCCATTCAGACAAATGGAGAAACAGAAGGCTGGCAACGGGTGAGATAGAAAATAGAAGGAAGACAGACAAAGAAAGAACTGATATGCAGTAGCTACGCAGTATGCAGAGAGACAGACAGATGGATAATGCCTCAGACTGAGTGGAACAGACTCCAGGGAGAGGTGGCACAGGACAGGCTGGTCACTATCCCTTCAGGAGTAGCTGTGAGCTTTTTTAGAATCTGACTAACACTGCTGAATGGCTGCCACTAGGGCACGTTCCCATGGCAACACAGACAGCACTGAGCCCAGCAAGCATCTTTACAAATGAACTGCACAGAAGCCTTTCAATGCAACCTTGAAGACAGGAATAAAAGCTATGATGTGAGAGGTATGATGTGCAGAAGAGACGGGCGGTTCAAAAGTCTGAATGTGATGTGTGCACAGAGCCACAAACAAATCGGAGAGTTTTGTTTCAAAATGAGATTTCCACCATTTGAAAAATGTGAATTGCTGATGTTAAAGTGACTTATTGTCATACTGACGTTGTTAAGCGTTTGATGCAGTAAAAAGTTGAAAGATGAAAATGCTTTTTTTTTTTTTTTTCCCAAACAGCCATTTAAGAAATGTTCCTTAAAGTGGAAATATAGCATTTTTGAAACAAACTTCAATTTGTCATTTTTCTCACTTGCAAATCCTCTTGGTTTGTCCTGTACTGGTCCTTCAGAACCGAGGTCTTCACTCCCTCCTCCCGTCGAACCACTTTGTCTCTTTTCACATCTGGGGTCCAGAAGTTAACATTGTTCATGCTGGGGCCCATCCTTCCATCCCTCCCTACATCCAGTTCTCTCCTCAGGTTGTCATTCTCCCGCTGAAGCTCCCTCAGCTGAGACTCTAGATCAAACGAGGAAACCTCTCCCCGTCCAGCCAAATCCAAAGCCTGTGGATGTCTACCAGACGGTTGCCTCAGACTGGAAGTCCTTGCAGGATGCAAGGTTTGGTCTCCATAGGGGTCTGACTGTTGATGTAGCCCAGAGGAGGTGATGTTTGGGGTGCTGCCTACGGCAAGTGTTCGGTTAGTGTAGGAGGAGCGGCCGGTACTCCTGCCCAGCGTCATGGTGCCTTTCGGGTACCCACCAGAGGGTTCCAAGGAATCTCGCTCACAAGGGTACATGGTGCCTGATGTGGCATAGGCAGCACTCAAAGACTGGATGTTCTCCATAGACAGGGTTTTACCCCCTGGAGCTGTCGCTGAACCACGACTTGCTCCTTTGTCTGCTGCTGTGGCAGGTTTGACCTTTGAACCTGGTCTAGACACAGAGCCTTGACCTCCTGCCAATTTATTTACTGGGGCAGGCCCACCCCCTGACACAGAGCCTGGTTCTAGCCCCGAGCGGGATCCTGGTGCTGAGCTTACAGCCTGTTTGCCTTTGCCCTGTTTGGGGGATCTGGAAAAGCGTGCATGAGATGTGCTGCCATCAGTGTGCCCACTACTCTTTGGGCCAGCAGACAGCTTGCTTTGAGCCGGCTTGGCTCTAATGTTTAAAGGCATTATTTTTATATGGCAAAAGTGGACTTCTGAGACAATATAATGGGAATATTTCTATGTCCCTTTTTGGAACCAGAATAAAAGACAAGGTTTAGAATAAAGGCCACATCTCAGCCTCTCAGTTTTCACCTATCCATCCCTGATTGTTTAGGGCTTTAGGCTGAGTCTTATTTAGTTCTATTAGAAGAAGATGGCAGTGGCTGTTGGCTAGAGGGCTCCCAGACACAAAGGCCAGAGGTATTGTGGTTTCAGCTACAGGGCAGGACATCATGGATTCTAGACAGGTTAGAAATAGACAAACATTGAGAAAAAGACCAATCATCAGACCATCATCAAAAATATCACACACAGCATCACTACATGGTTCATAGGGCTGGCTTTTGTTTTAAGATACTATTCTCAATATAAGACTAAGTTTCATACTGATACCAAAATTACTTTACAAAATTTCTAAAAGACTACTAAATTGTCAAATACTGTCTAAACACAAGCAACTGCACAAGAACTTTGCCTAAATTTACTATGGGAAAAAAAGCTAGACTGTGGGTCCAGAAGAGTAAGGTTGGAGACCACTGATCTAGCGAAAAACTACAAAATATTACTAGTAATACAGTATTCTGTAATCCTCTCTGATGTAATCAGAATCTGAATCAGAACCAGAATTCTTTATTGATCCCCTCAGGGAAATTATTTAGTTGCTCACCGTGACATTCAAGCTAACAGATAAGGGTAAGAAAAGAGCAAGTGTATAAAGTAAATAAATGTAGATAGCTACAATAACAAATAAATAAAAACGTCAAGTGTAAGTTATATGACCATAGGTTACAAATAAGATTAGGTTAAAAGGAGATTATTTCAAATGGATTGCACAAATTCTATTGTAGCACAGTGTCAACATAAATACAGTACAGACAGAATAAGTGCAGTGTGAGTATAAGTAACAGCAGTAAAACAATGCTTGTTTAATCACCGGACTATAAATTAGTGGTGTAGCATAGAGTGGTTTCTCACTCATTATTTACAGAATGCCTAGTGCACAGCCACAGTCACCACAATAGATGGTGAAAGAAAAAAAAAAACGGGACTGGCTTGACTATGTCAGCACCATGGACAGCACTCATTCTCCTGTTGTATATCACAATGCATTCTAATACCTTCTCAGGTCTGAAGGAAAAGGGACATAATAGTGTAATTGCCTATGGCCATGGCAGATGGAATTGGAAGACCAGTCTTTATTATCTTCCATCCCTGTCAGGCACTTGCAAAGCTAATTGTCAGACTTTTTCAGGGCTGATTCAGGCTAAATAAAACTAGAAAAATACAGCATGGACTGTGCCCATATTCAGATACAATCAGCATATATAGTATTTATATCAAACACAATTGTGGGTCATTTGTTGTCTTAGAGGCAAAAAGCTGTACATTCAGTAAGTGAACAAAAATATCCCCAGGAAATTAAAGTAAGCACAACCCTTACCATGATGGACCAGATATTGGGGACTGTCTGCAAAGCAGAGGCAAATCCAAATGATAATCCCTCCTCTAATCCAAAAGGATAGGGCGCTGGGAGTCACTGCACTGGATGCAACTGAGAGATTGGTTAAATCTGCTTGTCAGTCATAACATAGCTGTCAATCCCTTATCCATCATTGTTTGAGACAACGAATGTAGCCCTATGTGCCAGAAATGGAGGCATCAAGTCTGTGTATAATGTTGATACACCAATTATGCATTTATATTTGTAAAATCAATGATGATAAAATTAAATCACAAAGATAACTGTTTCTAAACCTTTTAAAACAAGGAAAGTGCAAACATGCTTGCTACTATTAAAGCTTTGTCTAGGGATTAAGATATCATTTGCATTAAAATGGAGTATAGTGTAACCGGTCAGTTTCAAAGGGCACGCGCCAGATTTGCGCAGCTGTGTAGCTACCTCTTTGTCATCAGTATGTCAGTATGGTTTAACAAAGACAAAAGTGCTGATGAAAATACAAAAATACAAAAAGTCGGAAACGTCTCACTCAGCCTGAAAGCTCTGCACTTACTTGTTAGTTGGCAGCCAGCTGTTGCCGTGAAGAGAAAACTCGAGTCACCACCCAAAAATGCAATAGCGTAAATCGTTAATTTGCATGGTAATATGCTCCTATCATACACCACAAAACTCGCTGCCAACCTAACAGACTACAAAGTGGACTGCACTATATTTCACGGGTGGCACGAGCGGAACGGTCGTTGTGCACGTGACACACGCCGGAATAACTCTACTACGACCACGGCATGAAGGATTAGTTTCTTGCTCATATATGCACACGGCTACATGACTTCGAGCTAGTAGCCTACCTTACATAATAATTAATCTGCCACACAAACTGAAAGCACAGTTTCATTTGTCTAAATAATGTTGTCAAATGATGCCACAAAGTCTAGGTGTGCACGCAACGTGTGCTCTAGCTTACCGGACAGGCGCCTCTCCATCACCGTGAAGTCCTAACCGTACCCTGTCCGACCTCGGCGCAGGCTCCATGATCTCATCGGATCAGCTCTCTCCTGACCTGTCCTGCCATCGGGTCCGTCCGCGTGGGCGCGCTCTCCCAAGCTGGCGCGTGAATGCGCGACCTACGCGGCGTGGTGGGGCAGCACGCACAACTATGATGGGAAAGTTAATTTTTTTCATACACCTACATGAGCGTCAGTTGGGCATGGCACTCAGCGACACGAATCCAAATCTGAAAAAGTGGAAGTGGATTCCAACTTCCATACAGACCAGGCAACAGATACTTAGGCATGCCATCAGTAAAGTAGGAAATCGAGTTTGTTTAATATGTTAGGGAATGAAAACTACACTAAACCTACACCACGATTGGATACAGGCACTTGTTTTGAAGATGCTAAAAACTGTGGACCTTTGTTGGGGTTG
Source organism: Percina caprodes (assembly GCA_013375575.1). Taxonomy (NCBI): domain Eukaryota; kingdom Metazoa; phylum Chordata; class Actinopteri; order Perciformes; family Percidae; genus Percina; species Percina caprodes. The sequence continues at coordinate 34,454 of JABXJD010000935.1, forward strand.
TGTATGTGTTTCAGTTTCCTGTTTTATTTTATAGTCTGTTATTTCTTGTCTTTTTTTAGGCTACTTCCTGGCTTTGTAATTGTCTGCCCCACTCGAATATGTGTTACCTGTTCCTTGTTTCACCGCGTACCGCTTGTATTCAGTCTGTGTTGTGTTTGTCTAGTGTCAGCTCACTGTACTGTATTGGAGTGTGTGTGTGTGTGTGTGTGTGTGTGTGTGTGTGTGTGTGTGTGTGTGTGTGTGTGTGTGTGTGGTCTTCCCTTTGTCTCTGTTTTTGCGTTTCTTGTGATTCCTGTTTTTTGACTTCCTCTACATTTGGAACCATTTGCCTGCTGTCTTCAGGACTCCTGTTGTATGGATTTGATTGTATTAAATCCTCAAGCTCACCACTGCCTGCTGTCTCTGCCTTTGGGTCCATTCTCTGATTCCTTGAACGACCTTGGGCAGGGCCCTCCACTGCTCTTTGAGGAGGTAACTAGGGGTCTGCAGCTGTTCAGTTCAATTAATGTAACTTGAGAAAGAACAACTATTTTGGTCAGAGGTTTCACTCTCAGAAAAGATGTGCCGTTTGTCAAATGGAATCCCCAGGCCACAAGACAAAAACTGAAATAGGGATCCCAAGTCAAAGGTTCGAATACTGCAACAAGCATGTCTTGTTCTTGTACAAATCGGTTTTGTTAGTTTCAATATTTTTGCATGCACATCTGTCACATATCTTTGTAGTTCTTATACTGGTCACCAGCCAGCAGAACGTTTTAAGTAAAGCTTCATAGCTTTGTAATAGGTGTAGCTACACTACACAATTGATCTGTCCCAGGTTTTTTCTCGTAAATGTATAAGAAATGGAGGATAACTTGCCTTACTTTGAACAGGTGCAGCAGATGCAGTTTTTGGTCACCTGGGACCTGTATCATCAGTTTCATTTCCTACCAACCTCTAACCATGGAGAAGTGAAAGTTTGGGAGTGGAGGCATTTGGTATACACATGCACTACATTACTCCTTCGTAATACTTATGAAATCAAGCTACTATATTCAAGTGGAATCAGGTCAAGTTTATTTGTATAGTCCAATATAAGTGTCTTAATGTGTGTATACTGTACAATGTACAGTGTTATCTATTAACATGTCCCTTCCTGGCTAGAGCTATCCAAAGACATGTATTGAAGAATCAAGGTAATATTTTGTTAGATAAAACAACAGAACACAATCTTGAGAAGTTAAATATTTACAATATATGGAAGGGTGGTTACATTTAATTACAAAAGAAAGAGTTACAAATTGAAAACAGTAACCAAGTAGCTACCATTATATGTGACCCAATTAAGGGGGAAGCAAGTTTGTCAAAATGAGGTAATGGGAAGATTCTTAACAACAAAGACTTTTTTTCACCAAAGAGCTCTCTATCAGCAGTTAAAAGGAAATCATATGAAACTTTCACTCATGTTGTTGTCATAGAATTTAAGGTTATCTGACGACAGCGCCATTCTCATTCGGTTCCAGAAAAGGGTTGAACCCTTGGGTTTTCGGCCAGGACAACACAGACTTTTTGCACAACCGTTTCCTCAGCTCAAGGTACTTCAGTTTGGGAAACATCTCATCCAAAAGCACCAGCACAGCTGAATCCACCTTAATTGGATAAAGTCAGAGATAATTTTGTGTTGTGAAAACAACGATTCGGAGGGTATAAGATTCACACCCACAAAATGCTAATAAAATATTAAAAGTTAATTTTACCAACCTTCTCGTCCAGAAGCCGCTGCTGAACCATGAAGAAAGCCTGGCGGATCACACCGTTCACGGTCTCACCATTAGTGGCGCAACTAGACAGCACAAACACAGTCTTCATACTGCTGTGCACAGCATTATGTAGATTTTCAATACATGAAAGCCCAGGCATCCAGTCCCTCTCCTCCAAACAGAGAATAAACCTCCTATGACCCGAGTTCTCCAGATTGACTATTAACTCCTTGTAGACCCAATCCCTCACAGCCTCGTTCATGGTGTCAAACACCACAAAAGCATCATAGTGATAATGTGAATCAGTACCAGCGAGCTGGGAGTAGCCCTTATGTCCTGCCCAAAGTACCTGTAAGCAATACCACAGATCCCAGCCATAGAGATGCTTCAGTAGGGGCAGAACAGTGAAAGTCACAGCCAGGAAAGAACAGACGAGGAAGGCTAAGCTACCGTATATGTCCTGGCAGGAACGCTGGTCCATAGACAGCACACTCACGCCCTGTTGGGACTCTGGGTAATCACAGTGTACTTGTGTGGTGAGATAGGGAATCTGTACCGGAGTAGAACGCAAGAAGTCTGCAAACCAAGATGTGTCACAGTCACATTTAAAGGGGTTGTTATGCAGGGTAAGTTTCTGAAGGGCACTTCCGTTTTTAAAGAGGACAGGGAGGAACTGATGGTTTAATGCTCTGATCTGATTGTGGCTGAGATACAGGTAGTGCAAGGATTTCGCCATGCTGAAGAAATCCTCAGGAATAATACTCAGGCGATTGTGACTGAGGTCCAAGAAAGAAAAATTTGCTCCAAATTCTATGACTTTATTAGGCAAATAATAGAGAAAGTTTTGACTGAGGTCCAGGTGACATAAATTGCTGAGTGCTGAGATATTTTGCCATGGGAAATAGTTCAGCAGATTGTTGCTGATGCTGAGGGTTTCCATGCTTTCTGGAAGGTTACACAGCAATTCTGGTTTGATTGATTTCAGATCATTGTTAGAGATGTCAAGGTAGGTAAGGTTTGTCAGGTTTTGGAAGAAATTTGTGTACTTGTTGTTATCAGACTCCCACATAATGTCCAAGTGATTTCCATAGAAGTAAAGGTACTTCAAAGAGCTGCTGATCAGCCTTTCATCTATTCGCATCCCAATGTCATTGTTTGCCAGACTTAGAACTTCCAAGCTTGTCAAATTTTGAAGGAACTCAAAACGATGACCCATGCCCTTCATTTTGAAGTGAAATTCATTGTTACTGACATCCAACACCTTGAGAGTGGTATTAAGCTCACTGAAAGCACCTCCATAATAAAAATCAAGTCTATTGTATGACATATTAAGAAAAACTAATTTTTTCATGCTATCAAACAGGCCACTCTTCAATGCCTGGCTCATGTAATTGAAGGAAAGGTCTAAACAAACAGCATTCTCCATGCCCACAAACACTTCTTTGGTAAGAGACAGAATGTCATTTTGAGACAGGTCAAACGTCAGTTTACTGCGGCAGAAATAATTTTTGAAATCAAATGGTGATTTAAATTGTGGCACATTGTCCTCCACCATGTCCAGCCTGTTTGTCTGGTTGGATTCCCACATATCACTTCCAGATGCGGCTTTTCGGTCTATTAGCATAAGTAGTGGGTTAGGAAAATTATGTGTGTACAAGTTCTGGTTCTGATGGGTTTCCTGTGGCACAATCTCAGATGACAGACACGAACAGCGTGGAATGAAATTAAGCATGTTTTGAGAAAGGTCAATATTGATGAGAAATGGTAACCGTTTCAGAGTTGTTGAATTAAAAGTATTGATGAAGTTCATTCTCAGTTCTAGTTTTATTAGATTTTGAAGTTTGGACAAAACATTAAGGCTCTTGTTTGAAAGCTTGTGGAAGAAGTTACCACTGAGAAGAAGATAATGTAGACTAGACATATTGCCAATATATGGGGAGAGGATCAGATACGGAAATGTCTTCAGTGGTTCATAGTTATAGATAAGGCTAATCCAAGTGAGGCCCTCCAGCTCTGCAAAGAAGGTGCCATTACGTATTGCATATGCCAGGAGATTGTCAGAGAGGTCCAACCTCTTTAAATTCTTCAAAGGTCGGAAAAGTCCCTCTGGAAATGTTTTTAGAGAGTTTCCCCTCAGGCTTAGGTAGTCGATGGAGCTGTTCTCGGCATAGAATGAGTTGGGATGTAGGTGTAGAGGGAGATTGTGTGGGCAAGGAAAGCAGGGCCTTGCTGCATGGTCACAGCGCTGGCAATTCCACTCCAAATTCAAATACTTGAGGAGAGTCAGGTTGGCAAATGCTCCTGCTAAGACCTCTGTGATTGTATTCTCTCTTAAATCCAAACTCTCCAGTGAGGGTGGCAATCCTTTAGGGATAGCTGTGAAATTATTATACCCTAAGGTAAGGTTTTTGAGTTCTGAGAGTTCTCTGAAAACACTTTCGTTGATGTAAAAGGAATGGCTGCAAGGGTTTGCATAATAGCAGTTCTTGCTGAGGTAGAGCTCTTTGAGATGTGGTGTGTTTAAAGGTTCTGCAATATTGAAGATGCAATTGTTCTGTAGATCAAGAACTGTCAGATTTTTAGGTAACCGAGGAATGGAGGTGAGGCTGTTTCCTGACAGATATAAAAATTTAAGCTTCGATAGGTTCTTGAAGGCATCATTGTGGATCTTCATTTTGCATGAGTGGTCCTCCAAAGCTCTCTGGCTACCCGGTAGACAATTCCCCATTATTTTTAGAGTGTAAAGGTTTGGGACACCTAAGAAAGCATGCTCCCCACATGCTGTATCTTAGTCCGACTTAAATTGATTGAGACTACAGTGGTAGACTTGATAAATAGGACATGTTTGAGTGGTCTGTTTTGGCAGTCTACTGTGGTGGTATTCACATCAGTGTCACATGGGAAGAAGATGGTATTTATGGTCCTGACTAATGGAAGAAGCTGACAAAGGATGAGGATATTTTTCAACATAGCCTGAAAAAAAAAAAAGAAACTTAATCTCAGTCAATGCTTCAGAAGATGCAGCCGGAGTAGACAATTTCATTTTACTAAAAATATTACCATATACACCTTACTGTTAAAGCCCTTTGGCTTTTTCAAACCTTTCAATCAGCCATTTTAGTCTATATAATGTAACAATTGTGTGACACATAGATACATTCTTACAGTGAAACAAATTATATCTTTTTATGGTAGAAATAAATATTATCTTACTTACCATGATGGGAATAGCATGTATTGTAAAACTCACATCAGGAGCCAGATGAAACAGTCTTTAATCCAGGTGGAGAGAGGAAAGGTTAAAAACAGTACCTACAGGTTGCTGCAGTGACAAGAAAGTGAATACATGTACAGTATACAGAAGTGAAAGCATGTGGTTTTATATATAAATTCATACGTATACATGACAGCACTATGCAAATCATGTGACCTAAGTCAAATTTGTGAAGAGCATCAGATACAGATATCACTCAAGTAATTAAAAAAATAGATATTTTTTTAATCACTTGAGTGACAGTATTGTTCTTAGGACAACCACGTCAGTTTCTGAAGAGTCACAATGTTACAGTGCTTTCCTTTTCTGAGTGTAGAGAACAAAAGAAAAGACGGTTTCCTGTCTTTTTGGTTGACAAAGTTGGACAACAAATATACAACTTTCTCACCTGCATCAACAATTCTTTTCAACCTGAAAAACCTTAGGGATTACAGCAAGAAACCATTTGTGAGCCTTAAGTGTTCCCTTGTAGGAAATGTGTACAATGTATTGAATAAAGTATTATACACTGTAAATGTAAAACTGCACCCCATGCCAGCCTGAGAACTTTGAGCCCTGGAACCTGTCATGTATCCAAAAGAATCATCCCACACTGGCAGTATTTTTAGGATCACTTTATTAAGTGCACTATGTCATGAAATCAAAAGTAAAAGTGAGCAAAGATTGATCATGAAATTATTTTCCTTCGTTAATATAACCTCAAACACAACTAACACCAAAAAAGCCCTTTTTTCTGCGTCTATGCAGAGACTGCAAAAGAAAAAATATCAAAAAAATGTGTTTCTGAATAATCAAAACTGATTTAATTAAAGCACTGTGTTAAAATATTTCCCCCATACACTTATTGGAAGTAATTGTGGCAATCACCATATCCACAGATAGACAGTTATACAAAGTGTGTTCTGGTTGGAGAACATTTTCAATGCTTTGGCTTTGGTTTGAACCTCACATTGTCCTGGAAACAGGAGTAAATCATCCTTTACACACAATAGTATCCTGCTCTCTTTTCCTGGCAGCAACAAGAGCAGTGGCACACCACCATGTATCTATGTGATAGAGCATCACTGACACAAGTGTTGAATTATCCACAGAGCGATGTTCATAAAGCCATCGGACTCAGCATCCACCTTGGAGAGGGAGTGATTGTTCCCTGGGTACCACAGCAACCTAAACACACACACACACACACACAAACACAAACATTAAAGCCCAGCTGTACAGTGCATATCGGACATTACCAACAAAACATGTTGCTCAGACAAGCCGCTTACCGGACTGGAACCTGCTTTGCTTTCAGAGCTCTGTAATATTCCATTCCTTGCTTGTTAGGTACACGCTTGTCGTCTTCCCCTATGGTAAGCAATACTGGTGTCTGTACCTGGATTAGAGATAATCTTAGGTTACAACATTGTGTATCGACACCATTGAAGTCACATGCACACATTCAAGAGACATACACATAAATACTCATACTTGTGAGACATGTTTAATGGGGGACTTTTCCAGCATCTGTTCCCAAACAGCAGGGTCAGGTAGACAGTCTGTACTGAAGTCATAGCCAGCCTCAACCATGCACCTGCAAAATGTCATAGTCAAACATCAACAATAAGAAAATATTTTTCCGCAGTGTTGGTGTGCATTATTGAACACATCCTTCCCTGACAGTGAAGATGACACATGCCCTTTACCCCACTCACAGCTGTCAGAGTGGAATGTCAGGGCTACACATGATACAAAACAACAAAGATGAAAAGTTGTGCAAGACTGACACAGTCACAAATTGAATAAACACATGTAGGCAAAAGTGCAGGTATGTGGATGCCAAAATGTACCAGTCTGGGATGTCTGTGCTGCCAATCATAGAGGCCAAATTGGTGACTGGATTGCGAGCCACACAGGCCTTGTAGAACCCTGGGTACTGGCCAATCAGGTGACAGGCCAGGAAACCACCATGAGAGCCCCCAGAAACCGCCACCTTGTGCGTGTCGAACCTGTCACCTTTCAGAACACTTTCAACAGCAAACTAGTAGTGAGAAAAACATGGGGAAAAGAACACTTGTGGTGGAGAAGTAAGGATGACATGGATATTGGAAGATAAATATAACTACAGCTGTTATGAGTCATAATTTAAACAGGAACTATGGCAAATAACCTTAACTTAATATAGAAACTAATAAAAACCAATAGTATAAACAATGCCAATGCTATTTGTTTTATTCTTACTTGAACATCTTTGACGTCCTGGGTGCCAACATTGCCAGGTAACGAGAGGATATTGTCCTGGCCGTACCCAATAGAGCCACGATAGTTCACTAAAAATAAAAGTGTGCCAGTCAAGGTCTTTGTGGTCTCATTGACTCCACCTTGAGCATGGTCCAAGAGACTCTGGATATACTGAGCAGTTACAACTACAAGTTACATTTTATTTATAACCTGTTCTCACTCCAAACGCGTAAAATATCAACACATTCTCACTCCCATCTCGTAAAATACGGACGGTTAGTCAGGTGCCTTTGTCGTTGTTATAACACGCGCTTGGTCGTCTCCTTTAGAGTCATATAGCACGCGCTTGGTTGGGACTATTGGCGTCCCTTTTGGTGCTGTTAAGGAAAAGCTTGCGGGTGGGCTTACGGTTCTGTGACTCGCGGGAACAGGATGATCGGGTTTAGTAAAAGCTAAACTCTGTCTAGATGCTGCTCTCCCCAGTACGTTCTACACACACGCAGAAGGGCGCCTTTTTCGTCGCATCAGACACGGACATATTTTACGCACGGGAACGGGTTGAAAAAGGAGACCATAAGCGTCAATAACGACGACAAAGGCACCTTACCAAGCATCCGAATTTTATGAGATGGCAGTGAGAATGTGTTGCAATTAGAAAAAGGAAATTTAGTGTGCAGCAGGATATCTAAAAAAAAAAAAAAAAACACATACAAAGATGCCAACAAAATTGTAAACACAACACAGGACATGCCTCAACACATCAATGGAGACTCCTTCCCCCAAAACCAATGACAGAATCCAATCGGACAGTCCACAGGTCAGTATGTCATAAGAACAGAGAAAGGAATAAATTAAATAAAAAACTACCCCAATTAAACAAACTAAAGAAAAAAGAACATGAAAACAAAAAATGTAAACTGTAGGTGATAAAATAAATAAATAAGATTGTTCTTTCTATGAATTCATGTTCCACAGTTAATGGCATAGATGGAACTGCACATACTATAGGCCATGGAACAGCAAATCTGGCCTCACAATTTATGACAAGCTTAAGGCTTCAAGCAGAGACACTTCTCAATAATCCATTAGCTAGAAGAGTTTTGCGCTGAAAGTAATTTATCTCTGGTAAATGTAGCAGGCAGCACAAAGTTATGATCGGCTATGCTTGTCAAGTACATGTGAACTCTTATATTGTTCACAAGATAGCAAGAAATATGTAGGTCTCGATGTGGCTAAGGAAATGTATAATACGTCCTTTTTCTAGTCTAAAAAAGCTTAGCAGAGTAACCAAAAAAACATTATGTTTATCCTCCGTCTTTTGAGACGGCAGGTGAACTTTTCACCCCTTTTACAAACAGAGTACATAAACATCAGTAGATGGTGGAAGGTGTCACACATAAACAAAACTTAAAGTTAATTAATGAACATACCTAGTAATATAGCAAAGCCCATCCTGCACAGCACAGACGAGGACAAAAGCCAATCAGCTACAATCACTGAGTGAGGACCCCCTGATGAAAGGAACAAGTTTTGTAAAATACAGACTGACAGTATTTAAAACTACCGGTTTCTGTATGTGCTCAGTCCTGTGAGGCGTTAATGCCACAAATAACATTGCATGTAGAATCAAAACATATGGAACATCTCAGGACTGTTATTCAAACACCAATCTTGATTTTAAGAGTAAGGTTAAAGACATACTTTGCTGATTTTATGGATTCTGATCAGCTCTGTGACACAGTAGTGTGGGCAGTGTGTTTAAAATTGGTGGGTGCATTCCTTCCATGGCGCCAGTGCAGAGATTTCAGAGCAACGTTTGTCTACTGAAATCCACTGGATGATGCAAAACAATGCATTCTCAGCAGTCCTCCATGACGTGTTTCACATCATCTGGTGGATTTCAGCGAACGAACGCTGCTCCGAGCTGGCACACACCGTTCACACTACCCACACAAAGATGACACAGCGCTGGACGGAGATCAGCAAAGTACCTCTTTACAGCAACCACTGTTGGCATTGCCAATCTTATCTGTAGCTGTAGCTTCAGGCAGGATTTATGGCACTTTTTTATTACTTCTGAATGTAAGCATATTGTGCATAAATATAAAACATTTAAATACATTTTTTTTACTGCATTAAGTCAATAACAATTCACAATTATGCAACACTACCTAACTGTTCTTTTTTGTTTGCACTCTACAGAACCATAAAGAGGGTAACCAACCATGAGGAGTGACAATAAGAGGCAGCTTCACTCCATCCTGAACCTCCTTTGGTTTGACCAGCAAAGCTTCAAAATCGAGGCCGGCTGGAATATAGACAAATGAGTTAGTCCCAGTTCTTTATGTCTCCTATAGACAGCAAAATCTTTTCCAGCCTCCATGAACATGGGGACACAATTATTCTTTCTGACTTAAAATTAACCACTTCAGTCACTTCAGGAGCTTGCTCCTGCAAAGTCCTTAACGCCATCTCCTGTAAAAAGAACTATCTGTCACTGTATCATAATAATTACTACCTCAGAACTTAAAATAAACAATAGTTTCAAGTGAAATTATAGAGAGAAAAAAAGTTTTCCAGCTATGTTTACATGCATGCACAAAGAATGGGATGTGAAAACAAACCGCAATCGTTAGTAGGCATATGTGCTTGTTGTTAACAATTTAGACAACGTAATTATATCTTCATGTATCATGATATTTCGATATATGATTTCATCATGACACAATTCCAATCATATTGAATTATCGCCTAGCTCTAGATACTACTCAAATAAAATATTTTCATTCTTACGGTATTGACTGTTGTCTTGCTCTGGTGGAGGGGTGAAAGTCAAGATCTGCCAATCAATGTCTGGCAACTTCTGAGATTCTTCCAAAGTAACCCAGACCACGTCCTCCTGAGAATCCCTGGCTGGAAGGAAGCCCAGCCTCTGGACAAAGAAATTAAGTGACATAGACATAAGTTCAATCCATGATCATATTTAGTATATACTCTGTATCAAAATGTCAACACTAAAAGACCACTGATCATACCAGACTTGGAGGGCAGTTTGGAGAAGAGCAGCTGACAACCATCAGGTCTCTCTCTATGTTCAGCAGACACCAGCTGCCAACATCAGACTCTACAGACAAACAAAAACATCATTAGACGCGGTTGAAATAACTTGTTCAAGCACTCCCAAAACACTGGTAGGGTAAGCAAATGACCTGTTAGAGACTGTCAACACCAAACGTCAGTAAACGAGACAGTCTAGGCCTGAGCGTGAGTTGATAAGTGTCTAGTCACTCACTTGAAGTCAGAGAGGTGATGCTCCCTGTGCTCGTATCCACCATCAACAGATCCTAAAAGAGAGACAACAACAACCTTTATTCAAGTAAAGAATAACTACAAAACAATCAGTCTAAAAATGCTTATATGTGGGAAAATTTAGATTCATAAGAACACATATCAAGCCTTTGTCTCTTTTTTTGACACAATAACAAGACATTTCATAGGAGTTGAGTATACCTTGCGGCTGCGCTGAGGGCAAGCAACAATAATCCGCTGACTATCAGCTGACCAGCACTGAGGGGACAACTGAGAGCTGTAGATACCAGTAAAGCCATCTGTAAAGCCCCACCAACACACACAGACAAAACTATGTTTAATCTTTAATTTAAAAAAAAGTGCAATCATGTGAACACCAAGTATTCCTTACCCTCTCTAGGTCTCTTCACCACATCCACCACCACTGAGGTCTTCTTAGTATACCAGTCATACTAGAAATAGAATATGCAAGTACAGAAGAAAGCATATGAAAACAAATCAATTAACTCATGAATGTATGTATGCTACAATTCTTTAGGTCTACACAGCAGAAAAAAACATATTCTGCATTTGAAGAAACATCCATTCCTACCTATTCTTTTCAGTGAGTACAGTGCCCTTTGCAAATGTGTTAAACAGCTATCTTGTATATATGTGTTTCTCTATTTACAGTTTATTTCTTATTTCATATTTATTTTTAATATGTTTGTGTATGTACGCACCAACCACCAAGGCAAATCCCTTAATTGGCAACAAATCCTTTTCCGATTCTGAAAGGAAATGAAATGTGTCTTATGTGAAAAAGAGGTTCCATCCGGTCTTACCATACAGATCCTGCTGCACTGCATGTGTGGTCCATAGACGGAACATTCCAGGTAGACAATCCGACACTGGTCTGGGCTCAGCCTTGGAGAGCACACTGCACTGGTGCCTGATGTCAGCTGCTCTGAGGGACATAACAATTAAAAGGCACATAAACATATGCAGCCACACTTGTTTAAAATAATATATGAATATAAATAGCAGAAGACGACAAGACTTCACTTACCACATTTCCCACCAGTTAGATCCACATAGAACAAAGATGATCTGAGAGAGAAAAGGGAGACATGAATAATTAGCTAAATTAGCCAGTGAGCCTTACTGGGGAAGTTTTAATTCTTCTCTTTGATCAGTTTGAACAGTAATCACCTCCTGTTGGGGCAGTACTTGAGGCCAAGTCTGAAAGGCTCATGCCACCAGCCTACAAAAACCACACCTGTGTCACCTGGAGCCCAAAATGCCTGCAGAGACAGAGAAAACAAACCAAAAAGACAAAGAGAGCAACAGCTGAAGTAAGAGGGTATGTAAACACTAGAAGTGCCCAAAAAACATGCATCACTAGGTGCTGTATCAACCTGTCCAGGTGAGATATTTTCGGGTACCCCCTCCAACACTGTGACGTTGTCACCCTCGATGTCCAAAACACAAAGCACTGGGCAGCTCTTACTAACCAGAGCCTCTCCCCAGTCCTCATGAAAGACAAACTGCTCCCCCTGCAGGGATAAAAAAAAAAAATAAAAAAATTGGAATCCAATCTAAGAATGTTGAATTAAAGCTTTGAATAGTGGAAATATTTCATGTTTCAAAAGTATTATTTGCATTCACTTTCACAGCCTCCTTTTTCTCCACTCTCATGGTCTCCTCCTCGTCCCCGATGGAAGACAACTCTGGTGAATCAGTCTACAAACAGATAACAAAAAGAGAATAACAAGTTATTACCTACTAGTCTGAGCTATTTATTACACTAATTTCCAAAGTCAAAGTCAGCTTTATTGTCAATTTCTTCACATGTCAAGACATACAAAGAAATCTAAATTGCGTTTCCCTCTATCCCACGGTGGAGACAAGACATATTTTACACAGACAAATGGTGGAGACAAGACATATTTTACACAGACAAACATAACATTTAAGTAAACAATATAAAAAGGAAAAAAAAGGAAAAAAATAAGAAGGCACATACAATGAAGAAAATAAGAGCAGCAAAATTTGAATTGAAGATGTGCAATTGTGCATACAGTGGACAGTCAATATAGTGCAAAAGTCAAAGTGTGCAAGTGTACAGTGGAGCAGTGCAAGTGGAGTAGTGCAAGGTGGCCATTGTGGGCCCAAAGTCCAGGATGTTATGTGACTGAGGGTGAAGGGGGGAGAGGGGGGAGAGAGTTCAGCATCCTAACAGCCTGGTGTATGAAGCTGTTGGCGAGTCTGGTGGTGTGGGAGTGCAGGCTTCTGTACCTCTTCCCAGAGGGCAGTTGGTCAAACAAGTAGTGAGCGGGGTGACTTACATCACTCACAATTGTGGTCGCCTTGCGGGTGAGGTGGGAGGTGTAAATGTCCTTCAGGGAGGGAAGTGAAGCACCAATAATCCTTCCAGCTGTGTTCACTATGCGCTGTAATCCTTTCCATCTATGGTAAAGTGTCAATCAACACTAACTAGCACATGGGTCGGAAAACTTGCTTCACTACTCTGATGGCCACATTCCGATCAGCGGTGAATGTATTTTGCTTTTGAAAGGCGAGGGAAAATACCTGATGTGCATTCAAAGTGAAACCATTTGCAGAATGCCCCAGTTTGCAATGTTTTTATGATTGAGCGATAAGCCCAATATAAATAGTGTGCAACAACCTTTGAGATATATTTGATCTGGTTTGATAAGTGTGTATCTACTAAACTAGAGCAGTAGTGGTAGTGTGCACATCCCCACCTGTGAGGTGCAGGGCAAACAGGATCTGGATACAACTTAAAAGAATGAAGTGCCCGCAATCTGCTAATTCTTCCATACATTAATTGTGCTGCAACGTTTCGACCTTGCTGGGTCTTCCTCAGGCAAGGAGCCTCATTCTTTTATGTGCATCTACTCTAGGGAGGTGATCGTGCAGTGGATATGACACATGCCTTTGGTGAGGGAGATCTGGGTTCAATTCCCACTGCGATCCATCAACCAATGTGTCCCTGAGCAAGACACTCTACCCATAGTTTCTCTACAGGTGTGTGACCTCTTATATATAGCAAATTGTAAATTGCTTTGGATTAAAGCGTCAGCTATGACATGTAATGTAATGTACTCAAGCCATGGTCCAACACCGAGGTAATTTTGCATAATTCAGCGTGTATTTAAAACTTTATCAATTTTGAACAATTCCTTACAGAGAACCACAGAATTGCTGATAACTTGTACCAGCACCGCAAAACAAGGCAATTATTGCACCATGTAGCTTCTTTTTTCCTTGTGCAAATGGAGGGTCTAATGATAAAGGGAGTTCTATGCTGTAGAAATTATAAAGCCACTTGAGGCAAATTTGTGATATTGGGCTATATAGCTGACTTGAATTACAGTTTGCTATGTTCTGGGTGGTATTGACCACAATCCCAGAATGACCTCAAGCAGAATCCACATGCTTAAATGTAATGCTATAGAGAGTAGTGCATCACTTTTGTGATTTGGTGCAGATTTACCCTTAATTACAAATTGCTGACAAACCTGGAAGAAGGATTCTGCCTTAGGTCTCTTCCTTTCTGCCACATACAAGAGATGAGTCTCAGAGTGGGACCAAATCAAACAGCCAAATTGCTCTAAGGATGCAAAACACAATTTGATTACCAGCTGGAAAAAAAACACAAAAAATTATCAGATTTTAAGTGCAGATGACTCACCATCTTCATAGACTTTGCCATGTTTCTTTAAGGCTGTTAGATTGATGCTCTTCATCTTTATATTTTTACACCATATCTGAAGGGTCACAAAGAGGTCAAAGACTGTAGTGTCAAAATGCAAAATCACTTGAGGTTTTAAACACAGGCTACAGGTGGAAAATGTAGCAGAGAAGAGATATAAATGAGCAGTATAAAGAGGGCAATAAAAAAGTCAAGTTTTGGTAGGGTGGGTCAGAGACACAATGCTGAGTCTGAGCCAGACAGACAGCCACACACCTCCAGAAATTGTTTGTCCTCTCCTTTGACCGTGCACTCCCTGACAACAGCCTTCATTTCACCTGAGGGGGAATCCTTACTCAGCACCCTGATAGGACAAAGATATTGATGAGACACTGTTCCGTTTGCTCAGGGTTAGGTCAATGATAACGTCTTCAACCCCACTCAATATAAAATAACAACATGTTTACATACTCTCCTTTGATCTCAGTGCAGTTTCCTGAGGCTCCAGAGTAGACCACAGACTTGTCATCGTGAAATACAATGTACTGCCGGCAAAACTTGACATTCTCATTCCTGTCCAGATCACGCTGGCTCCATTCTGCAGGTCAACAAAATCCTATTAATATCAATAAACATACATAGATCCGATATTCATAGTGTGGCACAGACTGAGTCTACCTGTGTAAATGTTGCTGTATTTGCCTCCATACTGAGAGGTGACGACAGGTCCCACATCTGCTCTGCTTAGAGAAGGGAAGTGGCTGAGTTCTCTGTAGAGCCTGGCGATTTCCTCAGGGTTGGTCATCATCTGACAAAACGCAGCAGAAGAACTCACACTACGTCTCAATGACACAAACTGTCCAACAGCGAACAATGCCCTATTCATGTCCTAGTGAGGAAGCTATCCTGTCATACACAAGTTTGTGCAACGTTAGCTAGTTAACACAGTTTACTACCAAAAGAGGGGCCAGTTTATAAACATTCGCCTAATCCGTTGTGCAAACCAATCAAGCGATTGACGCAAAGCAACAAAGTAACAAGCTAGTTTGTTTTTAGCAGTGGTTGGCGGATTTAAATTGACCAGGAACTTCCTGTAGTAGCTGGCGCAGAGTGTCAGTTTGCTAGCTTGATTTGAAAACTAGCTAACGTTTATTGACTAATTACCAAAAGTAATGACATTGTAATTAACGTTAGCACCTATATAAGGTTTATTTTTGTAGGAATGTTATTCATTCAGAAGCAAAAAAATAAGTAGTTAAGTCCTAAAAAAAACATACCTGTGACTTCATGATTGGGCCGATGTGTGTCGCTAGTCAAGCAGTGTCCCACGGTCAAACCCAAACTACGTAACGTTACGTCCTGTTGGAGCTTCCTGTTAAAAAATAAAACAAGATCCCTGATAAGCAGTTCTCGAATGAACCAAAACCCCGGCATTTAGGAATGAATAACGAATAACAATAACAAAATAAATAACATACAGCAATCTACAACATGTACCAGACGACTCAGAGCGTTTTCCACTAAATAGAAGTTTATTTATAGCCGTAAAACATGTACGTTTGCGTTTATTTTGAAGGCACATCACCTTTGCAACACCCAACTGGAAGCAGAGGACACTTTTTTTTTTTTTTTTTTTATTTATAACGCAATAGTGATACAAACAATCAAGGCAGGTCCGTGTACGGTCAGTGTATAATCCGTGTATCATTCGTTCATTCGTTTTTCAAAATAAAACCAAAACTCCAAAAACAAATAAATGGCTTGTTTACTCAATATTCTTTTCCAAAACCAAAAGGAAAGAACGGATAACAACTCGTTTTTCCAATTTACAATGTTGTGCTCAAATGGAAAAATAGAAAAACAGATAACGAGCGTTTCACCCCGTTTCATCCAATTTGTATTTTTAATTTGACGCAAGATGCATGACCCGGATGTGACCTTAACTAGGACCAGAATCTGCCGAAAAAATAAACGAGTCGAGACAAAAGATAGTGACCATAGACTGTATATTTATTAACGGTCTATGGACGTGACGTGGCTGGACTGGATGAATATTCCGGCTTAATTCGCCAGCTTTTTGAAGATGGTCGAACGCCTGCTGAGATTTCCACCGCGCTGCATCAGATGTCCCGAGATGCTCGGAAATGTCTGTCAGAAGATTCTGTGTTCAACACCAGCTCAGACGAAAAAGACATCAGACGTAGAACTGGAAACGGCAATCATGTCATCATTAGATAAGGTAAGTGCTCACAAGACAAGGAAAGAAAGTAGGCCTACCCACCATGGTTACGTTAACCAAGTATTATTTTTATTATTATTATTATTATTATTATTATTATTATACTATTAACGTTAACCTATCTAATAAGAGTGTGTAAGATAACGTTAACCTTACACAGTGAGCACGGCACTCAGTGGCAGTATTGCATAAGAGAAATAATCAGTGCAACAGGGTGATCACACTGATTTAAGTGTTTTCCACCTTTAACATGTTGGCTAACTTTGCAATACACCAAAAAATGTAGCCTATTCAGTGTCATATAATATCTTACCAGAAATTAAAATGTTGACCTACATTGGGACCTACAGTGGTCTAAGCTACACAGTGTTACAGCCTATTGTCTTTAAAACATTAATGTGGGCTGAACTGAAACTATTGGTTAAGGTTTGATAGGTGAATAGACAATTCTGTTAGACTTAAACTTTTGTAGTGAGTGTTTTGTGACATGTAGAATTATAAATACTGTTAGCTGCCCTACACAATTAGGGGTTTCTGTTGATGTGCTGGCCTGAGATGGAGTCAAACTCCAGACCTGAATTACTATCCCAGACCTTCTGCACACAACAGCTTGAGGGAGCAGTGTAATGTTTGCAACTTGGTACTTGCCTATAGTTTTTAATCCAAGACTAATTTGTTTACCATTTTAAAAAGTTTCATTTCAAATTTTCACCAATTTTTTTAAGACAGGTCCAAGTTACAGCCAAAATTCATGACAGGATACCTGTGATCAGTGGGGGTAAGGGCAGGAGAATCTCGAGTGGGAAACATTCTCAGAGAGGTACACCAGCCGTATAATGAACTGCGTCGCCAAGTAAGTCACCTACATTAATTAAATTTGAGGAAAAAAAGTAAAGCTTATTGTTATTACACCTTGCATTGATTGAATTATACTTGTTTTAGGGAGCACGTAATCTGAATCCAGTTCCTTACCACGCCGAGTATATGGGTCACAAACTCCACCTAGACCAGAATGAGAAGAATGTTTGGAGTGACACGTCTTGGCTATTGATGGATTCAGCAGCAAAACTGTTGCCAAATCCACAATGCCAGTGAAAAACAACCTTATTGTTTATGAGGAAGTTTACAGGCAAGTCAAGGTTAATAACAGTAGCAGTAAATAACAAGCACTGTGTGGGATTATTATACAGTATCAGTGTTTTTACATTACAAGCAGTATGTGCTAATATGAATATCATATCCACAGATGTATCCATATAATCTACACATTTTCTATTACAGGAAAGCTCATTACTTGTCCTAAATGGTATTGTATGTCCCAACATCTTAGGATAAGGAATTTGTTTGTTACATATCAACTGAAAGCTTAACTACTTCGACTTCAAACTGTCTGCAACATAACTCAAGGTCAAAGGATATTTCTAAATTAATGCTGTCAACTACTGTGTATACCTGTATTTTACACACCAGGCCATCTTTTTCTGATTTGGGTTTTCTGATCTGAAGTGTTTCCAATCAGTCTTAAAAATGTTTTTATTGTGTTTAAACAGTGTGGAAAGAATTTGGCCAGAGGTCAACAATCGGGTGAACTATCCACTAAAACAGGCCCTGGTTCACCTGCTGGATCAAGAGCTGCTTGACATCCAGGATAATGTAACCAACTTTTGTGTCTCCAACCTTGCATGTCAAGTGAGTCAGATTGGACTTGGCAGGGTTGTACAGTCCTGGAATGCCCATAGGATCCCAGGTAGGCTATGCTAGTATTTGTATGTATGGAGCTTTACAACAATTGTCAATTTTGCCAAAACTAATACAAGTAATTTTAGGCAGAGGGATACCAAACCAACTTTCAGCTGATTGTTGTCCAGCAGGAATTCCCACAGAGATGCTGCCCAATGCTCCTGAGGCAGCACACATGTATGAGCAGGAGTCGGGGTCCTCCCTGACCTGGGTATCTGCCTTTGGCTCTGACCCCTTTTCATCAGAGCAAGACCGATGTCGTGCTGAGCAGTTGTTTGGAGAGAGGCTTCCAGACATGTCTCTTCTTTTGGAAAAGTGGTTAACAATGACCATAGTGTGTTTCAGGAGGCACTGTGCTATCTGATTAATGTTACTGAAAGACATGCCAGATAAATACAGGTGGTGGTATCGCCAACTAGGCCGGTGATGGACTAAGTACACAAAAAGTCTGGTTCTATTTGTTCTATTCGTCACATTTCTAAAGCTCAAACCGCAAGATGTTTTTTACATGAAAAATGCCTTCACACCAATTAATTTATCAGTTGACTTATTTGTTAATCAACTTATTTTTTCAGCTGTACTTGTATAAACTGATTCTTTATAACATCAAATTGTACTAAATTTGTGAGCTGTCAAACGAATGTAGTAGAACATTTCCTCTGAGATGTAGTGGAGAATTAAAAAGTCATGAAAATAAAATACTCATATTTCAAATTTCCACCATTGAACTATGCATATGTTTGTAGAGTAGTTGTGAGAAACTGCTCAAGCTCAATTGTAGCTGAATAAATTCCAAGTTTGTTCAGATGTCTGCATATTTCTTTTAATGTGAAAAATACAAGTAGAAAATCTTGTATAACCAGTAGGAAATCTGGTAAACATTATCTAAGTGCCACAATTACATGTGACAATAAAACTGTTAACATTAGACATTGTTACTTTATAAAAACAAGGCTCTGAAGAACTGTATGCACATTTGTTGCCAACATAGCAACATACTAAATAATAAAATAAAAAAAACTAGAATAACTTCTCAAATGGTGCCAGTGCCTCAGAGAGTCCAGCCACTTCATGAACGCTGTTCTCCAAATCCACAGCGCGACACTTGGGGCAGTAACTGTGGCTGTGGGGCAGTAACTGTGGCTGTGGGGCAGTAACTGTGGCTGCTGTTCCACTCCACAACACATGCCTTACACCCGGTTAGGGTTCTGCAGCATGTTGAGAACATTGGCTTGTCTAGAGGACCTGTAGGTTAAAAAAACAAATGCACTTCATTTATGTTCAGCAGGTCGGCCAAACCCAAACAACAATGACCAAATAAAGTAAATCCACACAGCACGTCAAATCTAGTAAAACTAACCTTTGCAGACAAGACAGGCAAAAACCGCTCTTAAA
Organism: Percina caprodes; assembly: GCA_013375575.1. Taxonomy (NCBI): domain Eukaryota; kingdom Metazoa; phylum Chordata; class Actinopteri; order Perciformes; family Percidae; genus Percina; species Percina caprodes. The sequence continues at coordinate 54,070 of JABXJD010000935.1, forward strand.
GAAGTTACTTCAGCCTCTGAACGAGACAGGGTTGTTGTCACTGTGGAATGTGCAAATCCACTCAAATCCTTAATCATCTTGGTCACTTCCTTTAGTCCCTGGGCTGCTTCAACAACCTCTTCAATGTCTGCCATAACCTCTTGAAGGCCAGTATCTTCTCTTCGACTGAAACACATTAAAAGTGTACTATGTAACATTTAATTACACCTCAATTTGTTTTGTTTTTTTCCACACACAGCATCATGTCATCCAAAGAAAAAGAGAAAAAATAGAATAATTTTCAGTTACCTCAACCTCTTCCTTTTGACTTGTAGCAGTTCCATCTGTGGTTCAGGCACTGCAAATATTTTGCTTCCAGTGTGCTGACCCTGCAATGAAAAAAAAGGACATTTTATGTTTTAACTGAATATTTGCAGAATTCTTGATAACTTATATCCTATATGGAGGTTAAGAATTTTAAAAATAGGGCACTATACAGATTTGAAGCACCCAAGAAAGCCATTACTGCAAAATGTACTTTAATATGAGAATATTTAGGTGTACTTCAGATGCTAAATGTGTGGACTATTAGTGCACTTAAGTTCCTAATGTGGCTGCAGAAAATATTTACACAGCAATGATGATGATGATTTAATGATATAATGATTTAAAACATACCTTTAGTACCATCACAGTCAATTATTGCGTTGCCCTGACTATCTGTCAAAATAAATGCCTCCTGTTGTCCAACGGCCTCTTTCACCTGACTGGTGATTGTTGCCACACAAGCCTCAAACTCTGAGAAGCGGACTGTAACCATCTTGGTGGTGTCTAGCTTTCCATTCAGGACTTCAGCAATTAAGACATTCCTGAATATTGATGGGAACAAATAATACAAAAAATTGCAGTTCCTGTGATTTGGATAGTGCACTTGGCAATATTTTGATTAATTGTTGAATCCTAATATACAGTGATAACAATAAGCACGCAATGCAGGGCTGGTCATCAAGTTCCTGGATAAAAAAGCTGAATTTAGCTGATAAGTTGCAGGTGCAGCAGGAACAGATGGTAAATATGCAGGATAAGGAATCCCAGGAAACAGAGTTGGACACACCTTCTCAAAATATGTAGCAAAAGAAAGTAGTAACAGTAGTGACAGATGTCTTAGCAAGATGTTTTTTTTGTAACTTACCTCACAAAGGTTTTGGTGGTGGTCCTTGGCGTTGGACAGGAGGAGGCTGTGCAGTGTTTGGTGGGCGGGGGAAGAACAGAGGGCAGCCTGGCCTGATGGATGTGACCCTGCAGATTTTTCCACAGTGGTGCCGTCGTCATGCACTTCATAATGACCTCTGGCGATGAGGTCAAAGCAGTAGAAGTCACCATCAGGTCGGGGAAATATGACCACGTTGGTATCGTCTGTCAAATACACGGTTTCCTTTTGGACCTATGACAGGAGTTCAGGATAGAACAGAAGCAATAAAGTGTGTATAGTCCAGCCAACCACACTGCTTTTTGTGCTTTTATTACAAAATAATATATGTATTCACATTGTAGTCACCAACATTTTCATTAGTAACTGTTATTTAATAACATATTCTCAGTGATTGCTACGAAAGTTAAAGTATAATATAACGTTACAGCTAAAGCAGAGAACATATTTTAGTTTTTTAATCCAAGACGAGTGTTGCATGACAATTAATGTTAAATGAAGTAAAATAAAAAACATCACACTAGAACCTGTTTGAACACAACAATAACTCTGAAAGTTCATATACGATAGCCGTTAGCTAGCTAGCGAGATGTGCGCACCCACGAGTATTTAAAAACCATAACGTTATATTATATCGCTTTATATAGAATACATACCTGGAAAATAACCGATATCTTCTCTGTGGTCATGTCTTCAGGCTTCAGAGTAACCCTCTTACTTCCACAAAAAAGCACAAAAATGTCCATTTCTGTTGCTACCTGCTAGCTACAACATAAACTCCTCTTGGTCGCGTCGGTGTCGGTGTCCCACGAGTTAAGGTCACATCCGGGTCATGCATCTTGCGTCAAATTAAAAATAAAAATTGGATGAAACGGGGTGAAACGCTCGTTATCTGTTTTTCCATTTTTCCATTTGAGCACAACATTGTAAATTGGAAAAACGAGTTGTTTTCCGTTCTTTCCTTTTGGTTTTGGAAAAGAATTTTGAGGAAACAAGCCATTTATTTGTTTTTGGAGTTTTGGTTTTATTTTGAAAAACGAATGAACGAATGATACACGGATTGTGTATGTTTTGGTCATTTGATTTTCAGTTCATGAACAGGTATTAAAAAACAAAAAAACGAGCGGTTATTTGATTTTCGTTTTAAAAAACAAAATTGAAAATTGAAATACAACGCATTTTTCCTTTTCATGGTCCAAAACGGAGGAGCGAAATTTAAAAAAATGATTTGATTTTCATTTTCTCATACAACGAAATATATAATCACTAGAAAATAGAAATTCATATTCATCTTCATCTTCTCAGACCGGGCTGGCGTCTCCCTTAGAGATCGGCTGAGGAGCTCAGTCCTCCAAGAGGAGCTCGGAGTAGAGCCGCTGCTCCTTCACGTTGAAAGGAGCCAGTTGAGGTGGTTCGGGGATCTGGTAAGGATGCCTCCTGGGGGGGTCCCCAGGGAGGTGGTCCAGGCACGTCCAGCTGGGAGGAGGCCTCGGGGAAGACCCAGGGCTAGGTGGAGGGACGTCCAGCTGAGAGGAGGCCTCGGGGAAGACCCAGGGCTAGGTGGAGGGACGTCCAGCTGGGAGGAGGCCTCGGGGAAGACCCAGGGCTAGGTGGAGAGATTATATCTCCAACCTGGCCTGGGAACACCTTGGGATCCCCCAGTCGGAGCTGGTTGATGTGGCTCGGGAAAGGGAAGTTTGGGGTTCCCTGCTGGAGCTGCTGCCCCCGAGACCCGATACCGGATACGCGGATGAAGATGGATGGATGGATGGATGGTATGACATGACAAGTGCAGTCTCTTTTTGGTTTCACAGTAAGAGCATGGTTCAATCACACACATTTTTCACTAGTCATTTACCTTATACCCACCTATCAAATTAAAAAGAAGAGGCTGCAAATAATGTAACAAAATAACAAATATTTCTCCCAAATAAATTAGACTATCCCTTAAATAGTTGTAAAATATTGCATACAAATAGCTAGTGCATTTAGTCAATATGTCTAAATGATCATTGCTTGACATCTACGTTGTTATGGACTGTATTATAGTGTGAATAAGTGATTTGGATAATGAAGCTTGAAAAGTTTTGCACAAATTAAAACCCACTCTTCCATCCAATAGGCCTGCTGTACTTACCTGTGGGATGTGGGACCAGGTGCGACTAGATCATGGAAAGGAGTTTTATTGGACCCTCTTCATGCAGTTGCTGCTGTCATCTCATCGCCACAATCAGGAGAGAAGACCTCATTTACAGACTTCATCCACAAGGGTACAGTTCCATGAAAAGGAAAAATGCGTTGTATTTCAATATTCAATTTTGTTTTTTTAAAACGAAAATCAAATAACCACTCGTTTTTTTGTTTTTTAATTCCTGTTCATGAAATGAAAATCGAATCACCAAAACATACACGGTCCGTGTACGTCTTGATCGTTTGTTTTTTCGTTTGAACCACAAAACGTAATAACGAGAAAACCTTTTCGTTTGTTGTTTCAAACCAAAAACAAAGAGACGGAAAAAAAGAGCAGTTCTCTTGTTTTGGTTTCTGGATTAAAAAAACGAAAAATGACTGAACCAAATTCAAATAACGGTCCGTTTTTGTTTTTTTGAAATTCCTTTTTTCATTTCTCCGTTTGAAGATCTACATTAAAAGAAAGACAGGTGGGCCAAGTGACCCGGAAGTAATAGTAAATAAAGCCTATATAAATAAAAGCCAAGCTTTTAGAACGGGCAAAATATGCAGCACTGACGTTATACCAGAGTAACGTTAGAAGAAAATATTAAATCAATGGCTGATATGAACCTGGACCCAAAGAAATATGTTAGCAACAGTAGTTTATTACAGTGATTTAATATCATGCACGTGCACATCACCAGCCACGTTTAATGAGCGCATTGTTTGGTTCAATACAGTTGGTAATAAAGGGTAACCTAAGAACTTACTGTGTGTGCAGAGTTGGTACTGTTAGCGCTATATTATATAATAAAGTAATATTTAATGTGGTTTCCACCGTAAAGGGCAGTTCAAAACAATTACAAAAGCAGACCAGTAGGTGTCGCACCATGCCTGCTGTGTGCGAGCTACAGTCATCTGGAGATAATATAGAAATTAAGCTTTATGTTCTGTAATTTTGGAAAGTTAAACACTTTCCATTATTTTTATTATAACTGTGCTTTCACAAATCCCGTTTCTTAGCCCTGCTGCTTAAGGCTTTAGCCTACTCACCAAAATGAGCTCTTTCTCCTCATAATGTTTGTCTGATTTACATGTGTGCTATTATACTGCGTGAACTGATTTAGGAGTTGATTTAAAAACCTGTCTCACATATAGGCCTACAGTCCAGTGTGGGGGGGGGCTCTAGTGTGTGTAATAGACAACAAGCAAGTGAACATAATCTAAACATTTTAATAAAATAAATTGATTCATTTATTATTTGCATAAAATAACAGATTAACAACAAAGGGAGATTTCAACTAAACTTAACTATTCTGCAAGTGAACATAATAGAAAAAGATTGAAGAGTTTAATAATTTATTATTTGCCTAAAACAACACAATGGTCAGCAACAGCAGACACAGATTGTACATGCAATGCCTTTGAAAGCATGTGTGCCATATATGTTAAATAAATGTTTAGCGTGTATGGATTCTCTTCACTTGCATGACACAATGGGAGTGTTGTATGTTATACACACTGACATGTGTATAGCGAAGAAAGATCCACACAGTATATAGCACACTGGTAAATCATTATTTTGGCCATTTGGCCTACATTAGGACATTTCTGATGTGAGTTTGTTGTCTGAGCTGCTAAGAAGCTGATAGCAGTGGTAGAGTCAGGTTAAAACAGAAGAGCATGCAGGTTTAAATCTGGGCTGGGGGGAATGATGATGATGATGATGATGATGATGATGATGATGATGATGATGATGATGATGATGATAACAACTAGGTCCCAAATAAAATCAAAAACCAAATGAAATGAACAACAATATATAAATCTGTATCAGTAATCTTGATTTAAAACAGTTCCCAAAGGCACTATACAGTCAGTTGTTTAAATACTGCCATCTGCTGGTAGAAAGGGGGAACAGTTTGGTCCATTACGTGGAAACCACATTAAATATTAATTTATTATATAATATAGCGCTAACAGTACCAACTCTGCACACACAGTAAGTTCTTAGGTTACCCTTTATTACCAACTGTATTGAACCAAACAATGCGCTCATTAAACGTGGCTGGTGATGTGCACGTGCATGATATTAAATCACTGTAATAAACTACTGTTGCTAACATATTTCTTTGGGTCCAGGTTCATATCAGCCTATTTATTGATTGAATATTTTCTTCTAACGTTACTCTGGTATAACGTTAGTGCTGCATATTATGCCCGTTCTAAAAGCTTGGCTTTTATTTATATAGCTATATTTACTATTACTTCCGGGTCACTTGGCCCACCTGTCTTTCTTTTAATGTAGATCTTCAAACGGAGAAATGAAAAAAGGAATTTCAAAAAAACAATTGATTTGAATTGGGTTTAGTCGTTTTTCGTTTTTAACTTTTTCTTAAATTTTTGTCCCATTTTTCAACACTTTTGACGCTTTTTTTCAATGTGTGTAACTTTTTTTTTTGACGTTTTGAACACCACGTAACACTAACTTATTAACTTTAGTTTTACAGTTATTTTTGGAATTTATGGTCAATGAACCTCATTTATAGGAAATTATGTTTGAGTTAGAAAAGCAGAAATTCGGAATTATTTTGACTAAAATTAAAGGAATGTATGTTGATTGATAATCACAGACTGGAATATGTTAACTTTTACTCAATACTATTTCAAAACCACTTAATTTTTTTTTTCAAATGCTATAAAATTGAATAAGACACCCCAAAATTAATGAAAGTAGAGATTTGTACTTGCCAAAGAGCGTTGTGTGGAATCAATCATGTTATTTTGGGTAATTACAATTGGGTAGTTAAGTAGACATTGATATAGGAAAACAGTTCAATCTGACCCAAAGACAACGTGAGGGTTAAGGGATTTTGTGGCTTCCTATAATTTTTGTTTACTATTCTCTGTGGTTTACTATTTTACTATTGATAAGAAACAGAATTATTCACTGTTATCATTAAACATTTATTGACTAAAGTAGGAAAAACAGTTGAATCTATTTGTTAAAATTAGTTTATTGGAATATTAAAAGGGGTTTCTTTCACTCAGACACAGTGAAGCCACTGTTAGGCTCTTGGTAAAGTTGGATCCCAAAGTAGAGCTGGTTTGGTAAAGTGCATTTGGACAAAAAGTGTCTTTTGCAGGGAGCAATGGTGACGGAGCTAGCTCGCTGGAGACGTCCTCAGGGGCAGAGTGGAAAAACATCACAGGGCATCACGGGCATCACGGGGCATCACAGGGCATAACGGGGCATCACAGGGCATAACAGGGCATCACAGGGCATCACGGGGCATCACGGGGCATCACAGGGCATAACGGGGCATCGCCGGGCATCACAGGGCATCATGGGGCATCACGGGGCATCACGGGGCATCACAGGGCATAACGGGGCATCGCCGGGCATCACAGGGCATCATGGGGCATCACGGGGCATCACGGGGCATCGCGGGGCATCACGGGGCATCACGGGGCATCGCGGGCATCACAGGGCATTGCAGAGCGTAGTAGGGTGTAGCCGGGGGTGCAGCAGGACCACGGCTACTGCAGCAACCAACATCTTGTTACCATACTGATCTAAGGAAATATGCTGGGCAAAAAAAACACATCAGGACTTCGGGGAAAAACTCCCCAAAACTAGGTTAGTTAGCATTTGACATAGCAGATGAAATCTGGATTGAAAACCATACATCTCCTCAAGCCGAACAGAAGTGAACAAGAACTATCCATCTCTATAATTCTGATAGTAACATAAAAAAATCATATTTACCTTGCACATGAGGGCTCACACTTAACACTTCACATCCACCTGTTCTTCTCAACAAGTGCACATGACAGAAAGTAGGTAGAGAGTAAAGATGAATATGATTTATCCATCTCTAGGTTAAAAATAGTTTTTCCCCTTTAACCAGAATATGTCATTATATTGTATTATATTTAAGACCTATGAGATATATAAGTGTCTTGTCTGATTGACCTTTTTGATTGACCCTGATTGGTCAGAGAGAATCGTCACTAATCACTGCGTCATCATTGCTAGCAACAGATGACAGTATGACAGAGACAGGGTACAAGTGAGGGAAGGCCTTTCTCACGCATAATGACATTCCCATACTTAATTTTGCCTCCACCTCCCATTACCTCTCTTTAAAAACAAAATGCAGACAACAGAAAGTTGTTAATTAATAAATAAAAGGCAGTGGGTTTGCGCATGCAGCAGGTGGTTCAATGTACCCGTTTTAATATAAATAAATGTTTTGCTACGTTTTGGCAGGGCTGAACCTGAATTATCCATCTGATCAATTCTAAGAAATGGATATTTACCTTTTACATTAGAGGGTTTTAAGCTTAATTTTGCCCTTCACATCTTCCTCCTTTCTTCTCTGTAAAAAACTAGTAACTTGTTAAAACCTTAAGAGAATAAAGGATGACAAGAACTATCAATCTCTATCATTCGAGGAAACATGGGTGCATGCACTCCCTCTGTTACTAAAGCAATAACCTGCAATACAGACTGTTCTTGGTCTAGGGTGGGCCAAGTGGCTCCCACTTGGAGAGCCAGGGTCAGAGCCACTTGGGGAGCAATAGGGTGAAGGAAAAGGCGAAAAGCTGTAGAAATGTGGGGAGCCATAAGGAGTTTTTTGGCTTGGCTTAGTAAGCCCATAGTCAGGCTTACCTGCAGGTTGAATGGCACTCTTGTGCCAGCCGCCAAACTCCTCTCTCCTCTCCATACAAACCTCCATATTTTTCACCCACTGCGGCTTAGGGCCGCCCCACAACGGCTGAGGAGCATTGAGTGCCATCTGAAGGAAAAAACAAATCACACATAATGTTAACACACCATTAGCCTGGATTAACATAACTACATTTCCAAAAAAAAGCCAGACACATGATGTCAGGCTTTTCCCCTGACCTTCTGCTCTCTGTGTGTTGCCGTTCTTAAAAATGGGAAACAACAACATAATACGAGCTAGCAAGCCACCCTCTAGAAATGGCAAGTTTGAAAGAAAATTAGGATTGGGCAATAAGGCAGGCTTGCTTGGTTCTTTCAGTGAAAAATTGGAAAGATTTACAAAGAATATGTTTATGGCATTTACTATCTAACTGGAATGTTTTGGGACCATTTGGTGGGATTGCTATAGACAAAGTACACACGGCAATACACTGGTAAGAGCAAATTACATTTACTCAATTGTGCAACTAATTTAAATAGCTTACGTAATTCTATTGTGTAAAGAGTTAACTTTATTTAATATTTTCGTAAGTTGATTGTGATGGGTTTAAAGATATGTTAACAACTCAGTGTTTTTTTTCTCCTATCCTAGTCTGTGGTGTATCCAGACCTTACGCCACAGCGCTGTTGAGATAGGTCTTGCAATGCATGACTAACTCACCATTGTGGTGGAATTTTTCCAAAACACCATATTATGTAAGATGAAACAAGGGGAAAAACTTAGATAAAATCGGGTCATTCCTAGGACCACAGGTCAGAGGATGAGAAGCTCTATTCGGCCATACAGTAACAACAAAACCTGTCTGAATTTATGAAGCATGAATTTTTGTGTGTCACTACAGATTGAGAGAGTCTAGACTGATAAGGGGCTGCATGATTTGATGAAAATATGCCTTATGTGATAATATTACTTGCAATAAATATTACAAATATTAAAGTGTACTCAGTTCTGCATTTCTCAGTTCTGTTTTTAGTATTTGGCTGACATACAACACATTGCTTGTTGAATTTTAAACAAATAAAAGAAAATAATTTTCAACATTCTTTTAGTGAACAAATTGATTAAGGAGAGAAACCTAATGTTATGAAAGAGTATGCTCTCTCTCTGTGCCAAATGTATGTACATGTACATGTCCACATACAGTAGAAAAGTTTCACTTTTTCCACTGAGAGCCGGAGTCAGACTTACATCCAGAAGACTCATCGGCTTTCCAGCTGAGGAGCCAGGGTCAGGGCCAGGTGGGAAGCCACTCTGGGAGGCTGACGCTGGGATCCTACGGTGGATGGGCCGTGGAGGGCTGCTGGGCCGGTCGGGGTTTGAATCAAAGGATCCTGTCCGCTACGACGTTGGTAGGTCTGGAGGTCAAAACAAATACAACCCTCAGACCACTGCTCCACATCATGTTAACACCATGGACTGTTCTATCACATCACATGTTGAATTAAATGGATCACTATCACAATGCAACAATACTAATTAATAATAATAAATGTTATCTATTAAATTATTTACAAGCAAAAGTATAGAAGAGTTAACTGTATAAAATGTAATAGCTAATACATCATAGAAGATAACGTTGTTTGAGTTGCTGCCTTAATAAATCTATCTATCTATCTATCTATCTATCTATCTATCTATCTATCTATCTATCTATCTATCTATCTATCTATCTATCTATCTATCTATCTATCTATCTATCTATCTATCTATCTATCTATTTATCTATCTATCTATCTTTTCCATTCAAAGGGGCTTTATTGACATGAAAGGTTCAATAACAATGTTGCCATTCTAAATATCTGGACAGGACATAATAAACAGGAATATAAACATTACCAAACAATAAGATTGACTCATATCTATCTGTCTATATCTATCTCACACTTCACACATATCACAACATCAAGTACATGAACACACAGTCTCTGTGCCAAATGCATGTATTTCTTTCACAGTGTTATTATTGCAGTAGGCCTTATGTCTTATGTGTACATGTCAAGATATAGTAGAAAAGTTTCACTTTTTCCACTGAGAGCCAGTGTCAGACTTACCTCCAGACTCAGCGTCTTTCGAGCTGAGGAGCCAGGGTCAGGGCCAGGTGGGAAGCCACTCTGGGAGGCTGACGCTGGGATCCTACGGTGGATGGGCCGCGGAGGGCTGCTGGGCCGGTGGGGGTTTGGAACAAAGGCTCTTGTCCCCTTACGACGTTGGTCGGTCTGGAGGTCAAAACAAATACAACCCTCAGACCACTGCTCCACATCATGTTAACACCATGGACTGTTCTATCACATCACATGTTGAATTAAATGGATCACTATCACAATGCAACAATACTTAAGAAAAAATAATTGCTATGTATTAAACTATATACAAGGAAAAGTATAGAAGAGTTAGCTTAATAAAATGTAAAAGTTAATGCATCAAAGATGATGGCGTTGTTTGATATTGCTCCCTTAAATAATCTATCTATATCTATCTATCTATCTATCTATCTATCTATCTATCTATCTATCTATCTATCTATCTATCTATCTATCTATCTATCTATCTATCTATCTATCTATCTATCTATCTATATGTTTTCCATTCAAAGGGGCTTTATTGACATGAAAGGTTCAATAACAATGTTGCCAGTCTAAATATCTGGACAGGACATGATAAACAGGAATATGAACATTACCAAACAATAAGATTGACTCATATCTATCTGTCTATATCTCACACATCACACATATCACAACATCAAGCACATGAACACACAGTCTCTGTACCAAATGCATGCATTTCTTTCACAGTGTTATTATTGCAGTAGGCCTTATGTCTTATGTGTACATGTCAACATACAGTAGAAAAGTTTCACTTTTTCCACTGAGAGCCGGAGTCAGACTTACCTCCAGACTCAGCGGCTTTCCAGCTGAGGAGCCAGGGTCAGGGCCAGGTGGGAAGCCACTCTGGGAGGCTGACGCTGGGATCCTACGGTGGATGGGCCGCGGAGGGCTGCTGGGCCGGTGGGGGTTTAGATCGAACGCTCTTGTCCACTTACGACGTTGGTCGGTCTGGAGGTCAAAACAAATACAACCCTCAGACCACTGCTCCACATCATGTTAACACCATGGACTGTTCTATCACATCACATGTTGAATTAAATGGATCACTATCACAATGCAACAAGACTAATTGATAATAATAAATGTTATGTATTAAATTATTTACAAGCAAAAGTATAGAAGAGTTAACTGTATAAAATGTAATAGTTAATACATCATAGAAGATAACATTTGAGTTGCTGCCTTAATGAATCTATCTATCTATCTATCTATCTATCTATCTATCTATCTATCTATCTATCTATCTATCTATCTATCTATCTATCTATCTATCTATCTATCTATCTATCTATCTATCTATCTATCTATCTATCTATCTATCTATCTATCTATCTATCTTTTCCATTCAAAGGGGCTTTATTGACATGAAAGGTTCAATAACAATGTTGCCAGTCTAAATATCTGAACAGGACATGATAAACAGGAATATGAACATTACCAAACAATAAGATTGACTCATATCTATCTGTCTATATCTATCTCACACATCACACATATCACAACATCAAGCACATGAACACACAGTCTCTGTGCCAAATGCATGCATTTCTTTCACAGTGTTATTATTGCAGTAGGCCTTATGTCTTATGTGTACATGTCAACATACAGTAGAAAAGTTTCACTTTTTCCACTGAGAGCCGGAGTCAGACTTACCTCCAGACTCAGCGGCTTTCCAGCTGAGGAGCCAGGGTCAGGGCCAGGTGGGAAGCCACTCTGGGAGGCTGACGCTGGGATCCTACGGTGGATGGGCCGCGGAGGGCTGCTGGGCCGGTGGGGGTTTAGATCAAGGCTCTTGTCCACTTACGACGTTGGTCCATCTGGAGGTCAAAACAAATACAACCCTCAGACCACTGCTCCACATCATGTTAACACCATGGACTGTTCTATCACATCACATGTTGAATTAAATGGATCACTATCACAATGCAACAATACTAATTAATAATAATAAATGTTATGTATTAAATGATATACAAGCAAAAGAATAGAAGAGTTATCTGTATAAAATGTAATAGTTAATACATCACACGTTGTTTGATATTGCAATTAATCTATCTATCTATCTATCTATCTATCTATCTATCTATCTATCTATCTATCTATCTATCTATCTATCTATCTATCTATCTATCTATCTATCTATCTATCTATCTATCTATATCTATCTATCTATCTATCTATCTATCTATCTATCTATCTATCTATCTATCTATCTATCTATCTATCTATCTATCTATCTATCTATCTATCTATCTATCTATCTATCTATCTATCTATCTATCTATCTATCTATCATTCAAAGGGGCTTTATTGACATGAAAGGTTCAATAACAATGTTGCCAGTCTAAATATCTGGACAGGACATGATAAACAGGAATATGAACATTACCAAACAATAAGATTGACTCATATCTATCTGTCTATATCTATCTCACACATCACACATATCACAACATCAAGCACATGAACACACAGTCTCTGTGCCAAATGTATGCATTTCTTTCACAGTGTTATTATTGCAGTAGGCCTTATGTCTTATGTGTACATGTCAACATACAGTAGAAAAGTTTCACTTTTTCCACTGAGAGCCGGAGTCAGACTTACCTCCAGACTCAGCGGCTTTCCAGCTGAGGAGCCAGGGTCAGGGCCAGGTGGGAAGCCACTCTGGGAGGCTGACGCTGGGATCCTACGGTGGATGGGCCGCGGAGGGCTGCTGGGCCGGTCGGGGTTTGGAACAAAGGATCTTGGCCGCTTACGACGTTGGTCGGTCTGGAGATCAAAACAAATACAACCCTCAGACCACTGCTCCACATCATGTTAACACCATGGACTGTTCTATCACATCACATGTTGAATTAAATGGATCACTATCACAATGCAACAAGACTAATTAATAATAATAAATGTTATGTATTAAATTATTTACAAGCAAAAGTATAGAAGAGTTAACTGTATAAAATGTAATAGTTAATACATCATAGAAGATAACATTGTTTGAGTTGCTGCCTTAATAAATCTATCTATCTATCTATCTATCTATCTATCTATCTATCTATCTATCTATCTATCTATCTATCTATCTATCTATCTATCTATCTATCTATCTATATGTTTTTCATTCAAAAGGGCTTTATTGACATGAATGTTTCAATAACAATGTTGCCATTCTAAATATCTGGACAGGACATGATAAACAGGAATATAAACATTACCAAACAATAAGATTGACTCATATCTATCTGTCTATATCTATCTCACACTTCACACATATCACAACATCAAGCACATGAACACACAGTCTCTGTACCAAATGTATGCATTTCTTTCACAGTGTTATTATTGCAGTAGGCCTTATGTCTTATGTGTACATGCCAACATACAGTAGAAAAGTTTCACTTTTTCCACTGAGAGCCGGAGTCAGACTTACCTCCAGACTCAGCGGCTTTCCAGCTGAGGAGCCAGGGTCAGGGCCAGGTGGGAAGCCACTCTGGGAGGCTGACGCTGGGATCCTACGGTGGATGGGCCGCGGAGGGCTGCTGGGCCGTTGGGGGTTTGAATCAAAGGATCTTGGCCTCTTACGACGTTGGTCGGTCTGGAGATCAAAACAAATACAACCCTCAGACCACTGCTCCACATCATGTTAACACCATGGACTGTTCTATCACATCACATGTTGAATTAAATGGATCACTATCACAATGCAACAATACTTGAGAAAAAATAAATGTTATGTATTAAACTATATACAAGGAAAAGTTTAGAAGAGTTAGCTTAATAAAATGCAAAAGTTAATACATCATAGATGATGGAGTTATTTGATATTGCTCCCTTAATGAATCTATCTATCTATCTATCTATCTATCTATCTATCTATCTATCTATCTATCTATCTATCTATCTATCTATCTATCTATCTATCTATCTATCTATCTATCTATCTATCTATCTATCTATCTATTTTTCCATTCAAAGGGCTTTATTGACATGAAAGGTTCAATAACAATGTTGCCAGTCTAAATATCTGGACAGGACATGATGAACAGGAATATGAACATTACCAAACAATAAGATTGACTCATATCTATCTGTCTATATCTATCTCACACTTTACACATATCACAACATCAAGCACATGAACACACAGTCTCTGTGCCAAATGTATGCATTTCTTTCACAGTGTTATTATTGCAGTAGGCCTTATGTCTTATGTGTACATGTCAACATACAGTAGAAAAGTTTCACTTTTTCCACTGAGAGCCGGTGTCAGACTTACCTCCAGACTCAGCGGCTTTCCAGCTGAGGAGCCAGGGTCAGGGCCAGGTGGGAAGCCACTCTGGGAGGCTGACGCTGGGATCCTACGGTGGATGGGCCGCGGAGGGCTGCTGGGCCGGTGGGGGTTTGGAACAAAGGCTCTTGTCCCCTTACGACGTTGGTCGGTCTGGAGGTCAAAACAAATACAACCCTCAGACCACTGCTCCACATCATGTTAACACCATGGACTGTTCTATCACATCACATGTTGAATTAAATGGATCACTATCACAATGCAACAATACTAATTAATAATAATAAATGTTATGTATTAAATGATATACAAGCAACAGAATAGAAGAGTTATCTGTATAAAATGTAATAATTAATACATCACAGAAGTTGACGTTGTTTGATATTGCCCCGTAATGAATGAATCTATCTATCTATCTATCTATCTATCTATCTATCTATCTATCTATCTATCTATCTATCTATCTATCTATCTATCTATCTATCTATCTATCTATCTATCTATCTATCTATCTATCTATCTATCTATCTATCTATCTATCTGTTTTCCATTCAAAGGGGCTTTATTGACATGAAAGGTTCAACAACAATGTTGCCAGTCTAAATATCTGGACAGGACATGATGAACAGGAATATGAACATTACCAAACAATAAGATTGACTCATATCTATCTGTCTATATCTATCTCACACTTTACACATATCACAACATCAAGCACATGAACACACAGTCTCTGTGCCAAATGTATGCATTTCTTTCACAGTGTTATTATTGCAGTAGGCCTTATGTCTTATGTGTACATGTCAACATACAGTAGAAAAGTTTCACTTTTTCCACTGAGAGCCGGAGTCAGACTTACCTCCAGACTCAGCGGCTTTCCAGCTGAGGAGCCAGGGTCAGGGCCAGGTGGGAAGCCACTCTGGGAGGCTGACGCTGGGATCCTACGGTGGATGGGCCGCGGAGGGCTGCTGGGCCGGTGGGGGTTTGGAACAAAGGCTCTTGTCCCCTTACGACGTTGGTCGGTCTGGAGGTCAAAACAAATACAACCCTCAGACCACTGCTCCACATCATGTTAACACCATGGACTGTTCTATCACATCACATGTTGAATTAAATGGATCACTATCACAATGCAACAATACTAATTAATAATAATAAATGTTATGTATTAAATGATATACAAGCAACAGAATAGAAGAGTTATCTGTATAAAATGTAATAGTTAATACATCACAGAAGTTGACGTTGTTTGATATTGCCCCGTAATGAATGAATCTATCTATCTATCTATCTATCTATCTATCTATCTATCTATCTATCTATCTATCTATCTATCTATCTATCTATCTATCTATCTATCTATCTATCTATCTATCTATCTATCTATCTATCTATCTATCTATCTTTTTCCATTCAAAGGGGCTTTATTGACATGAAAGGTTCAATAACAATGTTGCCAGTCTAAATATCTGGACAGGACATGATAAACAGGAATATGAACATTACCAAACAATAAGATTGACTCATATCTATCTGTCTATATCTATCTCACACATCACACATATCACAACATCAAGCACATGAACACACAGTCTCTGTGCCAAGTGTATGCATTTCTTTCACAATGTTATTATTGCAGTAGGCCTTATGTCTTATGTGTACATGTCAACATACAGTAGAAAAGTTTCACTTTTTCCACTGAGAGCCGGAGTCAGACTTACCTCCAGACTCAGCGGCTTTCCAGCTGAGGAGCCAGGGTCAGGGCCAGGTGGGAAGCCACTCTGGGAGGCTGACGCTGGGATCCTACGGTGGATGGGCCGCGGAGGGCTGCTGGGCCGGTGGGGGTTTAGATCGAACGCTCTTGTCCACTTACGACGTTGGTCCATCTGGAGGTCAAAACAAATACAACCCTCAGACCACTGCTCCACATCATGTTAACACCATGGACTGTTCTATCACATCACATGTTGAATTAAATGGACCACTATCACAATGCAACAATACTAATTAATAATAATGAATGTTATGTATTAAATGATATACAAGAAACAGAATAGAAGAGTTATCTGTATAAAATGTAATAGTTAATACATCACAGAAGTTGACGTTGTTTGATATTGCCCCGTAATGAATGAATCAATCTATCTATCTATCTATCTATCTATCTATCTATCTATCTATCTATCTATCTATCTATCTATCTATCTATCTATCTATCTATCTATCTATCTATCTATCTATCTATCTATCTATCTATATGTTTTCCATTCAAAGGGGCTTTATTGACATGAAAGGTTCAATAACAATGTTGCCAGTCTAAATATCTGAACAGGACATGATAAACAGGAATATGAACATTACCAAACAATAAGATTGACTCATATCTATCTGTCTATATCTATCTCACACATCACACATATCACAACATCAAGCACATGAACATAGAGTCTCTGTGCCAAATGTATGCATTTCTTTCACAGTGTTATTATTGCAGTAGGCCTTATGTCTTATGTGTACATGTCAACATACAGTAGAAAAGTTTCACTTTTTCCACTGAGAGCCGGAGTCAGACTTACCTCCAGACTCAGCGGCTTTCCAGCTGAGGAGCCAGGGTCAGGGCCAGGTGGGAAGCCACTCTGGGAGGCTGACGCTGGGATCCTACGGTGGATGGGCCGCGGAGGGCTGCTGGGCCTGTCGGGGTTTGGAACGAAGGCACTTGTCCACTTACGACGTTGGTCCATCTGGAGGTCAAAACAAATACAACCCTCAGACCACTGCTCCACATCATGTTAACACCATGGACTGTTCTATCACATCACATGTTGAATTAAAAGCAAAATTATAGAAGATGTAGCTGTATAAGATGTAATAGTTAATAGCCTACACCATAGATGATGACATTGTTTGAGACTCTTGTTTTGAGACATGGATCAGTATCACAATGCAGTAATACTTCATTAAAAGTAAAAGTCATGTATTAAATTATACCCCAAAAAAAGTATAGAAGAGATCTATCTATCTATCTATCTATCTATCTATCTATCTATCTATCTATCTATCTATCTATCTATCTATCTATCTATCTATCTATCTATCTATCTATCTATCCATCCATCCATCCATCC
Source organism: Percina caprodes (assembly GCA_013375575.1). Classification (NCBI taxonomy): domain Eukaryota; kingdom Metazoa; phylum Chordata; class Actinopteri; order Perciformes; family Percidae; genus Percina; species Percina caprodes. The sequence goes on from JABXJD010000935.1 coordinate 71,682, forward strand.
ATCCATCCATCCATCCATCTATTTTAACATCAAAAGGGCTATATTGGCATGAAAGTTCCAATAACATTGTTGCCAGTGTAAATATACAGACAGAATACCATAAAAAGTAATATGAACATTAAGAAAACATTAGCATTGATCTATTTCTCTATCTATATCTATCTCACACATATCACAACATCCAGCACAGGGGAACAAAGTCAGCAGCACTGATAAAGTGCCATACTCAACCTGTAATCACAATCTACTCATGAAAACTAATTCAAATTACACCTGACCTCGACTGCTAAATACATTTTTTGATTCCTAATAATTGAGCGACGGATTAGGCTGAACGAAGATGTCCGATTGTCCGATTGTCAGACCGATGGAGTCAAAGCCATGTCATTGGCACTGTGAAATCAGCTTTTCTCTCAATAAAGCTGAATTTATAAAATGGGCGGAATTGCCAAGCTTATTTGCTGATGGGTGAAACTCGACACATTATCACCGCTTTGGAAATATCTAAAAAAATATATTATTGCATTTGTCCCACCTGCTGCTCACCGTGTGAGGCTACTTTTTGGGGCACGACGGAAACTGAATATTTTAAACGGCATTTTCAGTCCTAAATTAAAAAAGAAAAATACACATACATGCCCTACCGTATGTAGAATATGCGTATATTATGTGCGCATTCAAATATGTATAATAAGGATTATATTACCCTACTATTGCAGCTGCTTGCACAACATCAGCAAGAAGTTAAAGAAAATCTTGAAACATTATTTTTGTTATAATATTTCTATGATCAGGCTAATTGTTCAATAGATGAAACAGAACAAAAGCTGCTTCAGCCAAGCTACTTCTTCAAACTTATAGGTTACAAACAGTCTTATTTGATTAATCTACACCGACGATTGCGTTGGTTAATTTTGGGGTCTCAAAGGTATAATACATAGAAAACAACATGGGATAAGAAAGTGTATAAATCTTACATTTTCCACGTAAGTCCTTTTGTCAGTGACAGTAGGTCTTAAGTAGAACTTTAGGTGCAAAAAGTCGTCAGTTGAATTGTCTCTTTTAGAGAAATCGTGGTGTGCAAGTAGAAATCTTCTGAATTTCTGACTGATAGAAAGTTTTTTTTTGTTTGAATGATGATCATATGTAGAATGATGCACCTGGATACAAAACATAGCAACCGTGGAATCATCAGGTCCCTGACCCAATATGGAGCCTGAGCGCATGTCTTACCTCAAGTTCCAATTAAGTGACATCGACCAGTCCTCCATTGCAAGAACAATGCCATTTGTTAGTTTGTGGCAATTTCATTAAATACCGTTTTATTAGATCCAAAAAAAAAATCCAACGTGTGAGCAAGACATATAGCCTAAATTAATGAAGCTATTAAAACATCGTGACTCACCTCGTGACCTGTTAATAAATCATTTGAGAAATACCATCCTTGCACCTGGCCAAGCACCTTAACCTGCAGATAAGCCTAGGCTACCTTTTAGAGCATCATTTACGCCAGACTTCAACAAAATGCTAATTTAAAGTTCTTTTGCTCATAGGTGAAAAGTCGGGACATTATCATGGCTTTTCTGCAAAGATTTTAAAAATCTATTTATTATTGCAGTTGTCACACCTCTCTGCTGATCAATATGCGCGGCTGTTGTTCGGGGCACGATGAAAACGGAACATTTAAAACGACCTTTTCAGGTCTAAATTAAACAAAACATCCCAAATAGTCTATGTAGGCTAGATTATTTGTTTATGGAGAACATATTCAAATATAGGCATAATAAATTAGGCTTAGGCCTACTGCACTGCTTGCAAACTGGCCAACATCGCCAAGAAGTTGTGGAAAACTTGGAAAGATTTTTATTATAATATTTCTATGATCAGTCTAATTGTTCAATATTTGAAGCAGACGGTCTGTATCAAATCAACCAACAAAGCCAAGTCAACCAAAAGCTGCTTACTGCTACTAACTTAGTCTTATTTGATCCATTTACAGCGAAAATATTCTCATTTAGCATCGGTGAACTTTTGTTGTCCGGAATGTCTTAATGGTAAAATACATAGAAAACAACATGGGTTAAGAAAGTGTATAAATCTTACATTTTCCACGTAAGTCCTTTTGTCAGTGACAGTAGGTCTTAAGTAGAACTTTAGGTGCAAAAAGTCGTCAGTTGAATTGTCTTTTAGAGAAATCGTGGTGTGCAAGTAGAAATCTTCTGAATTTCTGACTGATAGAAAGTTTTTTTTTCTTTGAATGATGATCATATGTAGAATGATGCACCTGGAGACAAAACATAGCAACCGTGGAATCATCAGGTCCCTGACCCAATATGGAGCCTGACCGCATGTCTTACCTCAAGTTCCAATTAAGTGACATCAACCAGTCCTCCATTGCAAGAACAATGCCATTTGTTAGTTTGTGGCAATTTCATTAAATACCGTTTTATTGGAAATAAACTGAAAATATCCAACATGTGAGCAAGACATAGCTTAAATTAATGAAGCTCTTAAAACTACATTTTGACTCAACTTGTGACCTGTTTATAACATTAGCTAATTATGTTTGACAACATGCATCCCTGCCACCACCACAAAAACATGCTTCACTTACTGCAAACACTGTCTTAGAAGTGTGCATGTATGAATTTTAAAGACGTATATAGTTGGCTTACAGCATGATTAATTTCAGTGCCATATACTGTAGGCCTACTGTATGGTCCTCCTGTGTCAGATTGATAACAGCTGTCAACATTTTTCTTCATTGTTTTCATGTAGGCCTATTTTTAAAAACAGAAATCCTGTTAAAATAATATGACACAAACATGTTTACAGCAAAGGACTCACACCTGACTAAAACCTAAAAAACCTACACTCCGAGTTGGTAATTGTGTTAGATATTTGCAAACCATGCTGTCATGTGTCTTGTTGTGTTACAGTGAAGGTGTATTTGAGCTAGTCCTAGAAAACACTGATTTCATTGTACTGATTTTATTACTAATAGAAATATTGTCTAATATTATCATTAGTGAAGTGACGGACTGCCCATCTTGAGCTAATATATATAATAATAATGAAATAAAGACAATAATTTATGTTGTTATTTTTTTAGCTAAGCTAATATATATATATATATATATATATATATATATATATATATATATATATATATATATATATATATATATATATATATACTACCCACAATTCTAAGCGTAATAACGACGTCTTTGATTGGTCCAATAAGTCGCTGTTGCCATGGAAATGTTTACAGTCCATGTACCCGTGTACAATAGAAGTCTATGATAGTTTTTAAGATGTTTTTATAAGCGAAAAATTTATTATTATTATTAATTATCACCGACCACCACTATGAGGGGGAGGGAGGGGGCGAAAAAACGAGAAAAAGAGAGAAAACAAAGAAAGCAATGTTGCCAGGGCCATTTTTGATCCCAGTCCGTCTCTGTAGCCTACTAGTTGCAGCTATTCTATGTCAATGGATATATGTACTGTATACAGTGGTGCTCATACTTTTATGAAGCCAGGCTAAAGTTGACTAAAAAGAGGAATAAAAAATCATCTTTTGGAAATTGATCTTAATGCCTTAATTAGGAAAAATCCAACCTTTAAGGGCACCCATTTTCTTAGTGGATGAATAATGTGTTATGAATAAATTAATGTATAATGTATTAAAATACAGGGGGCATAAGTACTGTATACACCCCCCTATGTTAAATTCCCATAGAGGCAGGCACATTTTTATTTTTAAAGGCCAGTTATTTCATGGATCAGGATATTATGCATCCTGATAAAGTTCCCTTGGTCTTTGGAATTAAAGTTACCCCTCATCATCATCATCACATACCCTTCACCATACATAGAGATTGGCATGGTTTTGCCATTGAGAAATGATCTTATGAAAAGTTCCCCATGCCTATCTCCATGTATGGTGAAGGGTATGTGATGATGTGGGGTTATTTTAATTCCAAAGTCCAAAATATCTACCTGCCTGTATGGGAAATTAACATGAGTGTGTACTTATTTATGCCCCCTGTATTTTAAGGAACAACATTTATTTATTATACATTATACATTCACAAAGAAAATTGGTGTCCTTAAAGGTTGGATTTTATTTTTAATTAAGACATCAAGAACAATTTCCAAAAGATGTTTTTATTCCTCTATTTAGTCAACTTTAGCATGGGTTCATAAAATTATGACTACCACTGTATGTGTCTATCATACATTAATACTTGACTGATTTATTTTAAAGTACATTATACTGTAGTCTTATGATTATAAGTGACCTTTTGCATTTTTGTTATCAAGCACAGTGCAATAATGATAATAATAATAATTTCTCAGTTTATTTAAGTTCAGTTAGACGGTTTAGTTAAGTGAAATAACTTGCTCAGTGTGCTGCTTGAAACAATAATGTGAATATCAGTGAAGTAATTGCTGTGTGTGTTTGTGTGTTTGTACTTGCAATTTCAATACGTCAGTATACAAACAATTCAACAAGAAAATGCTTAGATCCAATTCTGGACCAAAATCATTTGCAAGACCGCGGTCTTCAGGAGGTATGTACTCTTCTTTGAAGAAGTCCAAACAAAGTTGTGAGAGACCTTTGTCTCCTGAAGACCTCAACCCTCCCACCATCTTGAGGGAGCACGGACGAAGGGGTGAGAGACCTTTGTTTAGTGGAGGCACCAACCCTTCTGCCACCATGAAGGGGCACAGGCAAAGGGGTGAGGGCCCTTTGTCTTGTGCAGAGAACCAGCCCTCTACCACCAGGCAACAAGAACGAAGGGATGTGTACTCTTTGTTCTTCATTGGCACCAACCCTTCTACCACCATGAAGGAGCACAGGCAAAAGGGTGAGTGCCCTTTGTCTTGTGTAGAAAACAAGGCCTCTACCACCGGACAGCAAGTAAAAAGGGCTGAGAGCTTTTCCTCTTCTGATGAAGTCAAGCCTTTTACTCCAATGCGGAAACAAGCAAGGAGGAGTGAGAGCTCTTTGTCTTCATCTTTTGAAGACGACCAGCCTTCTACCACGAGATGAAGAACAAGAACCAGGAGGAGGAGAGGAAAACTTTTGGTCTGCTTTCAAGGATTTACATTTGGTGGCTCAACTGCAAGATCGACCGCATTGCTAGAGAAATCCAATCAACCTTCGTGGATGAGTGCAAACTCCTGCGTCATGGTAAGAACTTACATTTTGTTACATAACATGGCATACAGGGATATGTATAGCATCCTTTTAGATAAACAATCACAGTAGACCAGTGGTGGAACAAGTATTTAATTTTTTTACTAGTAAAAGTTCCAATTCCACTATGTAAAAACTCCATTACAAGTAAAAGTCCTTTATTTAAAGTCCTGAAATTGAAATTATTACTCACTAAATTCACTGAAAGCAAATGTAGTCGGAGAAGCAGCCAATGTGACTAATATAGGCTACTGTGTGATATTAAGTTACATTGAAAAGTTAGGATGAAACACACAAGGAACAGTGTGTTAATTAGAGGTGTACTCTGTGTGTTTTTGAGTGTTGGAGAGAGCCAGGTTAGCCGCTTCTTGTCATTGTGGCAATGAGTTTAAAATTGTAAAACTCAGTTAAGCTAAGATAGCTCTTATCTGACTTAATGTTGCCAGGCCAACATGCATTTTTAACAACTTGCAACAAAACAAATCTGTTGACTTTTTTTTTTGGGAGGGGTGCAAGTGTCCAACTGGACTCCACACTTAACCTTTCATATTCTGTTGTTTACAGGTCACCTCGGTTATTCAAAGAAAATGGCAAAACGACTGTTTGACCGAAGGACGAAGCTGGTTGTGTACAAACGCAGACAAGAATTAAAGGTGGAGGAGGAAGTGAGGAAGCAAAGACTGAAGATAAAGAGGGAGGAAGAAAAGGTATTGAAGATGGAGAATATCTCAGAATTATGCGACAACCCAGAAAGACCAATGCCAGACAGGTCATCTAAACACGGACTTACATTATATACCATTAAAGAGAAAAGGAGAGCAATCAGAAAAAAAATTGAACCAAATAGAAAGAGATTTAACAAAAATTAAGAAAACTAAAGTTAAAAATTCTTTTAAAACATTAGCAACCACCATCAAATTTTCTCCCAACCACCTAATAACACCCTAGATGTTAGCTTTAATTCAATTACAAAATTATTAGCCCCCCTTATGAAACTATACAAAATCTCTTGATTTCTCCATGGAAATGACCATTAACATCAAGTGTTTATAGTGTATTTGTTTTCAACATAACAAAGACAAAATGTCCACTAAGCTTGATTGGGATATTTTATTGAGTTGAAACAAGAAATGGCAAAAATGAGACGTCCAAAATTATTAGCCCCTAATATTACATTAATAGTGTACCCTTTCTGAGCCATAATTGACAACAAGCTCTTAGAGTAGTTCTTTACTAGATTGGCACAGGTCTCCTGAGGGATTTTGGTTCATTCTTCTATTGCAAATTGTTCCAGCTGGTCCAAATTGCGTGGTTTCCGAGCATGGACATTCACTTTGAGCACCCGCTACAGATTCCCAATAGGATTGAGGTCTGGGCTCTGTGTGGGCCACTCCAGGACCTTGATTTTGGTATCCTTCAGGAACCGTTGGACCAATTTCGATGTATGCTTTGGGTCTTGTCACACTTAAGTGTTTCGGAACATCAAACCAATTTAAACAATAGTCAAGGACAACACAAGTAAACACAAAATGCAATTTGTAAATGAAGGTGTTTATTATTAAAGGTGAAAAAAAATCCAAACCATCATGGCCCTGTGTGAAAAAGTGTGACAAACATGCAAAGGAACAGGAAATGAGGAAGGGGGCAAACACTTTTTCACACCACTGTAATTGATTCCATACAAGTACAAATCTCCACTTTCATTAATTTTGGGGTGTCTTATTCAATTTTATAGCATTTAAAAAAAGAAGTGAGTAGAAGTTGACATATTCCAGTCTGTGATTATCCATCAACATCCATTCCTTTAATTTTAGTCTAAATAATTCCTAATTTATGCTTTTCTAACTCAAACATTAGGTATAATTTCCTATAAATGAGGTTTATTGACCATAAATTCCAAAAATAACTGTAAAACTAAAGTTAATAGGTTAGTGTTATGTAGTGTTGAAGATGTCAAAAAAAGTGACAAACATTGAAAAAAAGTGTCAAAAGTGTTGAAAAAAAGGGACAAAAACATACGAAAAAGTTAAAAACATTGATAAAAGCGTCAACAAAAGTGTTGATTTTTAATTTGATGGGAGGACAACACACGGGTTAAAAGAATCTATTAAAAATCAATATAAAAGTGTAAAGATTACAAACGGTTGAGATAGAAAACTAATCATGATGCCGTTTTTAAACATCCTAGGGTGTAATCTACTTTAGATTGCACTTGTTTGGGAAATAATGTGTTATTTTGGGAAGTAACAATACATTCAACTCACTTTTCAGAACATGTAACTCGAGTTGTGAGCCTCATATTCATAATTGCCCGTGGTTTGCAGCTTTTAAAAAAAAAAAAGAAAGCATAAGAAAGACTTCCGTATGCTTAAAAATTTCAAAATTGAGCACTGTTTGGAATTCCTATGGAGTAACAATGCAGGCAGCAGTGCTTTGCCATGTTTTTCTGGATTCCTCTCCACTTCAGTACTCTTGTTTGCTGCTACAGAGCACAGGGGACTGTGTGAGGATCAATTTACCTCCCAACATCTGGAAGCGTGCTTAATGATTATTAAAAACAAGATGAACTATTCTCTGAAATGACAAGGGGAGGGGTACACTGTGGTTTAGGTGTCACGCTCCCCTCACATGCATACACTGGCTTAGTGACATGCAATGCAGTCCCGCCTGAGACCTTCAAAATTGAATTTGATCTTGTTCTAAATTTATAGGCAACACTAAATTTACATTTTCCTGTGTGAGAATTTGATGTCTTAAAATATGTATCCAAGGGTGAGTGTAAAGAGAGCTTTACAACTGATATGACAACTGGTCTTGTTAAAACATGAAATTGTTGACTGTCACGAAGCTGAGTTAATGTAATTTTATCATACTGAAACATTAATTTGGGATTAAAGTCTGCTTTCATAAGCCATAATAATTGCAGCTTGCGATCTTGTGCAATGTCTGTAACTAGCTGCTTCACATAATTTACTTTTTTCTCCAAATACAAACAACTGATTTAAAATTCAAGCCTCAGCAACAGCAGATTGTGGCCTGTGAATAATGTGGGAGTCAAAGGTACCAGAGCTAAAGGATGTTGAGTCAGTCACTCTCTTCAACTGGTATGTCAAAACATACCCGTAAAATAATTCACTCACCCAACTGGAACTAAAGTAAAGCTGGCCAACCACTGAGATATTTAGCTTTGAGATGATGTTAACAGCCACAGCCACGTTACCATGGCATTTCTGTGACCTCAGTTCCTGTCCTCTGTAAGTAAAGGTATAGATACTGTTGTGGAAGTTTCTTGTACAGCGAGGGTTGGAATTTGGTCCGTGTAAGTCTTGATCGTTTGTTTTTTCGTTTGAACCACAAAACGAAATAACGAGAAAACCACCTTTTTTCGTTTGTCGTTTTAAACCAAAAACAAAGAGACGGTAAAAAAAGAGCCGTTCTCTCGTTTTGGTTTCTGGATTCAAAAAACGAAAAACGACTAAACCAAATTCAAATAACGGTCCGTTCACTAGCATGGACCACGCCACAACCATGTGTTAGTTAAAGATTTAATGAACAATATGAATGTGCAGATGAACATTATGAATGTGAAAATTTATGTGGATGTCGTCCGATGGCTGGTCTGGGAGGATGTATGATGACCGGGTGGAAGAGACTCAGGGTGGGGGATCCGTCTCATAAGCAGTTTTCGCCCGAATAGTCTACAGACCCCCAGACGGTACCTAGAAGAGACATGAGAGAGATGAGCAGCAGGAAGGGAAGAGGGGTAAGATGGATGGAGAGGGAAAGGGAGGGTGGGTCAAGCAATCAGAGACACAAGCCTGGCTGTGCATGTGCACGGTATATGTAGTTTTGTCTGGTGATTAGAGGTGTGGTTTAGGCGTGGCCCTGCTCCCGAACCTTAGTTAACAAATTAACTCCATTTCACTAGCATGGACCACGCCACAACCATGTGTTAGTTAAAGATTTAATGAACAATATGAATGTGCAGATGAACATTATGAATGTGAAAATTTATGTGGATGTCGTCCGATGGCTGGTCTGGGAGGATGTATGATGACCGGGTGGAAGAGACTCAGGGTGGGGGATCCGTCTCATAAGCAGTTTTCGCCCGAATAGTCTACAGACCCCCAAAAGTGTCAGATTGTGTAGAACTGAGTTGTGCGTGGGCTTGACTGAATATCAGCATGCCTGGGATGACCAGCGGCCTAGGACCTGAATGGTTTCTGGCAACTGTTGATGCTGCGCCGATGCGGAAAGATTGGCTGGAATAATGTTTGGGTGATGTGGCTGAAATGCAGAGAATGCTGTTCAGCGGATTCTGAAAACAGAGTCAAGTGGCCATTTTGAATTAGTGAAAAGTGGGCGTCGTAGAGATGCCTTGGCGGCGTACCTGGAGCCGATATGTTTGATTGATATTATTTACTATTTACTCATCATTCCCATTCTAATGGGAAGGACACTAAGTGTGAATATGAGAGAGTTTGAGGTGTGGATGGTGATGTCTGATAAACCGGGGATGATGAGAAGGATTATAGACAGATGAAGTGAAAAGCTGTACAAGCGTTGAATGAAATGAGCATGGGTGATGAAATTGCAGATGGATGTAACGTCCAGAGAGGGGAACGGAAGCCGATATGTGGCTTGATGTGCCTTAAAGCAATTCCAGCCAGTTAAGTAGGCTGAGAGAGTGCTGGGCAAGACTGCTGATGATGGCGTCTTGTGATGCGTAAGAAGTTTCTAGGCTGGTGTGTTAGTTGAACGTTATGGCTAAAAAGGTGGAACTGGTGTGGGGTGAATGTCTGATTCTGGAGCCGAGTGTCTGAATTTCTTTATGTAAGATGTCTTCTACTGCTGTGTTTGAGTAAATGAGTATGGACTTGTGACCAGTCATGCCCCCAAAAGTAAGTCAGCCATGACAATGGAGAAAGGACATGGAATGTCGAAGGAGACTGGACACCGTGCCGGATCACAGAAATCCGAGGGCTAAGCTAAAACAAACCATGACCCCCGCAGAAACCGCCAAATCCACGGAGGGAGCCCCGTCCGAGACAGCGCAAAGAAAGACAAGAAAGACACGAAAGGACAGACAAGAAGGAAGTCGCTTACAGAACCAATCGAAAGGGCAGAATCGAGATGCTGAAGGAATAACTGGTGGCAGAGAAGAGCAGAATGAAGCACTACCCCGTCTCCGAGGGCAGCAACGCCAGAAATTACAATGAATCAGGTCAATGCCCGAGAACCCAATGTAGGCGCCAGGCCCAGAGGTTGCCCCATTGGAGAGAAGGATGGCGAGATTGCGGAAATCATCAACAATAGCACGCGGCCTAAATTGCCAGAGAAAATAAGCTAGTGCAGAGCATGGGAGACCGGAGAAGGCCAGCGCACCGACGAAGCTGGCCGAATGACCGGAGCTGCTATGGCTGGAGAAAAGTTGTTAACACAAGAGCAAAATACATTCGGGTGTTGGGGAAGGGAGGGGGGGGAGGGAAGACAGACCAGTTAGAAAGAAGAAGGCTAAGAATCGTCGAGCACTGGATGTGGCACTGGAACGGCAGTGCGGCCAGCTCGGAAAGGGAGGGAGCCGAAGCCGAATGGCCAGGAACAGCAGAAGGAAGGGATGAAGGGATGCATGTGCACAGGGTCTGGTGAAGCCCGCAAACACAGGGATGAAAAAGCGGAGAACGCCCAAGACACGACAGACAGAGGGAGCAGGCACATGGGGAAATACAACCTGACCACCGCTAGTGGAAGCTGGTGATGAGTGCTGTGGCTGTCGAGGCCTCGTGACGCCACCGGCCATAGCCAACGCAGGCAGGTCGCCAGGAAGTGCAGGAGGCCCAGTGGTTGATGCCGCCGTGGGCAGCAATAGAAGCCAACGAAGCAGCTTCCCCCCCTCCGTCCTTCGCCTTCGTCCCCCGTCGTCACACCTTCTCGAACACAAGAAGCAAAATACATTTGGGCGTTGGGGAAAGGAGGGGGAGGGATGAGGGGATGGGGAGGGGGTAAGGATAGACCAGTTGGAAAAGAAGAAGGCCGAGAATTGCCCGGGATGACGCCGGGCAGGTCCCGAAGAGCTGCGGGGCAGGGCACAGGAACGTCGGAGCGGCCATCGTGGAAGGAGACAGGAGCAGAAGCCGCACGGCTGAGAGCGGCAGAAGGAAGGGTAGAGGAAGGGATGAAGGGATGAAAGGACGCGTGTGCGGGGATCTAGTGAAGCCTGCGAACACAGGGATGAAAAGAAGGCTGAGATAGCCTGGGACATAACAAACATTGAGGGAGCAGGCACAGGGGGACATACAACCTGACCCCCACCAGGGGGAGCCGGTGGAGCATGCGGCGGCGGTCGACGACCGGTGACGTCATGCACGACGCCACTGGCCGAGGTCGACGCCGGCGGGGGACCCGGAAGGGCCGGAGGCCCGGTGGTAGCCGCCTCCGAGGTAGCGACGGAGGCTAGGAAGAGCCGATACAATGCAGTACTGGTGTCAATGAGGCACAGTAGAAGGCAGGCCACGGTCCAGTCTCCGACATCGGGTGTCATCTGTGGAGGTAGAGACGGCAGTGCCATGCAGGAGGGCACGCAGCGCCGAGGAGAGTAGCAGGCGCTTCCACGGGAGGAACGCTGACGACGAGGAGAGAGTAGACGACGATAACTCAACCTTACGGACTAAGGGGAAGAAGCCAGAGAGCCGCTGGAAGCTGAAGCTAAGGCAGCTAGGAGCCGCAGGGAGCCGCTGGAAGCCGAGGCTGAAGCCGCAGGGCGCCGGGGAACGTTCGGCAGGGGAGTGGAGATCCGGGCTCAGTCATTGACATCAGGTGAGCGTAGCTGTAGCTCCGGATCTATGACTGAGAGCGTGAAACGCCGACCGGCTTGCGTCAAGCAATCAGAGACACAAGCCTGGCTGTGCATGTGCACGGTATATGTAGTTTTGTCTGGTGATTAGAGGTGTGGTTTAGGCGTGGCCCTGCTCCCGAACCTTAGTTAACAAATTAACTCCATTTTTTGTTATTTTGAAATTCCTTTTTTCATTTCTCCGTTTGAAGATCTACATTAAAAGAAAGACAGGTGGGCCAAGTGACCCGGAAGTAATAGTAAATAAAGCCTACATAAATAAAAGCCAAGCTTTTAGAACGGGCATAATATGCAGCACTAACGTTATACCAGAGTAACGTTAGAAGAAAATATTCAATCAATAAATAGGCTGATATGAACCTGGACCGAAAGAAATATATACATAACAGTAGTTTATTACAGTGATTTAATATCGTGCACGTGCACATCACCAGCCATGTTTAATGAGCGCATTGTTTGGTTCAATACAGTTGGTAATAAAGGGTAACCTAAGAACTTACTGTGTGTGCAGAGTTGGTACTGTTAGCGCTATATTATATAATACATTAATATTTAATGTGGTTTCCACCGTAAAGAGCAGTTCAAAACAATTACAAAAACAGACCAGTAGGTGTCGCACCATGCCTGCTGTCACATGGAGATAATATAGAAATTAAGCTTTATGTTCTGTAATTTTGGAAAGCTAAACACTTTCCATTATTTTCATTATAACTGTGCTTTCACAAATCCCGTTTCTTAGCCCTGCTGCTTAAGGCTTTAGCCTACTCACCAAAATGAGCTCTTTCTCCTCATAATGTTTGTCTGATTTACATGTGTGCTATTATACTGCGTGAACGGTTTCAGGAGTTGACTAACACTCACAAATTTAAAAACATGTTTTACATATAGGCCTACAGTCCAGTGTGTGTGTGTGTGTGTGTGTGTGTGTGTGTGTGTGTGTGTGGGGGCTCTAGTGTGTGTAATAGACAATAAGCAGGTGAACATAATCTAAACATTTTAATAAAATAAATTGATTAATTTGTTATTTGCATAAAATAACAGATTAACAACAAAGGGAGCTTTCAACTAAATTTAACTATTCTGCAAGTGAACATAATAGAAAAAAATGGAACAGTTTAATAATTAATTATTTGCCTAAAACAACACCACGATGGTCAGCAACAGCAGACACAGATTGTACATGCAATGCCTTTGAAAGCATGTGTGCCATATATGTTAAATAAATGTTTAGCGTGTATGGATTCTCTTCACTTGCATGACACAATGGGAGTGTTGTGTGTTATACACACTGGAATGTGTATAGCGAAGAAAGATCCACACAGTATATAGCACACTGGTAAATCATTATTTTGGCCATTTGGCCTACATTAGGACATTTCTGATGTGAGTTTGTTGTCTGAGCTGCTGGGAAGCTGATAGCAGTGTTAGAGTCAGGTTAAAACAGAAGAGCATGCAGGTTTAACTCTGGGCTGGGGGGGAATGATGATGATGATGATGAACAATAAATACATCTGTATCAGTAATCTTGATTTAAAACAGTTACCAAAGGCACAATACAGTCAGTCGTTTAAATACTGCCATCTGCTGGTAGAAAGGGGAACAGTTTGGTCCATTACGGTGGAAACCACATTAAATATTAATTTATTATATAATATAGCGCTAACAGTACCAACTCTGCACACACAGTAAGTTCTTAGGTTACCCTTTATTACCAACTGTATTGAACCAAACAATGCGCTCATTAAACGTGGCTGGTGATGTGCACGTGCATGATATTAAATCACTGTAATAAACTACTGTTGCTAACATATTTCTTTGGGTCCAGGTTCATATCAGCCTATTTATTGATTGAATATTTTCTTCTAACGTTACTCTGGTATAACGTTGGTGCTGCATATTATGCCCGTTCTAAAAGCTTGGCTTTTATTTATATAGCTATATTTACTATTACTTCCGGGTCACTTGGCCCACCTGTCTTTCTTTTAATGTAGATCTTCAAACGGAGAAATGAAAAAAGGAATTTCAAAAAACAATTGATTTGAATTGGGTTTAGTCGTTTTTCGTTTTTAACTTTTTCTTAAATTTTTGTCCCATTTTTCAACACTTTTGACGCTTTTTTTCAATGTGTGTAACTTTTTTTTTGACGTTTTCAACTCCACGTAACACTAACTTATTAACTTTAGTTTTACAGTTATTTTTGGAATTTATGGTCAATGAACCTCATTTATAGGAAATTATGTTTGAGTTAGAAAAGCAGAAATTCGGAATTATTTTGACTAAAATTAAAGGAATGTATGTAATGTATGTTGATTGATAATCACAGACTGGAATATGTTAACTTTTACTCAATACTATTTCAAAACCACTTAATTATTTTTTTCAAATGCTATAAAATTGAATAAGACACCCCAAAATTAATGAAAGTAGAGATTTGTACTTGCCAAAGAGCGTTGTGTGGAATCAATCATGTTATTTTGGGTAATTACAATTGGGTAGTTAAGTAGACATTGATATAGGAAAACAGTTCAATCTGACCCAAAGACAACGTGAGGGTTAAGGGATTTTGTGGCTTCCCTATAATTTTTGTTTACTATTCTCTGTGGTTTACTATTTTACTATTGATAAGAAACAGAATTATTCACTGTTATCATTAAACATTTATTGACTAAAGTAGGAAAAACAGTTGAATCTATTTGTTAAAATTTGTTTATTGGAATATTAAAAGGGGTTTCTTTCTCTCAGACACAGTGAAGCCACTGTTAGGCTCTTGGTAAAGTTGGATCCCAAAGTAGAGCTGGTTTGGTAAAGGTACAAAAAGTGCATTTGAACAAAAAGTGTCTTTTGCAGGAGCAATGGTGACGGAGCTAGCTCGCTGGAGACGTCCTCAGGGGCAGAGTGGAAAAACATCACAGGGCATCACGGGGCATCACGGGGCATCACAGGGCATAACGGGGCATCACAGGGCATCACGGGGCATCACAGGGCATAACGGGGCATCGCCGGGCATCACAGGGCATCATGGGGCATCACGGGGCATCACAGGGCATAACGGGGCATCGCCGGGCATCGCCGGGCATCACAGGGCATCATGGGGCATCACGGGGCATCACGGGGCATCGCGGGGCATCACGGGGCATCGCGGGCATCACAGGGCATCACGGGGCATCACAGGGCATCACAGGGCATCACAGGGCATTGCAGAGCGTAGTAGGGTGTAGCTGGGGGTGCAGCAGGACCACGGCTACTGCAGCAACCAACATCTTGTTGCCATACTGATCTAAGGAAATATGCTGGGCAAAAAAAACACATTAGGACTTCGGGGAGAAAACTCCCCAAAACTAGGTTAGTTAGCATTTGACATAGCAGATGAAATCTGGATTGAAAACCATACATCTCCTCAAGCCGAACAGAAGTGAACAAGAACTATCCATCTCTATAATTCTGATAGTAACATAAAAAAATCATATTTACCTTGCACATGAGGGCTCACACTTAACACTTCACATCCACCTGTTCTTCTCAACAAGTGCACATGACAGAAAGTAGGTAGAGAGTAAAGATGAATATGATTTATCCATCTCTAGGTTAAAAATAGTTTTTCCCCTTTAACCAGAATATGTCATTATATTGTATTATATTTAAGACCTATGAGATATATAAGTGTCTTGTCTGATTGACCTTTTTGATTGACCCTGATTGGTCAGAGAGAATCGTCACTAATCACTGCGTCATCATTGCTAGCAACAGATGACAGTATGACAGAGACAGGGTACAAGTGAGGGAAGGCCTTTCTCACGCATAATGACATTCCCCATACTTAATTTTGCCTCCACCTCCCATTACCTCTCTTTAAAAACAAAATGCAGACAACAGAAAGTTGTTAATTAATAAATAAAAGGCAGTGGGTTTGCGCATGCAGCAGGTGGTTCAATGTACCCGTTTTAATATAAATAAATGTTTTGCTACGTTTTGTCAAGGCTGAACCTGAATTATCCATCTGATCAATTCTAAGAAATGGATATTTACCTTTTACATTAGAGGGTTTTAAGCTTAATTTTGCCCTTCACCTCTTCCTCCTTTCTTCTCTGTAAAAAACTAGTAACTTGTTAAAACCTTAAGAGACTAAAGGATGACAAGAACTATCAATCTCTATAATTCGAGGAAACATGGGTGCATGCACTCCCTCTGTAACTAATGCAATAACCTGCAACACAGACTGTTCTTGGTCTAGGGTGGGCCAAGTGGCTCCCCACTTGGAGAGCCAGGGTCAGAGCCACTTGGGGAGCAATAGGGTGAAGGAAAAGGCGAAAAGCTGTAGAAATGTGGGGAGCCATAAGGAGTTTTTTGGCTTGGCTTAGTAAGCCCATAGTCAGGCTTACCTGCAGGTTGAATGGCACTCTTGTGCCAGCCGCCAAACTCCTCTCTCCTCTCCATACAAACCTCCATATTTTTCACCCACTGCGGCTTAGGGCCGCCCCACAACGGCTGAGGAGCATTGAGTGCCATCTGAAGGAAAAAAACAAATCACACATAATGTTAACACACCATTAGCCTGGATTAACATAACTACATTTCCAAAAAAAAGCCAGACACATGATGTCAGGCTTTTCCCCTGACCTTCTGCTCTCTGTGTGTTGCCGTTCTTAAAAATGGGAAACAACAACATAATACGAGCTAGCAAGCCACCCTCTAGAAATGGCAAGTTTGAAAGAAAATTAGGATTGGGCAATAAGGCAGGCTTGCTTGGTTCTTTCAGTGAAAAATTGGAAAGATTTACAAAGAATATGTTTATGGCATTTACTATCTAACTGGAATGTTTTGGGACCATTTGGTGGGATTGCTATAGACAAAGTACACACGGCAATACACTGGTAAGAGCAAATTACATTTACTCAATTGTGCAACTAATTTAAATAGCTTACGTAACTCTATTGTGTAAAGAGTTAACTTTATTTAATATTTTCGTAGCGTTTTCTTTTGCAGGATTAAAATGTTTCAACTAAACAAGTTTGTTCCTGAGACTATTTTTGCAAAGCCACCGTCTCTGCGTCCGCAGCTCAGCGCTGCCTAAGTTGATTGTGATGGGTTTAAAGATATGTTAACAACTCAGTGTTTTTTTTTCTCCTATCCTAGAACGTGTCTGTGGTGTATCCAGACCTTACGCCACAGCGCTGTTGAGATAGGTCTTGCAATGCATGACTAACTCACCATTGTGGTGGAATTTTCCAAAACACCATATTATGTAAGATGAAACAAGGGGAAAAACTTAGATAAAATCGGGTCATTCCTAGGACCACAGGTCAGAGGATGAGAAGCTCTATTCGGCCATACAGTAACAACAAAACCTGTCTGAATTTATGAAGCATGAATTTTTGTGTGTCACTACAGATTGAGAGAGTCTAGACTGATAAGGGGCTGCATGATTTGATGAAAATATGCCTTATGTGATAATATTACTTGCAATAAATATTACAAATATTAAAGTGTACTCAGTTCTGCATTTCTCAGTTCTGTTTTTAGTATTTGGCTGACATACAACACATTGCTTGTTGAATTTTAAACAAATAAAAGAAAATAATTTTCAACATTCTTTTAGTGAACAAATTGATTAAGGAGAGAAACCCTAATGTTATGAAAGAGTATGCTCTCTCTCTGTGCCAAATGTATGTACATGTACATGTCCACATACAGTAGAAAAGTTTCACTTTTTCCACTGAGAGCCGGAGTCAGACTTACATCCAGAAGACTCATCGGCTTTCCAGCTGAGGAGCCAGGGTCAGGGCCAGGTGGGAAGCCACTCTGGGAGGCTGACGCTGGGATCCTACGGTGGATGGGCCGTGGAGGGCTGCTGGGCCGGTCGGGGTTTGAATCAAAGGATCCTGTCCGCTTACGACGTTGGTAGGTCTGGAGGTCAAAACAAATACAACCCTCAGACCACTGCTCCACATCATGTTAACACCATGGACTGTTCTATCACATCACATGTTGAATTAAATGGATCACTATCACAATGCAACAATACTAATTAATAATAATAAATGTTATCTATTAAATTATTTACAAGCAAAAGTATAGAAGAGTTAACTGTATAAAATGTAATAGCTAATACATCATAGAAGATAACGTTGTTTGAGTTGCTGCCTTAATAAATCTATCTATCTATCTATCTATCTATCTATCTATCTATCTATCTATCTATCTATCTATCTATCTATCTATCTATCTATCTATCTATCTATCTATCTATCTATCATTCAAAGGGGCTTTATTGACATGAAAGGTTCAATAACAATGTTGCCATTCTAAATATCTGGACAGGACATGATAAACAGGAATATAAACATTACCAAACAATAAGATTGACTCATATCTATCTGTCTATATCTATCTCACACTTCACACATATCACAACATCAAGCACATGAACACACAGTCTCTGTGCCAAATGCATGTATTTCTTTCACAGTGTTATTATTGCAGTAGGCCTTATGTCTTATGTGTACATGTCAACATACAGTAGAAAAGTTTCACTTTTTCCACTGAGAGCCGGTGTCAGACTTACCTCCAGACTCAGCGTCTTTCGAGCTGAGGAGCCAGGGTCAGGGCCAGGTGGGAAGCCACTCTGGGAGGCTGACGCTGGGATCCTACGGTGGATGGGCCGCGGAGGGCTGCTGGGCCGGTGGGGGTTTGGAACAAAGGCTCTTGTCCCCTTACGACGTTGGTCGGTCTGGAGGTCAAAACAAATACAACCCTCAGACCACTGCTCCACATCATGTTAACACCATGGGCTGTTCTATCACATCACATGTTGAATTAAATGGATCACTATCACAATGCAACAATACTAATTAATAATAATAAATGTTATGTATTAAACTATATACAAGGAAAAGTATAGAAGAGTTAGCTTAATAAAATGTAAAAGTTAATGCATCAAAGATGATGGCGTTGTTTGATATTGCTCCTTAAAGAATCTATCTATCTATCTATCTATCTATCTATCTATCTATCTATCTATCTATCTATCTATCTATCTATCTATCTATCTATCTATCTATCTATCTATCTATCTATCTATCTATCTATCTATCTATCTATATGTTTTCCATTCAAAGGGGCTTTATTGACATGAAAGGTTCAATAACAATGTTGCCAGTCTAAATATCTGGACAGGACATGATAAACAGGAATATGAACATTACCAAACAATAAGATTGACTCATATCTATCTGTCTATATCTCACACATCACACATATCACAACATCAAGCACATGAACACACAGTCTCTGTACCAAATGCATGCATTTCTTTCACAGTGTTATTATTGCAGTAGGCCTTATGTCTTATGTGTACATGTCAACATACAGTAGAAAAGTTTCACTTTTTCCACTGAGAGCCGGAGTCAGACTTACCTCCAGACTCAGCGGCTTTCCAGCTGAGGAGCCAGGGTCAGGGCCAGGTGGGAAGCCACTCTGGGAGGCTGACGCTGGGATCCTACGGTGGATGGGCCGCGGAGGGCTGCTGGGCCGGTGGGGGTTTAGATCGAACGCTCTTGTCCACTTACGACGTTGGTCGGTCTGGAGGTCAAAACAAATACAACCCTCAGACCACTGCTCCACATCATGTTAACACCATGGACTGTTCTATCACATCACATGTTGAATTAAATGGATCACTATCACAATGCAACAAGACTAATTGATAATAATAAATGTTATGTATTAAATTATTTACAAGCAAAAGTATAGAAGAGTTAACTGTATAAAATGTAATAGTTAATACATCATAGAAGATAACATTTGAGTTGCTGCCTTAATGAATCTATCTATCTATCTATCTATCTATCTATCTATCTATCTATCTATCTATCTATCTATCTATCTATCTATCTATCTATCTATCTATCTATCTATCTATCTATCTATCTATCTATCTATCTATCTATCTATCTATCTATCTATCTATCTATCTATCTTTTCCATTCAAAGGGGCTTTATTGACATGAAAGGTTCAATAACAATGTTGCCAGTCTAAATATCTGAACAGGACATGATAAACAGGAATATGAACATTACCAAACAATAAGATTGACTCATATCTATCTGTCTATATCTATCTCACACTTCACACATATCACAACATCAAGCACATGAACACACAGTCTCTGTGCCAAATGCATGCATTTCTTTCACAGTGTTATTATTGCAGTAGGCCTTATGTCTTATGTGTACATGTCAACATACAGTAGAAAAGTTTCACTTTTTCCACTGAGAGCCGGAGTCAGACTTACCTCCAGACTCAGCGGCTTTCCAGCTGAGGAGCCAGGGTCAGGGCCAGGTGGGAAGCCACTCTGGGAGGCTGACGCTGGGATCCTACGGTGGATGGGCCGCGGAGGGCTGCTGGGCCGGTGGGGGTTTAGATCGAACGCTCTTGTCCACTTACGACGTTGGTCCATCTGGAGGTCAAAACAAATACAACCCTCAGACCACTGCTCCACATCATGTTAACACCATGGACTGTTCTATCACATCACATGTTGAATTAAATGGATCACTATCACAATGCAACAATACTAATTAATAATAATAAATGTTATGTATTAAATGATATACAAGCAACAGAATAGAAGAGTTATCTGTATAAAATGTAATAGTTAATACATCACAGAAGTTGACGTTGTTTGATATTGCCCCGTAATTAATCTATCTATCTATCTATCTATCTATCTATCTATCTATCTATCTATCTATCTATCTATCTATCTATCTATCTATCTATCTATCTATATCTATCTATCTATCTATCTATCTATCTATCTATCTATCTATCTATCTATCATCCATCCATCCATCCATCCATCCATCCATCCATCCATCTATCTATCTATCTATCTATCTATCTATCTATCTATCTATCTATCTATCTATCTATCTATCTATCTATCTATCTATCTATCTATATGTTTTTCATTAAAAGGGGCTTTATTGACATGAAAGGTTCAATAACAATGTTGCCATTCTAAATATCTGGACAGGACATGATAAACAGGAATATGAACATTACCAAACAATAAGATTGACTCATATCTATCTGTCTATATCTATCTCACACATCACACATATCACAACATCAAGCACATGAACATACAGTCTCTGTGCCAAATGCATGCATTTCTTTCACAGTGTTATTATTGCAGTAGGCCTTATGTCTTATGTGTACATGTCAACATACAGTAGAAAAGTTTCACTTTTTCCACTGAGAGCCGCTGTCAGACTTACCTCCAGACTCAGCGGCTTTCCAGCTGAGGAGCCAGGGTCAGGGCCAGGTGGGAAGCCACTCTGGGAGGCTGACGCTGGGATCCTACGGTGGATGGGCCGCGGAGGGCTGCTGGGCCGGTCGGGGTTTGGAACAAAGGATCTTGGCCGCTTACGACGTTGGTCGATCTGGAGATCAAAACAAATACAACCCTCAGACCACTGCTCCACATCATGTTAACACCATGGACTGTTCTATCACATCACATGTTGAATTAAATGGATCACTATCACAATGCAACAAGACTAATTAATAATAATAAATGTTATGTATTAAATTATTTACAAGCAAAAGTATAGAAGAGTTAACTGTATAAAATGTAATAGTTAATACATCATAGAAGATAACATTGTTTGAGTTGCTGCCTTAATAAATCTATCTATCTATCTATCTATCTATCTATCTATCTATCTATCTATCTATCTATCTATCTATCTATCTATCTATCTATCTATCTATATGTTTTTCATTCAAAAGGGCTTTATTGACATGAATGTTTCAATAACAATGTTGCCATTCTAAATATCTGGACAGGACATGATAAACAGGAATATAAACATTACCAAACAATAAGATTGACTCATATCTATCTGTCTATATCTATCTCACACTTCACACATATCACAACATCAAGCACATGAACACACAGTCTCTGTACCAAATGTATGCATTTCTTTCACAGTGTTATTATTGCAGTAGGCCTTATGTCTTATGTGTACATGTCAACATACAGTAGAAAAGTTTCACTTTTTCCACTGAGAGCCGGAGTCAGACTTACCTCCAGACTCAGCGGCTTTCCAGCAGAGGAGCCAGGGTCAGGGCCAGGTGGGAAGCCACTCTGGGAGGCTGACGCTGGGATCCTACGGTGGATGGGCCGCGGAGGGCTGCTGGGCCGTTGGGGGTTTGAATCAAAGGATCTTGGCCTCTTACGACGTTGGTCGGTCTGGAGATCAAAACAAATACAACCCTCAGACCACTGCTCCACATCATGTTAACACCATGGACTGTTCTATCACATCACATGTTGAATTAAATGGATCACTATCACAATGCAACAATACTTGAGAAAAATAAATGTTATGTATTAAACTATATACAAGGAAAAGTTTAGAAGAGTTAGCTTAATAAAATGTAAAAGTTAATACATCATAGATGATGGCGTTGTTTGATATTGCTCCTTTAATGAATCTATCTATCTATCTATCTATCTATCTATCTATCTATCTATCTATCTATCTATCTATCTATCTATCTATCTATCTATCTATCTATCTATCTATCTATCTATCTATCTATCTATCTATCTATCTATCTATCTATCTATCTATCTATCTATCTATCTATCTATCTTTTCCATTCAAAGGGGCTTTATTGACATGAAAGGTTCAATAACAATGTTGCCAGTCTAAATATCTGGACAGGACATGATAAACAGGAATATGAACATTACCAAACAATAAGATTGACTCATATCTATCTGTCTATATCTATCTCACACATCACACATATCACAACATCAAGCACATGAACACACAGTCTCTGTGCCAAATGTATGCATTTCTTTCACAGTGTTATTATTGCAGTAGGCCTTATGTCTTATGTGTACATGTCAACATACAGTAGAAAAGTTTCACTTTTTCCACTGAGAGCCGGAGTCAGACTTACCTCCAGACTCAGCGGCTTTCCAGCTGAGGAGCCAGGGTCAGGGCCAGGTGGGAAGCCACTCTGGGAGGCTGACGCTGGGATCCTACGGTGGATGGGCCGCGGAGGGCTGCTGGGCCGGTGGGGGTTTAGATCGAACGCTCTTGTCCACTTCCGACGTTGGTCGGTCTGGAGGTCAAAACAAATACAACCCTCAGACCACTGCTCCACATCATGTTAACACCATGGACTGTTCTATCACATCACATGTTGAATTAAATGGATCACTATCACAATGCAACAAGACTAATTAATAATAATAAATGTTATGTATTAAATGATATACAAGCAACAGAATAGAAGAGTTATCTGTATAAAATGTAATAGTTAATACATCACAGAAGTTGACGTTGTTTGATATTGCCCCGTAATGAATCTATCTATCTATCTATCTATCTATCTATCTATCTATCTATCTATCTATCTATCTATCTATCTATCTATCTATCTATCTATCTATCTATCTATCTATCTATCTATCTATCTATCTATCTGTCTGTCTATCTATCTATCTATCTATCTATCTATCTATCTATCTATCTATCTATCTATCTATCTATCTATCTTTTCCATTCAAAGGGGCTTTATTGACATGAAAGGTTCAATAACAATGTTGCCAGTCTAAATATCTGGACAGGACATGATAAACAGGAATATGAACATTACCAAACAATAAGATTGACTCATATCTATCTGTCTATATCTATCTCACACATCACACATATCACAACATCAAGCACATGAACACACAGTCTCTGTGCCAAATGTATGCATTTCTTTCACAGTGTTATTATTGCAGTAGGCCTTATGTCTTATGTGTACATGTCAACATACAGTAGAAAAGTTTCACTTTTTCCACTGAGAGCCGGAGTCAGACTTACCTCCAGACTCAGCGGCTTTCCAGCTGAGGAGCCAGGGTCAGGGCCAGGTGGGAAGCCACTCTGGGAGGCTGACGCTGGGATCCTACGGTGGATGGGCCGCGGAGGGCTGCTGGGCCGGTGGGGGTTTAGATCGAAGGCTCTTGTCCACTTCCGACGTTGGTCCATCTGGAGGTCAAAACAAATACAACCCTCAGACCACTGCTCCACATCATGTTAACACCATGGACTGTTCTATCACATCACATGTTGAATTAAATGGATCACTATCACAATGCAACAATACTAATTAATAATAATGAATGTTATGTATTAAATGATATACAAGAAACAGAATAGAAGAGTTATCTGTATAAAATGTAATAGTTAATACATCACAGAAGTTGACGTTGTTTGATATTGACCCGTAATGAATCTATCTATCTATCTATCTATCTATCTATCTATCTATCTATCTATCTATCTATCTATCTATCTATCTATCTATCTATCTATCTATCTATCTATCTATCTATCTATCTATCTATATGTTTTCCATTCAAAGGGGCTTTATTGACATGAAAGGTTCAATAACAATGTTGCCAGTCTAAATATCTGGACAGGACATGATAAACAGGAATATGAACATTACCAAACAATAA
The DNA here is from genome assembly GCA_013375575.1 of Percina caprodes. NCBI lineage: Eukaryota > Metazoa > Chordata > Actinopteri > Perciformes > Percidae > Percina > Percina caprodes. The sequence continues at coordinate 96,280 of JABXJD010000935.1, forward strand.
GATTGACTCATATCTATCTGTCTATATCTATCTCACACATCACACATATCACAACATCAAGCACATGAACACACAATCTCTGTGCCAAATGTATGCATTTCTTTCACAGTGTTATTATTGCAGTAGGCCTTATGTCTTATGTGTACATGTCAACATACAGTAGAAAAGTTTCACTTTTTCCACTGAGAGCCGGAGTCAGACTTACCTCCAGACTCAGCGGCTTTCCAGCTGAGGAGCCAGGGTCAGGGCCAGGTGGGAAGCCACTCTGGGAGGCTGACGCTGGGATCCTACGGTGGATGGGCCGCGGAGGGCTGCTGGGCCTGTCGGGGTTTGGAACGAAGGCACTTGTCCACTTACGACGTTGGTCCATCTGGAGGTCAAAACAAATACAACCCTCAGACCACTGCTCCACATCATGTTAACACCATGGACTGTTCTATCACATCACATGTTGAATTAAAAGCAAAATTATAGAAGATGTAGCTGTATAAGATGTAATAGTTAATAGCCTACACCATAGATGATGACATTGTTTGAGACTCTTGTTTTGAGACATGGATCAGTATCAGTGATCAGTATCACAATGCAGTAATACTTCATTAAAAGTAAAAGTCATGTATTAAATTATACCCCAAAAAAAGTATAGAAGAGATCTATCTATCTATCTATCTATCTATCTATCTATCTATCTATCTATCTATCTATCTATCTATCTATCTATCTATCTATCTATCTATCTATCTATCTATCCATCCATCCATCCATCCATCCATCCATCCATCCATCCATCCATCTATTTTAACATCAAAAGGGCTATATTGGCATGAAAGTTCCAATAACATTGTTGCCAGTGTAAATATACAGACAGAATACCATAAAAAGTAATATGAACATTAAGAAAACATTAGCATTGATCTATTTCTCTATCTATATCTATCTCACACATATCACAACATCCAGCACAGGGGAACAAAGTCAGCAGCACTGATAAAGTGCCATACTCAACCTGTAATCACAATCTACTCATGAAAACTAATTCAAATTACACCTGACCTCGACTGCTAAATACATTTTTGATTCCTAATAATTGAGCGACGGATTAGGCTGAACGAAGATGTCCGATTGTCCGATTGTCAGACCGATGGAGTCAAAGCCATGTCATTGGCACTGTGAAATCAGCTTTTCTCTCAATAAAGCTGAATTTATAAAATGGGCGGAATTGCCAAGCTTATTTGCTGATGGGTGAAACTCGACACATTATCACCGCTTTGGAAATATCTAAAAAAATATATTATTGCATTTGTCCCACCTGCTGCTCACCGTGTGGGGCTACTTTTGGGGCACGACGGAAACTGAATATTTTAAACGGCATTTTCAGTCCTAAATTAAAAAAGAAAAATACACATACATGCCCTACCGTATGTAGAATATGCGTATATTATGTGCGCATTCAAATATGTATAATAAGGATTATATTACCCTACTATTGCAGCTGCTTGCACAACATCAGCAAGAAGTTAAAGAAAATCTTGAAACATTATTTTTGTTATAATATTTCTATGATCAGGCTAATTGTTCAATAGATGAAACAGAACAAAAGCTGCTTCAGCCAAGCTACTTCTTCAAACTTATAGGTTACAAACAGTCTTATTTGATTAATCTACACCGACGATTGCATTGGTTAATTTTGGGGTCTCAAAGGTATAATACATAGAAAACAACATGGGTTAAGAAAGTGTATAAATCTTACATTTTCCACGTAAGTCCTTTTGTCAGTGACAGTAGGTCTTAAGTAGAACTTTAGGTGCAAAAAGTCGTCAGTTGAATTGTCTCTTTTAGAGAAATCGTGGTGTGCAAGTAGAAATCTTCTGAATTTCTGACTGATAGAAAGTTTTTTTTTGTTTGAATGATGATCATATGTAGAATGATGCACCTGGAGACAAAACATAGCAACCGTGGAATCATCAGGTCCCAGACCCAATATGGAGCCTGACCGCATGTCTTACCTCAAGTTCCAATTAAGTGACATCAACCAGTCCTCCATTGCAAGAACAATGCCATTTGTTAGTTTGTGGCAATTTCATTAAATACCGTTTTATTAGATCCAAAAAAAAAATCCAACGTGTGAGCAAGACATATAGCCTAAATTAATGAAGCTATTAAAACATCGTGACTCACCTCGTGACCTGTTAATAAATCATTTGAGAAATACCATCCTTGCACCTGGCCAAGCACCTTAACCTGCAGATAAGCCTAGGCTACCTTTTAGAGCATCATTTACGCCAGACTTCAACAAAATGCTAATTTAAAGTTCTTTTGCTCATAGGTGAAAAGTCGGGACATTATCATGGCTTTTCTGCAAAGATTTTAAAAATCTATTTATTATTGCAGTTGTCACACCTGTCTGCTGATCAATATGCGCGGCTGTTGTTCGGGGCACGATGAAAACGGAACATTTAAAACGACCTTTTCAGGTCTAAATTAAACAAAACATCCCAAATAGTCTATGTAGGCTAGATTATTTGTTTATGGAGAGCATATTCAAATATAGGCATAATAAATTAGGCTTAGGCCTACTGCACTGCTTGCAAACTGGCCAACATCGCCAAGAAGTTAAAGAAAAACTTGGAAAGATTTTTATTATAATATTTCTATGATCAGTCTAATTGTTCAATAGATGAAGCAGACGGTCTTTATCAAATCAACCAACAAAGCCAAGTCAACCAAAAGCTGCTTACTGCTACTAACTTAGTCTTATTTGATCCATTTACAGCGAAAATATTCTCATTTAGCATCGGTGAACTTTTGTTGTCCGGAATGTCTTAATGGTAAAATACATAGAAAACAACATGGGATAAGAAAGTGTATAAATCTTACATTTTCCACGTAAGTCCTTTTGTCAGTGACAGTAGGTCTTAAGTAGAACTTTAGGTGCAAAAAGTCGTCAGTTGAATTGTCTTTTAGAGAAATCGTGGTGTGCAAGTAGAAATCTTCTGAATTTCTGACTGATAGAAAGTTTTTTTTGTTTGAATGATGATCATATGTGGAATGATGCACCTGGAGACAAAACATAGCAACCGTGGAATCATCAGGTCCCTGACCCAATATGGAGCCTGAGCGCATGTCTTACCTCAAGTTCCAATTAAGTGACATCAACCAGTCCTCCATTGCAAGAACAATGCCATTTGTTAGTTTGTGGCAATTTCATTAAATACCGTTTTATTGGAAATAAACTGAAAATATCCAACATGTGAGCAAGACATAGCTTAAATTAATGAAGCTCTTAAAACTACATTTTGACTCAACTTGTGACCTGTTTATAACATTAGCTAATTATGTTTGACAACATGCATCCCTGCCACCACCACAAAAACATGCTTCACTTACTGCAAACACTGTCTTAGAAGTGTGCATGTATGAATTTTAAAGACGTATATAGTTGGCTTACAGCATGATTAATTTCAGTGCCATATACTGTAGGCCTACTGTATGGTCCTCCTGTGTCAGATTGATAACAGCTGTCAACATTTTTCTTCATTGTTTTCATGTAGGCCTATTTTTAAAAACAGAAATCCTGTTAAAATAATATGACACAAACATGTTTACAGCAAAGGACTCACACCTAACTAAAACCTAAAAAACCTACACTCCGAGTTGGTAATTGTGTTAGATATTTTCAAACCATGCTGTCATGTGTCTTGTTGTGTTACAGTGAAGGTGTATTTGAGCTAGTCCTAGAAAACACTGATTTTATTGTACTGATTTTATTACTAATAGAAATATTGTCTAATATTATCATTAGTGAAGTGACGGACTGCCCATCTTGAGCTAATATATATAATAATAATGAAATAAAGACAATAATTTATGTTGTTATTTTTTAGCTAATATATATATATATATATATATATATATATATATATATATATATATATATATATATATATATATATATATATATATACTACCCACAATTCTAAGCGTAATAACGACGTCTTTGATTGGTCCAATAAGTCGCTGTTGCCATGGAAATGTTTACAGTCCATGTACCCATGTACAATAGAAGTCTATGATAGTTTTTAAGATGTTTTTATAAGCGAAAAAATTATTATTATTATTAATTATCACCGACCACCACTATGAGGGGGAGGGAGGGGGCGAGAAAAGAGAAAAAGAGAGAGAAAACAAAGAAAGCAATGTTGCCAGGGCCATTTTTGATCCCAGTCCGTCTCTGTAGCCTACTAGTTGCAGCTATTCTATGTCAATGGATATATGTACTGTATACAGTGGTGCTCATACTTTTATGAAGCCAGGCTAAAGTTGACTAAAAAGAGGAATAAAAAATCATCTTTTGGAAATTGATCTTAATGCCTTAATTAGGAAAAATCCAACCTTTAAGGGCACCCATTTTCTTAGTGGATGAATAATGTGTTATGAATAAATTAATGTATAATGTATTAAAATACAGGGGGCATAAGTACTGTATACACCCCCCTATGTTAAATTCCCATAGAGGCAGGCACATTTTTATTTTTAAAGGCCAGTTATTTCATGGATCAGGATATTATGCATCCTGATAAAGTTCCCTTGGTCTTTGGAATTAAAGTTACCCCTCATCATCATCATCACATACCCTTCACCATACATAGAGATTGGCATGGTTGTTATTTCAGTTAGCCTAATAGCTGGTTTGATTTGCATTGAGAAATGATCTTATGAAAAGTTCCCCATGCCTATCTCCATGTATGGTGAAGGGTATGTGATGATGTGGGGTTATTTTAATTCCAAAGTCCAAAATATCTACCTGCCTGTATGGGAAATTAACATGAGTGTGTACTTACTTATGCCCCCTGTATTTTAAGGAACAACATTTATTTATTATACATTATACATTCACAAAGAAAATTGGTGTCCTTAAAGGTTGGATTTGTCATTTTATTTTTAATTAAGACATCAAGATCAATTTCCAAAAGATGTTTTTTTATTCCTCTATTTAGTCAACTTTAGCATGGGTTCATAAAATTATGACTACCACTGTATGTGTCTATCATACATTAATACTTGACTGATTTATTTTAAAGTACATTATACTGTAGTCTTATGATTATAAGTGACCTTTTGCATTTTTGTTATCAAGCACAGTGCAATAATGATAATAATAATAATTTCTCCGTTTATTTAAGTTCAGTTAGACGGTTTAGTTAAGTGAAATAACTTGCTCAGTGTGCTGCTTGAAACAATAATGTGAATATCAGTGAAGTAATTGCTGTGTGTGTTTGTGTGTTTGTACTTGCAGTTTCAATACGTCAGTATACAAACAATTCAACAAGAAAATGCTTAGATCCAATTCTGGACCAAAATCATTTGCAAGACCGCGGTCTTCAGGAGGTATGTACTCTTCTTTGAAGAAGTCCAAACAAAGTTGTGAGAGACCTTTGTCTCCTGAAGACCTCAACCCTCCCACCATCTTGAGGGAGCACGGACGAAGGGGTGAGAGACCTTTGTTTAGTGGAGGCACCAACCCTTCTGCCACCATGAAGGGGCACAGGCAAAGGGGTGAGGGCCCTTTGTCTTGTGCAGAGAACCAGCCCTCTACCACCAGGCAACAAGAACGAAGGGATGTGTACTCTTTGTTCTTCATTGGCACCAACCCTTCTACCACCATGAAGGAGCACAGGCAAAAGGGTGAGTGCCCTTTGTCTTGTGTAGAAAACAAGGCCTCTACCACCGGACAGCAAGTAAAAAGGGCTGAGAGCTTTTCCTCTTCTGATGAAGTCAAGCCTTTTACTCCAATGCGGAAACAAGCAAGGAGGAGTGAGAGCTCTTTGTCTTCATCTTTTGAAGACGACCAGCCTTCTACCACGACATGAAGAACAAGAACCAGGAGGAGGAGAGGAAAACTTTTGGTCTGCTTTCAAGGATTTACATTTGGTGGCTCAACTGCAAGATAGACCGCATTGCTAGAGAAATCCAATCAACCTTCGTGGATGAGTGCAAACTCCTGCGTCATGGTAAGAACTTACATTTTGTTACATAACATGGCATACAGGGATATGTATAGCATCCTTTTAGATAAACAGTCACAGTAGACCAGTGGTGGAACAAGTATTTAATTTTTTTACTAGTAAAAGTTCCAATTCCACTATGTAAAAAAACTCCATTACAAGTAAAAGTCCTTTATTTAAAGTCCTGAAATTGAAATTATTACTCACTAAATTCACTGAAAGCAAATGTAGTCGGAGAAGCAGCCAATGTGACTAATATAGGCTACTGTGTGATATTACGTTACATTGAAATGTTAGGATGAAACACACAAGGAACAGTGTGTTAATTAGAGGTGTACTCTGTGTGTTTTTGAGTGTTGGAGAGAGCCAGGTTAGCCGCTTCTTGTCATTATGGCAATGAGTTTAAAATTGTAAAACTCAGTTAAGCTAAGATAGCTCTTATCTGACTTAATGTTGCCAGGCCAACATGCATTTTTAACAACTTGCAACGAAACAAATCTGTTGACTTTTTTTTTTTGGGAGGGGTGCGAGTGTACAACTGGACTCCACACTTAACCTTTCATATTCTGTTGTTTACAGGTCACCTCGGTTATTCAAAGAAAATGGCAAAACGACTGTTTGACCGAAGGACGAAGCTGGTTGTGTACAAACGCAGACAAGAATCAAAGGTGGAGGAGGAAGTGAGGAAGCAAAGACTGAAGATAAAGAGGGAGGAAGAAAAGGTATTGAAGATGGAGAATATCTCAGAATTATGCGACAACCCAGAAAGACCAATGCCAGACAGGTCATCTAAACACAGACTTACATTATATACCATTTAAGAGAAAAGGAGAGCAATCAGAAAAAAATTGAACCAAACAGAAAGAGATTTAACAAAAATTAAGAAAACTAAAGTTAAAAATTCTTTTAAAACATTAGCAACCACCATCAAATTTCCTCCCAACCACCTGATAACACCCTAGATGTTAGCTTTAATTCAATTACAAAATTATTAGCCCCCCTTATGAAATTATACAAAATCTCTTGATTTCTCCATGGAAATGACCATTAACATCAAGTGTTTATAGTGTATTTGTTTTCAACATAACAAAGACAAAATGTCCACTAAGTTTGATTGCGATATTTTATTGAGTTGAAACAAGAAATGGCAATGGCAATGCCCGCTACAGATTCCCAATAGGATTGAGGTCTGGGCTCTGTGTGGGCCACTCCAGGACCTTGATTTTGGTATCCTTCAGGAACCGTTGGACCAATTTCGATGTATGCTTTGGGTCTTGTCACACTTAAGTGTTTCGGAACATCAAACCAATTTAAACAATAGTCAAGGACAACACAAGTAAACACAAAATGCAATTTGTAAATGAAGGTGTTTATTATTAAAGGTGAAAAAAAATCCAAACCATCATGGCCCTGTGTGAAAAAGTGTGACAAACATGCAAAGGAACAGGAAATGAGGAAGGGGGCAAACACTTTTTCACACCACTGTAATTGATTCCATACAAGTACAAATCTCCACTTTCATTAATTTTGGGGTGTCTTATTCAATTTTATAGCATTTAAAAAAAAAGTGTTTTTGAAATAGTATTGAGTAGAAGTTGACATATTCCAGTCTGTGATTATCCATCAACATCCATTCCTTTAATTTTAGTCTAAATAATTCCTAATTTATGCTTTTCTAACTCAAACATTAGGTATAATTTCCTATAAATGAGGTTTATTGACCATAAATTCCAAAAATAACTGTAAAACTAAAGTTAATAGGTTAGTGTTATGTAGTGTTGAAGATGTCAAAAAAAGTGACAAACATTGAAAAAAAGCGTCAAAAGTGTTGAAAAAAAAGGACAAAAACATACGAAAAAGTTAAAAACATTGATAAAAGCGTCAACAAAAGCGTTGATTTTTATTTTGATGGGAGGACAACACACGGGTTAAAAGAATCTATTAAAAATCAATATAAAAGTGTAAAGATTACAAACGGTTGAGATAGAAAACTAATCATGATGCCGTTTTTAAACATCCTAGGGTGTAATCTACTTTAGATTGCACTTGTTTGGGAAATAATGTGTTATTTTGGGAAGTAACAATACATTCAACTCACTTTTCAGAACATGTAACTCGAGTTGTGAGCCTCATATTCATAATTGCCCGTGGTTTGCAGCTTTTAAAAAAAAAAAAAACACATTAAAGAAAGCATAAGAAAGACTTCCGTATGCTTAAAAATTTCAAAATTGAGCACTGTTTGGAATTCCTATGGAGTAACAATGCAGGCAGCAGTGCTTTGCCATGTTTTTCTGGATTCCTCTCCACTTCAGTACTCTTGTTTGCTGCTACAGAGCACAGGGGACTGTGTGAGGATCAATTTACCTCCCAACATCTGGAAGCGTGCTTAATGATTATTAAAAACAAGACGAACTATTCTCTGAAATGACAAGGGGAGGGGTACACTGTGGTTTAGGTGTCACGCTCCCCTCACATGCATACACTGGCTTAGTGACATGCAATGCAGTCCCGCCTGAGACCTTCAAAATTGAATTTGATCTTGTTCTAAATTTATAGGCAACACTAAATTTACATTTTCCTGTGTGAGAATTTGATGTCTTAAAATATGTATCCAAGGGTGAGTGTAAAGAGAGCTTTACAACTGATATGACAACTGGTCTTGTTAAAACATGAAATTGTTGACTGTCACGAAGCTGAGTTAATGTGATTTTATCATACTGAAACATTAATTTGGGATTAAAGTCTGCTTTCATAAGCCATAATAATTGCAGCTTGCGATCTTGTGCAATGTCTGTAACTAGCTGCTTCACATAATTTACTTTTTTCTCCAAATACAAACAACTGATTTAAAATTCAAGCCTCAGCAACAGCAGATTGTGGCCTGTGAATAATGTGGGAGTCAAAGGTACCAGAGCTAAAGGATGTTGAGTCAGTCACTCTCTTCAACTGGTATGTCAAAACATACCCGTAAAATAATTCACTCACCCAACTGGAACTAAAGTAAAGCTGGCCAACCACTGAGATTTTTAGCTTTGAGATGATGTTAACAGCCACAGCCACGTTACCATGGCATTTCTGTGACCTCAGTTCCTGTCCTCTGTAAGTAAAGGTATAGATACTGTTGTGGAAGTTTCTTGTACAGCGAGGGTTGGAATTTGGTCCGTGTACGTCTTGATCGTTTGTTTTTTCGTTTGAACCACAAAACGAAATAACGAGAAAACCACCTTTTTTCGTTTGTCGTTTTAAACCAAAAACAAAGAGACGGTAAAAAAAGAGCCGTTCTCTCGTTTTGGTTTCTGGATTCAAAAAACGAAAAACGACTAAACCAAATTCAAATAACGGTCCGTTTTTGTTATTTTGAAATTCCTTTTTTCATTTCTCCGTTTGAAGATCTACATTAAAAGAAAGACAGGTGGGCCAAGTGACCCGGAAGTAATAGTAAATAAAGCTATATAAATAAAAGCCAAGCTTTTAGAACGGGCATAATATGCAGCACTAACGCTATACCAGAGTAACGTTAGAAGAAAATATTCAATCAATAAATAGGCTGATATGACCCTGGACCCAAAGAAATATGTTAGCAACAGTAGTTTATTACAGTGATTTAATATCGTGCACGTGCACATCACCAGCCATGTTTAATGAGCGCATTGTTTGGTTCAATACAGTTGGTAATAAAGGGTAACCTAAGAACTTACTGTGTGTGCAGAGTTGGTACTGTTAGCGCTATATTATATAATACATTAATATTTAATGTGGTTTCCACCGTAAAGAGCAGTTCAAAACAATTACAAAAACAGACCAGTAGGTGTCGCACCATGCCTGCTGTCACATGGAGATAATATAGAAATTAAGCTTTATGTTCTATTTCGTATAGGCTTCGCCCTCTAAGGGCTACGCTATTGGGTTTATCCCCTTCGCGCATGCGCAGTCGTGAAGATTTTCTTTCCCGCCCTTGCGTCCAGCACGGGCCTCAACTACGTCCGCATTTACTGTATATGTACACAGCGGACCCGTTGTTCGTCTCCCACTTTTTCTTCAACCTCGCAGTATGAAGACAAGCTCTAGACTCTCCAGCGGTGCTCGCATCTGCCCCTCCTGCCGGACCGGCTACATCCTACCGCCGGACCTCCACCCCCGATGCGAGTCCTGCCTCGGCGCCGTTCACGCCGGCCAGGCTCTCACCCGCCACGCCTCCTGTCAGTTTTGCGCCCGCCTGTCATCTAAAGAGCTAAATCGACGGGCGGAAGCTTTTCTGGTTTGTCAGGCTGGTGGCGACGGGGACGGCAGCTGGGCAGACGGACGGGAATCCGCGACACCCTGGAACCACTGGCGGACGGCTTTTCGACGAGCATGAGTCCGCTGGCTCAGTTCCCTCGGACTGCGCCTCCGTAACTGGTTTTCCTTCCTCCCCTCTGGGAGGATCCCCCTCTTCCCCCCTGGGAGGATTGGGCCTTGAGACGGCGATCGATGCCCTCCCACTACAGCTCTCCCCGTCTCCCGAACGGCCAGGGGCACCGCTAAGCAGCCTTCCCCTTTGCCCCAGTCGGCTCCAACCTCCACCGCTAAGGCTCTCTTCGCTGATCTGCCGGAGATCATCAGGAAGGCGGCGGAGCTGAGAGGCATAGCGCTCCCGGCGGAGCCGCCAGCCCCCGCTCGCGGCCTTTTGAGCGGGGATGTTTACGCCCAGGAGCAGCCCTCTTCACGGGCACCGCTCTGGCCGCGCTTCGTGGAGCTTCGGCCTTTTGTGGAGGAGGCTTTTTCACAGCCTGGGAAACTGAAGGCTCCCGTCTCTCGCTACGCCCCGTTTACTCGGGTTCAAGGCGACACAGACGCGGGTTTTCCCTCGGTCCCTCCCCTGGAGGGGAGCCTGGCGTCAATTCTGCTCCCGAGAGCCACCTTTTTCGGCCACCGGAAGCCCACGCCTCCCTCTCCCCAAGATCAAGTGTGCGCCCAAGTCATCCTCACCCTGACCACGGTGGCGCTGTCCAGGGTCATGGCTTGGCAGACTGTGGCCCAGCGAAACATCTGGCTCCACATGTCCCAGCTGCCCGCGGAAGTTAGACGCGAGCTTCTGTACGGCCCCATAGCCCCCGATGGACTATTTGGGCCCCGCCTACAGACTGCCACGTCCCATCTCCATCAAGCGACGGAGGACGCGGAGCGGCTTCGGAGGCTCGGCTCGTGGAAAGCGGCTCCTCCACAGCCCCGCCGTCGACACAACGACCGCTACAAAAGGAAGCGCCCCACAGCATCCGCTGCGGCTGCGTCCTCTCAAGCTCCGGCTTCAGGGCCCCCACCTGGCCCCCCTCCGCAGCGGCAACCGGCACCACACGGCCGGCAAGCTGCGCGGGGCCGGAGGACCATGAGAGCGGCTCCCACCTGGTCCAATCCGCCTCCCGAGCCACCCAGCAAGCAGCAACGACGGTGGCAATGACGGGACGCGGGGATCGCCTGTCACTCCCCAGCTGAGAGTTGGAAACACAGCGGCCCTTTTAAGGGCCACACACTCACATCTAAAGAGCCGTTTTCCCCTCAGCCGAACAGCCGTTGTTTGCTCTAAACAGCTAGCTGTTATGACAGCCGTTCCCACACAACACACCAGACCGCTGCTGCACGCGGGGCGCCACTGCCTCCTTGCTATGCTGGCAACGGGAATGACCCACCCACGGCGGACGACGCCGCTCATCCACCTCCTCCCCCACGGCGATGCCGGCGGGACGAGGGATACACTAACCCAGTGGCCGCTCCCGCCCCACAAGGCGGCGGCTGGCCACTGCCCTTTCGAAAAAGCCCTACCAGGGGCTGGGCGACACGATCACTCGTCTCGCCCAGCGGCGGGATGGGCTCTGCGCCCCTGCTCGCCATGTCGGTGAACAACACTCAGACATGTGCTCGCCCGCTATCAGAGTGCAGCGCGGCATGGGTCAGTTTGACACACATGGATTCATGGATGTCAAAACTGATAACACAGGGTTACACACTTCAGTTCGCCTCCCCCCCGCCTCCTTTCGCGGGCGTGTTGGAGACTACGGTATCATCCCTAGCAGAGTCAGACGCTATGACGTCAGAACTAGAAGGGCTGCTGTTAAGCGGAGCTATTTCCCGCGTCCCTCCAGAGGAGGAGAACGGGGCTTTACTCGCTACTTTCTCACACCGAAGAAGTCAGGGGGACTGCGTCCCATCCTCGACCTGTCACAGTTCAATCGATACATCATGGAGCGCCCCTTCCACATGCTCACCATCAAGCACGTGTTGGAATGTGTGCGCCGCCACGAATGGTTTACGTCCGTGAATCTGAAAGACGCTTACTTTCACGTCCTAATCAAATTTTTTTTTTTTTACTCGCTAGCCCCCCGCACCTTTTCCAAGTGCATGGAAACGGCGCTCCAGCCTCTACGAAAGAGGGGCATCAGTGTCCTTTTTTATTTGGACGATCTGCTCATTCTAGCCCCCTCTCGGGAGCAGGCGGCGCTACAGACTATGGAGGTCCTGCAGCACCTGCAAACGCTGGGCTTTGCCATAAATTGGCGAAAGAGCGCTCTGGTCCCCGCACAATCAATAGTTTATCTGGGCGTGGACATAAACTCGATCACCATGAGAGCCAGGTTGTCGGCACCAAGGCAGGACGCCCTGACCTCTCTGTTGTCCCGCTTCAGGCCACACACAACAGTGTCAGCGCTGTCAGTGATGCGGCTCCTGGGCATGATGTCCGCGGCACACACGGTGGTTCCCCTGGGTCTCCTCCACATGAGGAAGATCCAAAGGTGGTTTCATCGCCAACGGCTCGATCCCGTTCGCCACAAATGGCGAACGCTGTCCATCCCTCATTCCCTCCGGTCAGACCTGGCATACTGGGGGAATCCCCGGACCCTGTCTTCCGGGGTTTCCCTGGGCAGAGTGACGTCATACGTGACGGTGTACACAGACGCGTCCCTCACTGGCTGGGGGGGAATGTGCGAGTCACAGGTGGTGGGAGGGGACTGGCCTCCTCCCCCTCTCCCCCACATAAACTGCCTGGAGCTGTCCACGGTGCTGAAAGTGCTGAAACACTTCACCCCGGTGGTGACGGGGAGACATGTCGTCGTGCGGACCGACAACATTACGGCGGCAGCGTTCATAAACCGCCAGGGCGGTATACGCTCAGCCCAGCTGCTGGAAATAGCCAGACGCCTCCTGCTATGGGCGCACAGTCATCTGCTGTCTCTCAAAGCAGTGTATATCCCCGGGTTTTGAACCGGGCGGCCGACCTGATGTCGAGGGGAGGGCCCTCCCACAACGAGTGGAGATTGAATCCCACTATTGTTCAAACGCTATGGAACAGGTTCGGGGAAGCGAAGGTGGATCTGTTCGCTTCGCGAGAGAACACACAGTGCACACTGTGGTTTTCCTTGAGCGCACGGGACAACCCTCCCCTTGGCGTAGACGCCTTCTCCCACCAGCCCTGGCCGAAAACCCTCCTATATGCTTTTCCTCCGGTCCCGCTGATACCTCGCCTCCTGGAGCGCATCCAGGAAGAAAACCTGTCAATTGTTCTGGTGGCACCGGAGCGCACGAGCGCGTCCTGGTTCCCGACCCTCGTTCAGCTGCTGGTGGCTCCCCATGGCAGATTCCGTGGCAGGGAGACGCACTGTCGCAGCTGAACGGCGCAATCTGCCACCCTCCGGTGATAACCCAGAGGCTGTGGGGCTGGTTGCTGAGCGGGAACGCTTACAGAGATTAGACTTGCCCCCTGCCGTGGTGCGCACCATCCAGGGCTCCAGAGCCCCTTCTACCATAGCATGCTATGCAGGACGCTGGTCCGCCTTCCAGCGCTGGTGCACAGAGAGGGACGTGGATTCCACATCGTGTCCCCTGCCTCTTGTGCTGACGTATCTCCAAACTCTGGTGGATAGCGATTTGGCTCCTTCTACAGTCAAAGCGTACGCAGCAGCCATCTCGTCCTGCCACGAAGGCTATGGTGAGAGGACAGTTTTTGCGCACCCCCTGGTGAAGCGTTTCCTAAAGGGGGTTAGGCGTCAAAAACCGGCTGTTCGATCCCTCACCCCCCAATGGGACCTAGCTCTAGTGCTCCGGGCTCTGGGGAAACCCCCCTTTGAGCCTCTGGCACAAGCTTCTCTCAGAATGCTGTCGCTAAAAACGGTACTTCTTCTTGCTCTGACGTCAGCCAAAAGAGTGAGTGATTTATGTGCACTGTCAATTTCCCCGTCATGCCTCTCCATTAGAGGGGACGGGAGCGCAGCCACCTTACAACCAAATCCCTCCTTCACACCGAAGATTCTAACTAGTTCTTTTCGGTCGAGGATGTTTTCCCTCGAGGGTTTTTTCCCCCCGCCTCATGCCAACGATGCGGAGGAGGCTTCCCACCGGTTGTGTCCAGTGCGTGCTCTTTCTCAATACATTTTACGCACGGCAAATATCAGGAAAACTCAGCAGCTGTTTGTGCATTATAGAGAACATTCCCAAAGATCAGCCCTCTCAAAACAGCGTCTGTCTAACTGGCTGTGCGAGGCTATTACTCAAGCCTATAGCACGGAAGGGGCAGAGCCCCCCCGCGACATCCGAGGGCACTCTACGAGGGCTCTGTCGGCGTCTGCGGCTCTTTTTAAAGGCATGGCAGTAGCCGACATCTGCGCGGCAGCCTCGTGGGCTTCCCCGTGCCCTTTCATCCGTTTTTATCTGCGGGACATGTCTGAACCTTCCATGTCCCGTTCAGTTCTGTCCACAGTCAACGACACGTAATGCCGTGTTGGATGCGTGCAAAAAAAAAAAAATGCCCGAAAGATGCCCGATGTCGTTATCAATCTCACATCGATGCTGCGGCAACCCTGCTCTGCTGTCTCACCACTCCTGTTTGGAGTATTTTTTGTGAGACGCAGTTCTTAATCCCATACATGGTCATAATCACGTTACATGCACGGAGATAATCATGTCATTCCGTCGCATGCACAACAGGGTTATTCACGCACAATTCCCATCATGTTGCGGGCCTTATCAACCTTCTTTCAAGCCACGCCGTTGGCATGGCAGGCTTGAACAGAAGAATGACTGATTGAGCCTACATTGTTGTAGGGAAATGTGGTCTATGTTCGGCTTGTTGGCCCTGTGTCGCAGGTGGCATAGACTACATCAGCTTCGCCCTAACCCAATAGCGTAGCCCTTAGAGGGCGAAGCCTATACGAAATAGAACGATAGTTACATGGGTAACTCCAGATTCTATTAGTATAGGCGTAGCCCTCTAAGGTACGGGCCACCTGCTCCTAGAACATTAGTTGAAGAAAAAGCTGATGTTTTGGGAGACGAACAACGGGTCCGCTGTGTACATATACAGTAAATGCGGACGTAGTTGAGGCCCGTGCTGGACGCAAGGGCGGGAAAGAAAATCTTCACGACTGCGCATGCGCGAAGGGGATAAACCCAATAGCGTAGCCCTTAGAGGGCTACGCCTATACTAATAGAATCTGGAGTTACCCATGTAACTATCGTTCTGTAATTTTGGAAAGCTAAACACTTTCCATTATTTTCATTATAACTGTGCTTTCACAAATCCCGTTTCTTAGCCCTGCTGCTTAAGGCTTTAGCCTACTCACCAAAATGAGCTCTTTCTCCTCATAATGTTTGTCTGATTTACATGTATTGTAATTATTGTAATTAAGTATTGCTATTATACTGCGTGAACGGTTTCAGGAGTGGGGGGGGTGAATGATGATAATGATGATGATGATGATGATGATGATGATGATGATGATGATGATGATGATGATGATGATAACTAAGTTGCAAATAAAATCAAAAACCAAATGAAATGAACAACAATACATACATCTGTATCAGTAATCTTGATTTAAAACAGTTCCCAAAGGCACTATACAGTCAGTTGTTTAAATACTGCCATCTGCTGGTAGAAAGGGGAACAGTTTGGTCCATTACGGTGGAAACCACATTAAATATTAATTTATTATATAATATAGCGCTAACAGTACCAACTCTGCACACACAGTAAGTTCTTAGGTTACCCTTTATTACCAACTGTATTGAACCAAACAATGCGCTCATTAAACATGGCTGGTGATGTGCACGTGCACGATATTAAATCACTGTAATAAACTACTGTTGCTAACATATTTCTTTGGGTCCAGGTTCATATCAGCCTATTTATTGGTTGAATATTTTCTTCTAACGTTACTCTGGTATAACGTTAGTGCTGCATATTATGCCCGTTCTAAAAGCTTGGCTTTTATTTATATAGCTATATTTACTATTACTTCCGGGTCACTTGGTTCACCTGTCTTTCTTTTAATGTAGATCTTCAAACGGAGAAATGAAAAAAGGAATTTCAAAAAAACAATTGATTTGAATTGGGTTTAGTCGTTTTTCGTTTTTAACTTTTTCTTAAATTTTTGTCCCATTTTTCAACACTTTTGACGCTTTTTTTCAATGTGTGTAACTTTTTTTTTGACGTTTTGAACACCACGTAACACTAACTTATTAACTTTAGTTTTACAGTTATTTTTGGAATTTATGGTCAATGAACCTCATTTATAGGAAATTATGTTTGAGTTAGAAAAGCAGAAATTCGGAATTATTTTGACTAAAATTAAAGGAATGTATGTTGATTGATAATCACAGACTGGAATATGTTAACTTTTACTCGATACTATTTCAAAACCACTTAATTTTTTTTTTCAAATGCTATAAAATTGAATAAGACACCCCAAAATTAATGAAAGTAGAGATTTGTACTTGCCAAAGAGCGTTGTGTGGAATCAATCATGTTATTTTGGGTAATTACAATTGGGTAGTTAAGTAGACATTGATATAGGAAAACAGTTCAATCTGACCCAAAGACAACGTGAGGGTTAAGGGATTTTGTGGCTTCCCTATAATTTTTGAGGCCATGTTTACTATTCTCTTTGGTTTACTATTTTACTATTGATAAGAAACAGAATTATTCACTGTTATCATTAAACATTTATTGACTAAAGTAGGAAAAACAGTTGAATCTATTTGTTAAAATTAGTTTATTGGAATATTAAAAGGGGTTTCTTTCACTCAGACACAGTGAAGCCACTGTTAGGCTCTTGGTAAAGTTGGATCCCAAAGTTGAGCTGGTTTGGTAAAGTGCATTTGAACAAAAAGTGTCTTTTGCAGGAGCAATGGTGACGGAGCTAGCTCGCTGGAGACGTCCTCAGGGGCAGAGTGGAAAAGCATCACAGGGCTTCACGGGGCATCACGGGGCATCACAGGGCATAACGGGGCATCACAGGGCATAACGGGGCATCACAGGGCATCACGGGGCATCACAGGGCATAACGGGGCATCACAGGGCATCACGGGGCATCACAGGGCATAACGGGGCATCACAGGGCATAACGGGGCATCGCCGGGCATCACGGGGCATCACGGGGCATCACGGGGCATCACGGGGCATCACGGGGCATCACAGGGCATCACGGGGCATCGCGGGGCATCACAGGGCATCACAGGGCATCACAGGGCATCACGGGGCATCACAGGGCATCACAGGGCATCACAGGGCATTGCAGAGCGTAGTAGGGTGTAGCTGGGGGTGCAGCAGGACCACGGCTACTGCAGCAACCAACATCTTGTTGCCATACTGATCTAAGGAAATATGCTGGGCAAAAAAAACACATCAGGACTTCGGGGAAAAACTCCCCAAAACTAGATTAGTTAGCATTTGACATAGCAGATGAAATCTGGATTGAAAACCGTACATCTCCTCAAGCCATAAAGAACTATCCATCTCTATAATTCTGATAGTAACATAAAAAAATCATATTTACCTTGCACATGAGGGCTCACACTTAACACTTCACATCCACCTGTTCTTCTCAACAAGTGCACATGACAGAAAGTAGGTAGAGAGTAAAGATGAATATGATTTATCCATCTCTAGGTTAAAAATAGTTTTTCCCCTTTAACCAGAATATGTCATTATATTGTATTATATTTAAGACCTATGAGATATATAAGTGTCTTGTCTGATTGACCTTTTTGATTGACCCTGATTGGTCAGAGAGAATCGTCACTAATCACTGCGTCATCATTGCTAGCAACAGATGACAGTATGACAGAGACAGGGTACAAGTGAGGGAAGGCCTTTCTCACGCATAATGACATTCCCCATACTTAATTTTGCCTCCACCTCCCATTACCTCTCTTTAAAAACAAAATGCAGACAACAGAAAGTTGTTAATTAATAAATAAAAGGCAGTGGGTTTGCGCATGCAGCAGGTGGTTCAATGTACCCGTTTTAATATAAATAAATGTTTTGCTACGTTTTGGCAAGGCTGAACCTGAATTATCCATCTGATCAATTCTAAGAAATGGATATTTACCTTTTACATTAGAGGGTTTTAAGCTTAATTTTGCCCTTCACCTCTTCCTCCTTTCTTCTCTGTAAAAAACTAGTAACTTCTTAAAACCTTAAGAGACTAAAGGATGACAAGAACTATCAATCTCTATCATTCGAGGAAACATGGGTGCATGCACTCCCTCTGTTACTAAAGCAATAACCTGCAATACAGACTGTTCTTGGTCTAGGGTGGGCCAAGTGGCTCCCCACTTGGAGAGCCAGGGTCAGAGCCACTTGGGGAGCAATAGGGTGAAGGAAAAGGCGAAAAGCTGTAGAAATGTGGGGAGCCATAAGGAGTTTTTTGGCTTGGCTTAGTAAGCCCATAGTCAGGCTTACCTGCAGGTTGAATGGCACTCTTGTGCCAGCCGCCAAACTCCTCTCTCCTCTCCATACAAACCTCCATATTTTTCACCCACTGCGGCTTAGGGCCGCCCCACAACGGCTGAGGAGCATTGAGTGCCATCTGAAGGAAAAAAACAAATCACACATAATGTTAACACACCATTAGCCTGGATTAACATAACTACATTTCCAAAAAAAAGCCAGACACATGATGTCAGGCTTTTCCCCTGACCTTCTGCTCTCTGTGTGTTGCCGTTCTTAAAAATGGGAAACAACAACATAATACGAGCTAGCAAGCCACCCTCTAGAAATGGCAAGTTTGAAAGAAAATTAGGATTGGGCAATAAGGCAGGCTTGCTTGGTTCTTTCAGTGAAAAATTGGAAAGATTTACAAAGAATATGTTTATGGCATTTACTATCTAACTGGAATGTTTTGGGACCATTTGGTGGGATTGCTATAGACAAAGTACACACGGCAATACACTGGTAAGAGCAAATTACATTTACTCAATTGTGCAACTAATTTAAATAGCTTACGTAACTCTATTGTGTAAAGAGTTAACTTTATTTAATATTTTCGTAGCGTTTTCTTTTGCAGGATTAAAATGTTTCAACTAAACAAGTTTGTTTTGCAAAGCCACCGTCTCTGCGTCCGCAGCTCAGCGCTGCCTAAGTTGATTGTGATGGGTTTAAAGATATGTTAACAACTCAGTGTTTTTTTTTCTCCTATCCTAGCACGTGTCTGTGGTGTATCCCGACCTTACGCCACAGCGCTGTTGAGATAGGTCTTGCAATGCATGACTAACTCACCATTGTGGTGGAATTTTTCCAAAACACCATATTATGTAAGATGAAACAAGGGGAAAAACTTAGATAAAATCGGGTCATTCCTAGGACACAGGTCAGGGGATGAGAAGCTCTATTCGGCCATACAGTAACAACAAAACCTGTCTGAATTTATGAAGCATGAATTTTTGTGTGTCACTACAGATTGGGAGAGTCTAGACTGATAAGGGGCTGCATGATTTGATGAAAATATGCCTTATGTGATAATATTACTTGCAATAAATATTACAAATATTCAAGTGTACTCAGTTCTGCATTTCTCAGTTCTGTTTTTAGTATTTGGCTGACATACAACACATTGCTTGTTGAATTTTAAACAAATAAAAGAAAATAATTTTCAACATTCTTTTAGTGAACAAATTGATTAAGGAGAGAAACCCTAATGTTATGAAAGAGTATGCTCTCTCTCTGTGCCAAATGTATGTACATGTACATGTCCACATACAGTAGAAAAGTTTCACTTTTTCCACTGAGAGCCGGAGTCAGACTTACATCCAGAAGACTCATCGGCTTTCCAGCTGAGGAGCCAGGGTCAGGGCCAGGTGGGAAGCCACTCTGGGAGGCTGACGCTGGGATCCTACGGTGGATGGGCCGTGGAGGGCTGCTGGGCCGGTCGGGGTTTGAATCAAAGGATCCTGTCCGCTTACGACGTTGGTAGGTCTGGAGGTCAAAACAAATACAACCCTCAGACCACTGCTCCACATCATGTTAACACCATGGACTGTTCTATCACATCACATGTTGAATTGAATGGATCACTATCACAATGCAACAATACTAATTAATAATAATAAATGTTATCTATTAAATTATTTACAAGCAAAAGTATAGAAGAGTTAACTGTATAAAATGTAATAGCTAATACATCATAGAAGATAACGTTGTTTGAGTTGCTGCCTTAATAAATCTATCTATCTATCTATCTATCTATCTATCTATCTATCTATCTATCTATCTATCTATCTATCTATCTATCTATCTATCTATCTATCTATCTATCTATCTATCTATCTTTTCCATTCAAAGGGGCTTTATTGACATGAAAGGTTCAATAACAAAGTTGCCATTCTAAATATCTGGACAGGACGTGATAAACAGGAATATAAACATTACCAAACAATAAGATTGACTCATATCTATCTGTCTATATCTATCTCACACTTCACACATATCACAACATCAAGCACATGAACACACAGTCTCTGTGCCAAATGCATGTATTTCTTTCACAGTGTTATTATTGCAGTAGGCCTTATGTCTTATGTGTACATGTCAACATACAGTAGAAAGGTTTCACTTTTTCCACTGAGAGCCGCTGTCAGACTTACCTCCAGACTCAGCGTCTTTCGAGCTGAGGAGCCAGGGTCAGGGCCAGGTGGGAAGCCACTCTGGGAGGCTGACGCTGGGATCCTACGGTGGATGGGCCGCGGAGGGCTGCTGGGCCGGTGGGGGTTTGGAACAAAGGATCTTGTCCCCTTACGACGTTGGTCGGTCTGGAGGTCAAAACAAATACAACCCTCAGACCACTGCTCCACATCATGTTAACACCATGGACTGTTCTATCACATCACATGTTGAATTAAATGGATCACTATCACAATGCAACAATACTAATTAATAATAATAAATGTTATTTATTAAACTATATACAAGGAAAAGTATAGAAGAGTTAGCTTAATAAAATGTAAAAGTTAATGCATCAAAGATGATGGCGTTGTTTGATATTGCTCCCTTAAAGAATCTATCTATCTATCTATCTATCTATCTATCTATCTATCTATCTATATGTTTTCCATTCAAAGGGGCTTTATTGACATGAAAGGTTCAATAACAATGTTGCCAGTCTAAATATCTGGACAGGACATGATAAACAGGAATATGAACATTACCAAACAATAACATTGACTCATATCTATCTGTCTATATGTCACACATCACACATATCACAACATCAAGC
This sequence comes from Percina caprodes, assembly GCA_013375575.1. Classification (NCBI taxonomy): domain Eukaryota; kingdom Metazoa; phylum Chordata; class Actinopteri; order Perciformes; family Percidae; genus Percina; species Percina caprodes. Next base: position 117,806 of record JABXJD010000935.1, read on the forward strand.
ACATGAACACACAGTCTCTGTACCAAATGCATGCATTTCTTTCACAGTGTTATTATTGCAGTAGGCCTTATGTCTTATGTGTACATGTCAACATACAGTAGAAAAGTTTCACTTTTTCCACTGAGAGCCGGATTCAGACTTACCTCCAGACTCAGCGGCTTTCCAGCTGAGGAGCCAGGGTCAGGGCCAGGTGGGAAGCCACTCTGGGAGGCTGACGCTGGGATCCTACGGTGGATGGGCCGCGGAGGGCTGCTGGGCCGGTGGGGGTTTAGATCGAACGCTCTTGTCCACTTACGACGTTGGTCGGTCTGGAGGTCAAAACAAATACAACCCTCAGACCACTGCTCCACATCATGTTAACACCATGGACTGTTCTATCACATCACATGTTGAATTAAATGGACCACTATCACAATGCAACAAGACTAATTGATAATAATAAATGTTATGTATTAAATTATTTACAAGCAAAAGTATAGAAGAGTTAACTGTATAAAATGTAATAGTTAATACATCATAGAAGATAACATTTGAGTTGCTGCCTTAATGAATCTATCTATCTATCTATCTATCTATCTATCTATCTATCTATCTATCTATCTATCTATCTATCTATCTATCTATATATCTATCTATCTATCTATCTATCTATCTATCTATCTATCTATCTATCTATCTATCTTTTTCATTCAAAGGGGCTTTATTGACATGAAAGGTTCAATAACAATGTTGCCAGTCTAAATATCTGAACAGGACATGATAAACAGGAATATGAACATTACCAAACAATAAGATTGACTCATATCTATCTGTCTATATCTATCTCACACTTCACACATATCACAACATCAAGCACATGAACACACAGTTTCTGTGCCAAATGCATGCATTTCTTTCACAGTGTTATTATTGCAGTAGGCCTTATGTCTTATGTGTACATGTCAACATACAGTAGAAAAGTTTCACTTTTTCCACTGAGAGCCGGAGTCAGACTTACCTCCAGACTCAGCGGCTTTCCAGCTGAGGAGCCAGGGTCAGGGCCAGGTGGGAAGCCACTCTGGGAGGCTGACGCTGGGATCCTACGGTGGATGGGCCGCGGAGGGCTGCTGGGCCGTTGGGGGTTTGAATCAAAGGATCTTGGCCTCTTACGACGTTGGTCGGTCTGGAGATCAAAACAAATACAACCCTCAGACCACTGCTCCACATCATGTTAACACCATGGACTGTTCTATCACATCACATGTTGAATTAAATGGATCACTATCACAATGCAACAATACTTGAGAAAAAATAAATGTTATGTATTAAACTATATACAAGGAAAAGTTTAGAAGAGTTAGCTTAATAAAATGCAAAAGTTAATACATCATAGATGATGGCGTTGTTTGATATTGCTCCCTTAATGAATCTATCTATCTATCTATCTATCTATCTATCTATCTATCTATCTATCTATCTATCTATCTATCTATCTATCTATCTATCTATCTATCTATCTATCTATCTATCTATCTATCTATCTATCTATCTATCTATCTATCTATCTATCTATCTATCTATCTATCTATCTATATGTTTTCCATTCAAAGGGGCTTTATTGACATGAAAGGTTCAATAACAATGTTGCCAGTCTAAATATCTGGACAGGACATGATAAACAGGAATATGAACATTACCAAACAATAAGATTGACTCATATCTATCTGTCTATATCTATCTCACACTTTACACATATCACAACATCAAGCACATGAACACACAGTCTCTGTGCCAAATGTATGCATTTCTTTCACAGTGTTATTATTGCAGTAGGCCTTATGTCTTATGTGTACATGTCAACATACAGTAGAAAAGTTTCACTTTTTCCACTGAGAGCCGGAGTCAGACTTACCTCCAGACTCAGCGGCTTTCCAGCTGAGGAGCCAGGGTCAGGGCCAGGTGGGAAGCCACTCTGGGAGGCTGACGCTGGGATCCTACGGTGGATGGGCCGCGGAGGGCTGCTGGGCCGGTGGGGGTTTGGAACAAAGGATCTTGTCCCCTTACGACGTTGGTCGGTCTGGAGGTCAAAACAAATACAACCCTCAGACCACTGCTCCACATCATGTTAACACCATGGACTGTTCTATCACATCACATGTTGAATTAAATGGATCACTATCACAATGCAACAATACTAATTAATAATAATAAATGTTATGTATTAAATGATATACAATCAACAGAATAGAAGAGTTATCTGTATAAAATGTAATAATTAATACATCACAGAAGTTGACGTTGTTTGATATTGCCCCGTAATGAATGAATCTATCTATCTATCTATCTATCTATCTATCTATCTATCTATCTATCTATCTATCTATCTATCTATCTATCTATCTATCTATCTATCTATCTATCTATCTATCTATCTATCTATCTATCTATCTATCTATCTTTTCCATTCAAAGGGGCTTTATTGACATGAAAGGTTCAATAACAATGTTGCCAGTCTAAATATCTGAACAGGACATGATAAACAGGAATATGAACATTACCAAACAATAAGATTGACTCATATCTATCTGTCTATATCTATCTCACACATCACACATATCACAACATCAAGCACATGAACACACAGTCTCTGTGCCAAGTGTATGCATTTCTTTCACAGTGTTATTATTGCAGTAGGCCTTATGTCTTATGTGTACATGTCAACATACAGTAGAAAAGTTTCACTTTTTCCACTGAGAGCCGGAGTCAGACTTACCTCCAGACTCAGCGGCTTTCCAGCTGAGGAGCCAGGGTCAGGGCCAGGTGGGAAGCCACTCTGGGAGGCTGACGCTGGGATCCTACGGTGGATGGGCCGCGGAGGGCTGCTGGGCCGGTGGGGGTTTAGATCGAACGCTCTTGTCCACTTCCGACGTTGGTCGGTCTGGAGGTCAAAACAAATACAACCCTCAGACCACTGCTCCACATCATGTTAACACCATGGACTGTTCTATCACATCACATGTTGAATTAAATGGATCACTATCACAATGCAACAAGACTAATTAATAATAATAAATGTTATGTATTAAATGATATACAAGCAACAGAATAGAAGAGTTATCTGTATAAAATGTAATAGTTAATACATCACAGAAGTTGACGTTGTTTGATATTGCCCGTAATGAATCTATCTATCTATCTATCTATCTATCTATCTATCTATCTATCTATCTATCTATCTATCTATCTATCTATCTATCTATCTATCTATCTATCTATCTATCTATCTATCATCTATCTATCTATCTATCTATCTATCTATCTATCTATCTATCTATCTATCTATCTATCTACCTATCTACCTATCTATCTATCATCTATCTATCTATCTATCTATCTATCTATCTATCTATCTATCTATCTATCTATCTATCTATCTATCTATCTATCTATCTATCTGTCTGTCTGTCTGTCTGTCTATCTATCTATCTATCTATCTATCTATCTATCTATCTATCTATCTATCTATCTATCTATCTATCTATCTTTTCCATTCAAAGGGGCTTTATTGACATGAATGTTTCAATAACAATGTTGCCATTCTAAATATCTGGACAGGACATGATAAACAGGAATATAAACATTACCAAACAATAAGATTGACTCATATCTATCTGTCTATATCTATCTCACACTTCACACATATCACAACATCAAGCACATGAACACACAGTCTCTGTACCAAATGTATGCATTTCTTTCACAGTGTTATTATTGCAGTAGGCCTTATGTCTTATGTGTACATGTCAACATACAGTAGAAAAGTTTCACTTTTTCCACTGAGAGCCGGAGTCAGACTTACCTCCAGACTCAGCGGCTTTCCAGCTGAGGAGCCAGGGTCAGGGCCAGGTGGGAAGCCACTCTGGGAGGCTGACGCTGGGATCCTACGGTGGATGGGCCGCGGAGGGCTGCTGGGCCGGTGGGGGTTTAGATCGAAGGCTCTTGTCCACTTCCGACGTTGGTCCATCTGGAGGTCAAAACAAATACAACCCTCAGACCACTGCTCCACATCATGTTAACACCATGGACTGTTCTATCACATCACATGTTGAATTAAATGGATCACTATCACAATGCAACAATACTAATTAATAATAATGAATGTTATGTATTAAATGATATACAAGAAACAGAATAGAAGAGTTATCTGTATAAAATGTAATAGTTAATACATCACAGAAGTTGACGTTGTTTGATATTGACCCGTAATGAATCTATCTATCTATCTATCTATCTATCTATCTATCTATCTATCTATCTATCTATCTATCTATCTATCTATCTATCTATCTATCTATCTATCTATATGTTTTCCATTCAAAGGGGCTTTATTGACATGAAAGGTTCAATAACAATGTTGCCAGTCTAAATATCTGAACAGGACATGATAAACAGGAATATGAACATTACCAAACAATAAGATTGACTCATATCTATCTGTCTATATCTATCTCACACATCACACATATCACAACATCAAGGACATGAACACACAATCTCTGTGCCAAATGTATGCATTTCTTTCACAGTGTTATTATTGCAGTAGGCCTTATGTCTTATGTGTACATGTCAACATACAGTAGAAAAGTTTCACTTTTTCCACTGAGAGCCGGAGTCAGACTTACCTCCAGACTCAGCGGCTTTCCAGCTGAGGAGCCAGGGTCAGGGCCAGGTGGGAAGCCACTCTGGGAGGCTGACGCTGGGATCCTACGGTGGATGGGCCGCGGAGGGCTGCTGGGCCGGTCGGGGTTTGGAACGAAGGCACTTGTCCACTTACGACGTTGGTCCATCTGGAGGTCAAAACAAATACAACCCTCAGACCACTGCTCCACATCATGTTAACACCATGGACTGTTCTATCACATCACATGTTGAATTAAAAGCAAAATTATAGAAGATGTAGCTGTATAAGATGTAATAGTCAATAGCCTACACCATAGATGATGACATTGTTTGAGACTCTTGTTTTGAGATATGGATCAGTATCAGTGATCAGTATCACAATGCAGTAATACTTCATTAAAAGTAAAAGTCATGTATTAAATTATACCCCAAAAAAAGTATAGAAGAGATCTATCTATCTATCTATCTAGCTATCTATCTATCTATCTATCTATCTATCTATCTATCTATCTATCTATCTATCTATCTATCTATCTATCTATCTATCTATCTATCTATCCATCCATCCATCCATCCATCCATCCATCCATCTATTTTAACATCAAAAGGGCTATATTGGCATGAAAGTTCCAATAACATTGTTGCCAGTGTAAATATACAGACAGAATACCATAAAAAGTAATATGAACATTAAGAAAACATTAGCATTGATCTATTTCTCTATCTATATCTATCTCACACATATCACAACATCCAGCACAGGGGAACAAAGTCAGCAGCACTGATAAAGTGCCATACTCAACCTGTAATCACAATCTACTCATGAAAACTAATTCAAATTACACCTGACCTCGACTGCTAAATACATTTTTTGATTCCTAATAATTGAGCGACGGATTAGGCTGAACGAAGATGTCCGATTGTCCGATTTTCAGACCGATGAAGTCAAAGCCATGTCATTGGCACTGTGAAATCAGCTTTTCTCTCAATAAAGCTGAAATTATAAAATGGGCGGAATTGCCAAGCTTATTTGCTGATGGGTGAAACTCGACACATTATCACCGCTTTGGAAATATCTAAAAAAATCTATTATTGCATTTGTCCCACCTGCTGCTCACCGTGTGGGGCTACTTTTTGGGGCACGACGGAAACTGAATATTTTAAACGGCATTTTCAGTCCTAAATTAAAAAAGAAAAATACACATACATGCCCTACCGTATGTAGAATATGCGTATATTATGTGCGCATTCAAATATGTATAATAAGGATTATATTACCCTACTATTGCAGCTGCTTGCACAACATCAGCAAGAAGTTAAAGAAAATCTTGAAACATTATTTTTGTTATAATATTTCTATGATCAGGCTAATTGTTCAATAGATGAAACAGAACAAAAGCTGCTTCAGCCAAGCTACTTCTTCAAACTTATAGGTTACAAACAGTCTTATTTGATTAATCTACACCGACGATTGCATTGGTTAATTTTGGGGTCTCAAAGGTATAATACATAGAAAACAACATGGGTTAAGAAAGTGTATAAATCTTACATTTTCCACGTAAGTCCTTTTGTCAGTGACAGTAGGTCTTAAGTAGAACTTTAGGTGCAAAAAGTCGTCAGTTGAATTGTCTCTTTTAGAGAAATCGTGGTGTGCAAGTAGAAATCTTCTGAATTTCTGACTGATAGAAAGTTTTTTTTTGTTTGAATGATGATCATATGTAGAATGATGCACCTGGAGACAAAACATAGCAACCGTGGAATCATCAGGTCCCTGACCCAATATGGAGCCTGACCGCATGTCTTACCTCAAGTTCCAATTAAGTGACATTGACCAGTCCTCCATTGCAAGAACAATGCCATTTGTTAGTTTGTTGCAATTTCATTAAATACTGAAAATATCCAACATGTGAGCAAGACATAGCTTAAATTAATGAAGCTCTTAAAACTACATTTTGACTCAACTTTTGACCTGTTTATAACATTAGCTAATTATGTTTGACAACATGCATCCCTGCCACCACCACAAAAACATGCTTCACTTACTGCAAACACTGTCTTAGAAGTGTGCATGTATGAATTTTAAAGATGTATATAGTTGGCTTACAGTATGATTAATTTCAGTGCCATATACTGTAGGCCTACTGTATGGTCCTCCTGTGTCAGATTGACAACAGCTGTCAACATTTTTCTTCATTGTTTTCATGTAGGCCTATTTTTAAAAACAGAAATCCTGTTAAAATAATATGACACAAACATGTTTACAGCAAAGGACTCACACCTAACTAAAACTTAAAAAAAACTACACTCCGAGTTGGTAATTGTGTTAGATATTTTCAAACCATGCTGTCATGTGTCTTGTTGTGTTACAGTGAAGGTGTATTTGAGCTAGTCCTAGAAAACACTGATTTTATTGTACTGATTTTATTACTAATAGAAATATTGTCTAATATTATCATTAGTGAAGTGACGGACTGCCCATCTTGAGCTAATATATATAATAATAATGAAATAAAGACAATAATTTATGTTGTTATTTTTTTAGCTAAGTTAATATATATATATATATATATATATATATATATATATATATATATATATATATATATATATATATATATATATATATATATATATACTACCCACAATTCTAAGCGTAATAACGACGTCTTTGATTGGTCCAATAAGTCGCTGTTGCCATGGAAATGTTTACAGTCCATGTACCCGTGCACAATAGAAGTCTATGATAGTTTTTAAGATGTTTTTATAAGCGAAAAATTATTATTATTATTAATTATCACCGACCACCACTATGAGGGGGAGGGAGGGGGCGAAAACGAGAAAAGAGAGAGAAAACAAAGAAAGCAATGTTGCCAGGGCCATTTTTGATCCCAGTCCGTCTCTGTAGCCTACTAGTTGCAGCTATTCTATGTCAATGGATATATGTACTGTATACAGTGGTGCTCATACTTTTATGAAGCCAGGCTAAAGTTGACTAAAAAGAGGAATAAAAAATCATCTTTTGGAAATTGATCTTAATGCCTTAATTAGGAAAAATCCAACCTTTAAGGGCACCCATTTTCTTAGTGGATGAATAATGTGTTATGAATAAATTAATGTATAATGTATTAAAATACAGGGGGCATAAGTACTGTATACACCCCCCTATGTTAAATTCCCATAGAGGCAGGCACATTTTTATTTTTAAAGGCCAGTTATTTCATGGATCAGGATATTATGCATCCTGATAAAGTTCCCTTGGTCTTTGGAATTAAAGTTACCCTCATCATCATCATCATACCCTTCACCATACATAGAGATTGGCATGGTTTTGCCATTGAGAAATGATCTTATGAAAAGTTCCCCATGCCTATCTCCATGTATGGTGAAGGGTATGTGATGATGTGGGGTTATTTTAATTCCAAAGTCCAAAATATCTACCTGCCTGTATGGGAAATTAACATGAGTGTGTACTTATTTATGCCCCTGTATTTTAAGGAACAACATTTATTTATTATACATTATACATTCACAAAGAAAATTGGTGTCCTTAAAGGTTGGATTTTATTTTAATTAAGACATCAAGAACAATTTCCAAAAGATGTTTTTTTATTCCTCTATTTAGTCAACTTTAGCATGGGTTCATAAAATTATGACTACCACTGTATGTGTCTATCATACATTAATACTTGACTGATTTATTTTAAAGTACATTATACTGTAGTCTTATGATTATAAGTGACCTTTTGCATTTTTGTTATCAAGCACAGTGCAATAATGATAATAATAATAATTTCTCAGTTTATTTAAGTTCAGTTAGACGGTTTAGTTAAGTGAAATAACTTGCTCAGTGTGCTGCTTGAAACAATAATGTGAATATCAGTGAAGTAATTGCTGTGTGTGTTTGTGTGTTTGTACTTGCAATTTCAATACGTCAGTATACAAACAATTCAACAAGAAAATGCTTAGATCCAATTCTGGACCAAAATCATTTGCAAGACCGCGGTCTTCAGGAGGTATGTACTCTTCTTTGAAGAAGTCCAAACAAAGTTGTGAGAGACCTTTGTCTCCTGAAGACCTCAACCCTCCCACCATCTTGAGGGAGCACGGACGAAGGGGTGAGAGACCTTTGTTTAGTGGAGGCACCAACCCTTCTGCCACCATGAAGGGGCACAGGCAAAGGGGTGAGGGCCCTTTGTCTTGTGCAGAGAACCAGCCCTCTACCACCAGGCAACAAGAACGAAGGGATGTGTACTCTTTGTTCTTCATTGGCACCAACCCTTCTACCACCATGAAGGAGCACAGGCAAAAGGGTGAGGGCCCTTTGTCTTGTGTAGAAAACAAGGCCTCTACCACCGGACAGCAAGTAAAAAGGGCTGAGAGCTTTTCCTCTTCTGATGAAGTCAAGCCTTTTACTCCAATGCGGAAACAAGCAAGGAGGAGTGAGAGCTCTTTGTCTTCATCTTTTGAAGACGACCAGCCTTCTACCACGACATGAAGAACAAGAACCAGGAGGAGGAGAGGAAAACTTTTGGTCTGCTTTCAAGGATTTACATTTGGTGGCTCAACTGCAAGATAGACCGCATTGCTAGAGAAATCCAATCAACCTTCGTGGATGAGTGCAAACTCCTGCGTCATGGTAAGAACTTACATTTTGTTACATAACATGGCATACAGGGATATGTATAGCATCCTTTTAGATAAACAGTCACAGTAGACCAGTGGTGGAACAAGTATTTAATTTTTTTACTAGTAAAAGTTCCAATTCCACTATGTAAAAAAACTCCATTACAAGTAAAAGTCCTTTATTTAAAGTCCTGAAATTGAAATTATTACTCACTAAATTCACTGAAAGCAAATGTAGTCGGAGAAGCAGCCAATGTGACTAATATAGGCTACTGTGTAATATTACATTACATTGAAATGTTAGGATGAAACACACAAGGTACAGTGTGTTAATTAGAGGTGTACTCTGTGTGTTTTTGAGTGATGGAGAGAGCCAGCTTCTTGTCACTATGGCAATGAGTTTAAAATTGTAAAACTCAGTTAAGCTAAGATAGCTCTTATCTGACTTAATGTTGCCAGGCCAACATGCATTTTTAACAACTTGCAACGAAACAAATCTGTTGACTTTTTTTTTGGGAGGGGTGCGAGTGTCCAACTGGACTCCACACTTAACCTTTCATATTCTGTTGTTTACAGGTCACCTCGGTTATTCAAAGAAAATGGCAAAACGACTGTTTGACCGAAGGACGAAGCTGGTTGTGTACAAACGCAGACAAGAATTAAAGGTGGAGGAGGAAGTGAGGAAGAAAAGACTGAAGATAAAGAGGGAGGAAGAAAAGGTTTTGAAGATGGAGAATATCTCAGAGTTATGCGACAACCCAGAAAGACCAATCTAAGCACGGACTTACATTATATACCATTTAAGAGAAAAGGAGAGCAATCAGAAAAAAATGGAACCAAATAGAAAGAGATTTAACAAAAATTAAGAAAACTAAAGTTAAAAATTCTTTTAAAACATTAGCAACCACCATCAAATTTCCTCCCAACCACCTGATAACACCCTAGATGTTAGCTTTAATTCAATTACAAAATTATTAGCCCCCCCTTATGAAATTATACAAAATCTCTTGATTTCTCCATGGAAATGACCATTAACATCAAGTGTTTATAGTGTATTTGTTTTCAACATAACAAAGACAAAATGTCCACTAAGCTTGATTGGGATATTTTATTGAGTTGAAACAAGAAATGGCAAAAATGAGACGTCCAAAATGATTAGCCCCTAATATTACATTAATAGTGTACCCTTTCTGAGCCATAATTGACAACAAGCTCTTAGAGTAGTTCTTTACTAGATTGGCACAGGTCTCCTGAGGGATTTTGGTCCATTCTTCTATTGCAAATTGTTCCAGCTGGTCCAAATTGCGTGGTTTCCGAGCATGGACATTCACTTTGAGCACCCGCTACAGATTCCCAATAGGATTGAGGTCTGGGCTCTGTGTGGGCCACTCCAGGACCTTGATTTTGGTATCCTTCAGGAACCGTTGGACCAATTTCGATGTATGCTTTGGGTCTTGTCACACTTAAGTGTTTCAGAACATCAAACCAATTTAAACAATAGTCAAGGACAACACAAGTAAACACAAAATGCAATTTGTAAATGAAGGTGTTTATTATTAAAGGTGAAAAAAAATCCAAACCATCATGGCCCTGTGTGAAAAAGTGTGACAAACATGCAAAGGAACAGGAAATGAGGAAGGGGGCAAACACTTTTTCACACCACTGTAATTGATTCCATACAAGTACAAATTTCCACTTTCATTAATTTTGGGGTGTCTTATTCAATTTTATAGCATTTAAAAAAAGAAGTGAGTAGAAGTTGACATATTCCAGTCTGTGATTATCCATCAACATCCATTCCTTTAATTTTAGTCTAAATAATTCCTAATTTATGCTTTTCTAACTCAAACATTAGGTATAATTTCCTATAAATGAGGTTTATTGACCATAAATTCCAAAAATAACTGTAAAACTAAAGTTAATAAGTTAGTGTTATGTAGTGTTGAAGATGTCAAAAAAAGTGACAAACATTGAAAAAAAGTGTCAAAAGTGTTGAAAAAAAAGGGACAAAAACATACGAAAAAGTTAAAAACATTGATAAAAGCGTCAACAAAAGTGTTGGTTTTTATTTTGATGGGAGGACAACACACAGGTTAAAAGAATCTATTAAAAATCAATATAAAAGTGTAAAGATTACAAACGGTTGAGATAGAAAACTAATCATGATGCCGTTTTTAAACATCCTAGGGTGTAATCTACTTTAGATTGCACTTGTTTGGGAAATAATGTGTTATTTTGGGAAGTAACAATACATTCAACTCACTTTTCAGAACATGTAACTCGAGTTGTGAGCCTCATATTCATAATTGCCCGTGGTTTGCAGCTTTTAAAAAAAAAAAAAACACATTAAAGAAAGCATAAGAAAGACTTCCGTATGCTTAAAAATTTCAAAATTGAGCACTGTTTGGAATTCCTATGGAGTAACAATGCAGGCAGCAGTGCTTTGCCATGTTTTTCTGGATTCCTCTCCACTTCAGTACTCTCGTTTGCTGCTACAGAGCACAGGGGACTGTGTGAGGATCAATTTACCTCCCAACATCTGGAAGCGTGCTTAATGATTATTAAAAACAAGATGAACTATTCTCTGAAATGACAAGGGGAGGGGTACACTGTGGTTTAGGTGTCACGCTCCCCTCACATGCATACACTGGCTTAGTGACATGCAATGCAGTCCCGTCTGAGACCTTCAAAATTGAATTTGATCTTGTTCTAAATTTATAGGCAACACTAAATTTACATTTTCCTGTGTGAGAATTTGATGTCTTAAAATATGTATCCAAGGGTGAGTGTAAAGAGAGCTTTACAACTGATATGACAACTGGTCTTGTTAAAACATGAAATTGTTGACTGTCACGAAGCTGAGTTAATGTAATTTTATCATACTGAAACATTAATTTGGGATTAAAGTCTGCTTTCATAAGCCATAATAATTGCAGCTTGCGATCTTGTGCAATGTCTGTAACTAGCTGCTTCACATAATTTACTTTTTTCTCCAAATACAAACAACTGGTTTTAAAATTCAAGCCTCAGCAACAGCAGATTGTGGCCCGTGAATAATGTGGGAGTCAAAGGTACCAGAGCTAAAGGATGTTGAGTCAGTCACTCAAAACATACCCGTAAAATAATTCACTCACCCAACTGGAACTAAAGTAAAGCTGGCCAACCACTGAGATTTTTAGCTTTGAGATGATGTTAACAGCCACAGCCACAGGCATTTCTGTGACCTCAGTTCCTGTCCTCTGTAAGTAAAGGTATAGATACTGTTGTGGAAGTTTCTTGTACAGCGAGGGTTGGATTTGGTTGGAAGTGAGACTCTGTTGAAACAGAATAAAGACAGGCTGCGAACTGAATCAAAGTTTTAGTCTTCGGTGAAAGGTTTAATTGTTTTCTGCAGAGAACAATCAAAATGACAAGAACAGTTTTCACAATGCACAAAGTTACGAAAAAAACAAACTATCAAAACGAATACGGACCAATATGCTTGGTCACCTTCATCTTCACCATATCCAAAGCAGGAGTGCAGGAGTGAGGAAGAAAAACGGACACACTGAACACTGTAAGGGTTCACTAACTCCAGAAGATGGCAGTAGTGCAACATTAAGGATGCAAACTGCTGTTGACCTCCAAAGAGGAAGAAGAAGTTAATGTTTTTTTCATCGATGTATTTAAAGGTTATTTTAGTTTGTGACATTCTCTGTCGAGGAACAGTAATACAAACATTTTCCTAAACATATTTTTAAAAATACTTTATGGCTACTAATAGTCATTCAATTTCTTATACGTAAACGACAACCACCGCACTGCTTCTGTCAGTCAGCTGGGGTAGGTGGGGTCACAAAGAGCCAAAATGGCTGACTTTGAGGAGCCGCTGTCAGATGAAGAGAAGGTTTGAAGACTATTTTATTCTTTCTAAACGCTGTTTTCTCTTGTTATGAGAGATACCCACGTTAAATGTTCACCCGAATTAACGGTTAAGTTTAGGAAAAAGTGGCAGTTTATGGTCACGTATCGACATAATAAACTAGCTAGAGTTTCTAAGCTACCGCTAGCTTACTAGCCAATGCTAGTTAAAGCGTATAACGTTAGGGCTAGCAGCGAAATCAAAGGCTGGTATAGGGGTTCAACCGTTGGACACTTGGTATCCGTTGGTACTGAACTTTTTAGCGGTTCTAACGTTACCTAGATTATTGGAAATAGAAGTTTCGATGCCCATTTCCTAACGCGTGTTGCAATGTCCCAGTCTGCAACGATACGTGCCTCTGGTGTAATGTCAGCTAACATTAGTGGCTAACGTTACTTTGGATTTCTGGGTCAAACCGATTCAGTTGCAGCCCAGATACTTGTTAGCCTCACATGGCTGCAGTTCAGTATATGGTTGCCTACAGTTGGAGCCTGATAGTGAGTGGCAGCTGGACACATTAACCAGTTAGAGGCGAAGCTCGTATTTTGAATAACAGACTTTGCAGTCTTTCTGCTGAAGATAGAATTACATTTTCCGTGTGAAGTTACATTACCATATAAGACAATAATCCAAACACCGAGGGTGGGTTTTAAAGCTAGAAACGAGAGTGCGGCACACACTTGATAACATCTAGAGATATTGAGTTACAGATGATGGCATGATTTTATAGCGACATGAAACAAGACAAGTTTATAATGCAGTGACCATTTGGTATTCATTTTTCTGCATTCCCATCCAAATAACAAAAACTAAAATTCAAAATATCTTAATTTACTGCTATTTTTGTAATTGTTTGATTTTTTTCTTTGTTTTTAGTTATGCTATAATCATTCCTAGTTTATGACTGTCTTCTGTATTATGTGTATTTTATGATGGAAAAACTGAAAATGCAGTTATGGCAATATGATTAGGCTACAACTGAATGCCAAAATACAAACAATGTAGCACATTTGTTACAACTTTTTTGATTGTACACTTTTGGAGTTAAGTGCAGATTTGTTTTGCTTATTAAGGAGTGAAACCCCTGGTAATTACAGGTCACATATTAGTTTTTAGTATCTCTTTGTACTAATTGTACAGCAAGTCATATTATCATGATAGCTGAATTAATTGATAGCATTTAATTTGCTTCCATAGGTCCGCATAGCGGCCAACTTTGTCACTCATGCACCCCCGGGAGAGTTCAATGAGGTCTTCAATGGTAAGAAATAGCTGATTGTGACAATATGTGCATGGTAATAATACTGTGTTAAGTATAATATATTATAATTCACCTCTGATGATGATATATATATATATATATATATATATATATATATATATATATATATATATATATATATATATATATATATATATATAGTTTTGTCCTAAAAGAATAATGCACAAACTGTTTTTTTTGTCTTGCTAGATGTAAGACTTCTTCTTAACAATGACAACCTCCTCAGGGAGGGGGCATCACAGTAAGTAACACTCAATTAAGACAAACGTCAGAAATTCAAATACATATAATTTACACAGTTCAAAACACCTCAGCCTCCATACTGTATAGTGTATAGAATATATATACTCAAATTGTGGTTTATTATATATTAGGCAGTGAGGAATGTAAGCATGGCTTGTGTTCTCAAAATGGTCAGTTAAAACATTTGCTTACAGCTTTTTGTTGTCGTGTTATGAATGCCTACTTTACCTATTTGCCCATTCTGTTTGTCCAGCTCCTTTGCCCAGTACAACATGGATCAGTTTACTCCTGCCAAACTAGAGGGCTACGAGGAGCCGGTGTGTTTCATGCTAAAGTCTTTTCTATATATTACAGAAGTGCCAAAAGCCAGCCTATTTCAAATGTTCCTCTCCCTTATTGATAGGTCCTGATCACAGAGCATGGTGACTTGGGTCAAGGACGTTTCCTGGACCCCGCAACCGTTTGGGCCCGCCGACCACCTAAGAAAAGAGGTGAGCGACGTGCAGCCATATGAAGGAGAGACGGCCCTGAAAAGCTGGAGAGATGCCTGTGATACTTCCCTTAGTGCCTACGTCAAAGAGCACTACCCTACTGGAGTCTGCACGGTGAGGCACAACAATTGTGGCAAAATATTCAACTCAGCAATAGACTACATTTTACCAATACTTACCCTTACCATCTATGTGTTACAGGTATATGGTAAAACAGTTGATGGTCAGCAAACAATCATAGCCTGCATCGAGGGACATCAGTTTCAACCCAAAAACTTCTGGTATAGTGACATCCCTGCAAACAGCTGTTTGAAAGCTTATCTGAATAAATGTATATCTGTTAGGATATGTTGCTAATCTTTTAACATAGCTTTATCACAAACTTAACTTTACAAATTAACAGGTTTATGATATTTTTTTAATTTGTGGTGAAAGTGAAATAATTGAATTTGGCCAATCATGAGAGAGCTGCAGGAGGAGGTCTCACTCTACTTCTTCAAATTCTCGTATTGGCCCGGAGGCTTGCTCCAACCTAAGTCAAATTCCTTGTATGTGTCCTCATACCTGGCAATAAAGCTGATTCTGATTCTGGTATTTTAAAATTCTACCTCCCGCAGCTTTAAGCTTCCTGATGCTGCTTTCTGTTTGTAATGTAGGGCTTCTCATCCTTTCTCTGCCACAGGAATGGTCGCTGTAGGTCAGAGTGGAAGCTAACCATTGGTCAGTCCACTGCTCAGGTGGTAGGAGTGTTGAAAATCCAGGTGAATTCAGTGAGCTCATCTGCATAAATGATAAGTAAGTTAAGGGGGAATATTTTCAAAAAACACCAGCTTACTAATGAATTTTTTCTCTGTCTCTAGGTGCATTATTATGAAGATGGGAACGTGCAGCTGGTTAGCCATAAGGAGGTAGAGGAATCAATACCAGTGACTGTAAGTAAAAATTGTAATACCTAAGCATTTGTGTATTTCAGCTGTGGTTTCAACGTTATGTTGCTTACAAGTTTGATACTGACTGTGTCAGCTCCATATATACACTCACCTAAAGGATTATTAGGAACACCTGTTCAATTTCTCATTAATGCAATTATCTAATCAACCAATGGCAGTTGCTTCAATGCATTTAGGGGTGTGGTCCTGGTCAAGACAATCTCCTGAACTCCAAGTATTTCACAATCTGCTCAGTTACTGGGATTTTCACACACAACCATTTCTAGGGTTTACAAAGAATGGTGTGGAAAGGGAAAAACATCCAGTATGCGGTGGTCCTGTGGGAGAAAATGCCTTGTTGATGCTAGAGGTCAGAGGAGAATGGGCCGACTGATTCAAGCTGATAGAAGAGCAACTTTGACTGAAATAACCACTCGTTACAACCGAGGTATGCAGCAAAGCATTTGTGAAGCCACAACATGCACAACCTTAAGGCGGATGGGCTACAACAGCAGAAGACCCCACCGGGTACCACTCATCTCCACTACAAATAGGAAAAAGAGGCTACAATTTGCAAGAGCTCACCAAAATTGAACAGTTGAAGACTGGAAAAATGTTGCCTGGTCTGATGAGTCTCGATTTCTGTTGAGACATTCAGATGGTAGAGTCAGAATTTGGCGTAAACAGAATGAGAACATGGATCCATCATGCCTTGTTACCACTGTGCAGGCTGGTGGTGGTGGTGTAATGGTGTGGGGGATGTTTTCTTGGCACACTTTAGGCCCCTTAGTGCCAATTGGGCATGGTTTAAATGCCCCGGCCTACCTGATTATTGTTTCTGACCATGTCCATCCCTTTATGGCCACCATGTACCCATCCTCTGATGGCTACTTCCAGCAGGATAATGCACCATGTCACAAAGCTCGAATCATTTCAGATTGGTTTCTTGAACATGACAATGAGTTCACTGTACTAAAATGGCCCCCACAGTCACCAGATCTCAACCCAATAGAGCATCTTTGGGATGTGGTGGAACGGGAGCTTCGTGGCCCTGATGCATCCCACAAATCTCCATCAACTGCAAGATGCTATCCTATCAATATGGGCCAACATTTCTAAAGAATGCTTTCAGCACCTTGTTGAATCAATGCCACGTAGAATTAAGGCAGCTCTGAAGGCAAAAGGGGGTCAAACACAGTATTAGTATGGTGTTCCTAATAATCCTATAGGTGAGTGTGTGTATTTTTTATATATATATGTATATATGTATGTATGTCATCCATCTCTTTCAGTAGTATAAAAGGTGATGATTGTATGTGTTTGACACAGAATGAAAGCCAGACAGCCAAGGAATTTGTTGACATCATAGAGAATGCCGAAAATGACTACCAGGTAAGCTACTTTTTACTGACTACTCGTTTGTTATACTTTTTATTTCAAAATGTAAATTTACATTTTGAAATAAAAAATCTAAAAATATACCTATTTGTTTCCCTTTCATTTTTGCCCTCAGACTGCAATCAGTGAGA